>JAPMOR010028912.1:111919-265354 GCA_026543865.1 Argiope aurantia
ATTGCTTATATTATATTAAGAATATTGCTTATATTATATTAAGAATAACATTTTTTTCCCATAATAATTCATATTTAATGATAATAATTTGCTTTTCATAATAATAATAATTCCTTTATTCAATAATATCATGCGATTTATTTAATAATAGGTATTGTATTTAATATTAATAAGAGCTGTACTTAATATTAATAGGTACTTTTATTAATAATAATAAAAGGTTGCTTATAAATAATAGATGCTTTATTTAATAATAACAGATCTTACATTTAATAACAGTCTACATATTTCATAATAACTTTGTATAACTAATTATGTGGTAATAACTAATGTCGTTGTCGCATCAAAAAACACGATTATCACACTTTTATTACTGTGCCACATAATAGTGAATATATCACTATCCCCACATAAAGTAAATGCATTTTTACAGAATGCAATATAACAAACGATTTCTTACAGTAACATTTTTTAACCTGGACATATTTTGCATACTTTCCACAAATATAAAACTTAGTAAATTCAAAAAATAATAACTCTTTAACAAACAAATCAAACGTTACAAAAACACACGATAAAATTTCACCTATTCATTGCCGAATGTTCAGGTAAGTTCAATAAACATCATTCAAAGCTTAACAACCAGACTAAGGACATGAATTTGACCTCTGGCATTGTCACAAGAGATGAGAAACAAACAGAGGAAAAGTCTTCGAACTTCAAACACCGTAACAATTCTCTAAATTACATCACACCTGAAAACAAAACAAACTGGCACAGAACCAACCTTCAAGATGTTTCCCCTTCCAAATTAAAAAGAACGATGCTATTTCGAATAAATATTTGAAAGCTACTGTCTAAAATAGACAAAAAATAAATAGCATTTTTTGACATTAATTTATAAAATAAGCATATCAAAGTAAATGAATATCTTTGAGGAGCTGTAGATACAAAAATGGGGAGCAACATTTTAAATTAATCTTCCTTACATGAGGTATGATTGTACTATAATTATAAATAGTTATTTATTAAATTCCAGTGAAACTGCATTGCATCAAAGTCATGATTAACGAATATTAATAATAAAAAAAATCAAATAAAAGCCGTTCATATATATATTATTTAAATTGCTTTTATCTCCGATTGTTTTAGGACTAATATTTCCTCATCATGATTTTGGTGCAATGCAGTTTCAATGGATATATATATATATATATGTAATGACGTCTCTTAATCTCATTTAAATCCCAATTGTTTTCCTAATTTTTATCTTAATTTAGTGTATATTAAAACTTTATTCTAAAATGTTCTCTTATTTCCTGATTCAATTTTCACTTTTTTATTTAATTAATTCGACACGTTCTCCCGCAAACTGATGACTTCAACATTTTCAAGCGCTTTGAGCGAAGTGATAAAAATCCTTAATGATTACAATATTCTTTTAAAGATACCTAAGATTCAATTTCCTAAATCGAAAAGTATCAAAGAAATCCCTATCAAAATCTCATAGTAAAATCACTGAAGAGAAAAATTTGTCTCTTTTGCTCTTGTGTTGCATTATTGATTGACATCTCTTACCGCTTTTTGCCTATAGAAATTATGCCTCTCGGATGAAATAAATCTAAGTTAAAATATCAATAGTTTTTTTTTCTTTTCGGCCACGCAACTACTAAAATAATGTTTGCATAGAAAAATTTTAATTACTGTCCTTTCCTGAAATTACAACGAAGGCTAATTTAGTATGCTTTGCCCTATTTTGAAAACTGGTCAAAAGATGAGAACAATACCTGGACACGCGCATATTTCAGCTCTAGAACCTCGTGAGGACATTTCGCCTTCGAAATTACGAAATATAAAAATATAGGACATAGGAAAGGTAAATTGCATCCTTTTCAGGACATTCTTTTCTTCTATCGTATACAGCTTTAAAAAGTAATAAAGACACAACTAAAATTTTGGGTAATTAAGGACGCGACATCAATATATTCCAACCTACCCATCACTAGACTACTATTTCATATTCCGAAACAGGATTCTCCCACCAGGTCAACACGAACCCACTTAAAAAATGGACTAAATTTTTCATTTTTCTATGAATATTAAAGCATTTATAAAAAGCTTTGAAAAAAAAATTGTTAACATAACAGAAGTTTCGAAAACTGTCACAAAAATTGATAAAAAATATATAAAATATTTGTTCAATTTATTATTATCTGAAAATTGAAGCAACCTTTGCACTTTCAAATGTTAATAACTGCAATCTAACTTAACTACAATCACTATGCCACAGCTGAATCTTCTGAAACAAGACTCTACCACAAAGTCAACATGAAGGACAAGGTCGCTAAATTTTTCATGTTTTTTAGAAATTAAAGCATTAATAAACAGCTTTGAGAAAAACTGTTAAAGTAATAAAAATAAAATTATCGACGAAACTGCTAAAAAATATCAAATATTTGCTGAATTTGTTATCATCTGAAAATTTAAGCAATCTTTGCACTTTCAAATGTTAATAATAATCTATCTACAATCATTACATATTCTATCTTCTGAAACAAGACTGCCACTAGAACAACATGAATCTACTTGAAAAATGGGCTAAATTTTTCATATTTATTCATGAAATTAAATTATTAAACAGTTTTGAAAAAAAATTGTCAACAATGAGTTAATATATAATTGAAGCTACAAAATTTTATTGTCTTATAATGAAAAGCCCTCTTTCAGCCAAATGGATATTCACAAATTTAAACATTAAAATCTGTGAGGCAAAATGAAAGAGACCTTCGAGATGCTAAAAAAGGAGAAAAAAAATTAGTATAATTATTTAATACCCCAATAGATTCTTTTTCTTACAGCTCTTTACCCAAGTCTTGAATAAATAGTGGATCACTAGGCCAGAAAATTCTCAAGATCTTCCGAAAAGATGAAAGACAAAGAAAGAAAGGGAAATAATAATTTTTAGCGTTTTGTTTTTATCAAAAAAAGGCTGCATTTATGAAAAAGATTCGTTATTCTTTTCCAGATTATTTTTTTACATTGAAAAAATCTAATTTACATCCAAAATTTTTGGAACCGTTTACTTCCTGTAACCTCTGATGCGCCAACTGGTAACTACCATACTTCTACTATACTACTTCCAGCTTTCTTGTTCAGACGATACTTCAATTAAATATGAGCAGCAATCAATATTTAGCTTATTTTAAGTAAGTGAAAAATGAAAAGGCCCCAGGAATTGGAATAATTAGCCATTGTACTTAATTAGCTCAGTTTAACATAGCGGAAAACAAAATTTCAGCTCTTAATCTTGCGCCGTTTCCAGGTAAATTGTATCTCAAGAAGTATGAATTGATTTCCGTTCCACTGACTCTGGATGGGCTTTAAAATGTTTCGATTAATTTTTCAGAATAATGGATTAATAAGCAATTAATGTATTTTGCCAGGGTAATAAAAATAAAGCAAACAATTTCCTTTAAATCTCGCATCGGGAAATGCGTGGATAGAGTTTCCGAATCTTAAAAAATATGGAAAGTGAAAGACATTTGTTATGATCAAGAGATAAATTTTATTTAAATATTTTCATTATTCGATAATGAAATTCGACTGGTATCAATAATGTTATTGACCGGATTTAGCTATTTTTTTCTTTAAGATATTTTTAACGAAAAGTTAATAAAATTGGCACCTCACAAATATTTTTACAATGACAAACGATACAAACGACGATTTTACAAAAGACAAACGATTCTTTAAAATTAAAATGATGCAAAATACTTAATAAATAGTTACAAAAGACTGTAAAAAACTACAGAAATTTGTTTTATAATTTTTTTTCAGTCTACACATAAAGATAAAACTGAGTTTATAAGTATTGCTTTGTTTTAAAATTTATTCTTTTCTCTTTAATGAAATACTACATGGTTAAAAGTAGTTTTCACCATGATATTTCTTAGAATCTATAGCGAAGATGCATGCATAGTTTATCAAATCACTCTTTAATTATAAATTATAACAAGAAATATGATAAAAAAATTGTAAATATTTTAAAAGAATTTAAAAACGAATACCTAGTAAGCATATTTATGGAAGTATATAATCTTTGTCTTTTGGAGGGAATAAAATAGAAAGAAATTAATATCAATTCATTTTAAGTAACAAAGATCAAATATTTTCTCAAATGACAAGATAATTCCAAATTGTGTTCTTGGAAATTTCAAGAACTTCAAAACACGTGGAATTCCCAAATTTTTTTAAAAAAATTTTTGATTAAAATTGCCTTAAAGTTTAGAATATCAGAAAAAGAATATTTGGATAGGTCAAAAACGTATAATTTACACTCACAGTTCCTAAAATAATCTGTACAATTTTTCAGAATTAACCCATTTAATGTTTAAAAAATTATCTCTCTAATATTCTACAAAAATCAATCACCAAACAGTAAATTAACTTATTACGGTGCCTTTAATTGTACATATTTTAATTTTTAAAATTAAGAAACTAAATATAGATCTTAAAAGTTTCATACCATTTAAGTTAGTTTGTAGACCGACGAAACTTTTTATAACTTCATTATGAGGTATATGAAAATAATAGACGAGTTTCAGGAAGAGTTATTTAATTTTTTTCTAAGTTTCATATTCCACAAGACAAAACAAAAAGGAACACGAAAAATACACAACAGTCTTCTCTTAGAATACATTCTAATAATGAAACCCAAGAAGGATTATGGGAAATATACCTTGATATTAATAACGTAACGCCATCTGTTGTATCAAAAGAGAAGATCGTGAAATTATGTAACCGCTACAAGTTCAATTTTTTTTAACACGTATTTGATTATTTGAAATCAAGCCCTCTTTTCTTCAACTTTGCTTTAATTTTATTATAATAAAACTACAAAAACGGAACTATTCAGACAAAATGATTTTAAACCTCAATTGCTCAACATAATTGTGCAATGTTATACATTCATTTTCAAGTACCTTAAATTGTTTTGAACTTCAATTAGCGTATATAACGCATCAATAATATGATATAAAACTTCAAAACCAGCTTCAGAATAAATAGACAGTTTTCGGTATACAAAGCAATTGTACGGAACACCCACATAAAGATGTATATGCTCATTAGCGATAACTTAATGGGACTGCATTATGGCCAAATATATTGTAAACGCCGGAGAACAATTATAAAGCAGATGTTTAAACCCAGATGAAAAGAATTCACTATTTCCTGCTGATAGTACAACTCTCATTGCTGCAACTTAGTTGCTCTCTACAGTCATCGAACTGTAAACCACGAAAAGTTGTTTTTTTTAGGTGAAGTTTTTTTTTCTTTTTGGGACTTCTGCCAAAATGGTTTTGCATGAACGGAAAACGGGCTACTACCAACTTCGCAGAAGAGGGGTGGTAGAATTTAAGTGTAAGAGTTTATTTATTTATTTTTTTTTCTTTTTGTATCTTTTTAACTCAAAAGAATAAAGGAGTAGTAAAATAGTAAAACTAACATCAACATTTTTAAAAGATTTAACCAAAGCCAGGAAAAGAAATTTTTAATGAATTGCTTTTAACTTAATGGTGGTGAATAATTTGAAAGAAACTTAATAGAATCCAGGCAATATGCACTTGAGAAGAAAAATGGTGTACGGAATAATGAGTTCTAAAAATAATTTTTTTGAAATTATACAGAGTGATTTTCGGAATTCTTAACTAATAAGCATATTAACTAAAAATCAATGGAAAAAATTGAATCGATATTAAATTTTATTGAATACCAGGATGAAAACAGGTTAATTTTTCGGCATAATATAATAGATGAATCGATCGTAAAGAACTCTAATTAAATTTCAGAATAATTGAGAGAAAGGTAATTAAAAATCTTCATTTAAATGTGATAGCTCCGTGAATTTTTTTAAAAATTTTAAAAATTAAAGACAGCAGTTATGAAATAAACGATAATGAGCAATCTTGCAGCACGACTAAGATAACGACATTTAGACCAGTTTTAGCTAAGTTATATTAACGTTCGTTTTTAATGTAATACTAGAGAAATTTTGGGACAAACCTCATGATTTTGAATCACGGTCAGATGACGGGGATGACACCCGAGCTGGAACCCCCTCTTCACACCATTGGAAGGACATAAGGCCCAATGGACTTAATGTGCACCAGACCCGCTTATAAGACGGTTCTTCGGTGGAATCGGGTTTCGAACTCGGGATACTTAGACCAAGCAATATATATGTTTATATATACAATGCAAAACTAATTTTTTGCAGAAAAAAGGCATAATTCGACGAAAAATAAATCCATTATGTAAAATAAGATTATTGAAAATAACTGTTTTCAGGTATCAACTTTTTATCTGAAAATTTAATAATCTTCAAAACAATTTTTTAATAAACTTAAATGCACTGAAAGAGTTTGAATTTGACACAATGCGCAATGCGATTTGATGCTTAAAATATATTAAGAATAAGTCAATATAAGAAGGATTTGTCTTTGATTTATACTGTAGAAAATAGTCTTAAAAATATTGCTATGCTATTTTTCAAAATTATAAATGTTTACGACAAACAAACACAATTCACTTAAGATATATAGGTTCAAAATATGATTTCGAAAATTGGAAAAGATCGAAAAATAAAATTCTTTCGCAATCAAATATCAAGATGGTGTGGCAGAATGTATACAGCAAAATTTGGAAGTTATGGCATTCAATAATTTCTTTTCTTTCGTCTGGACATAATCTCCCATAACCATGAGCAAGAGAATACATTCCAGCAATCCCTCCTTTTCATCCAAATCGTCAAAAATAGCAGCGTTCTATTCTGCAAACGATGACAGAGAGCAAAACAGCATTTTGAGAATGTCGTGTCTTTCTTGGGTCTACTCATAAATCACAAGGCACCCGAGGGTTCTAGGTGTGGTCTTGACAGGTGCCTATGCTCCCAAGTGGGAATAGGACAGTCGCACCATTAGTCAGTATTACTTCATACGTATGAGGGGGTAGAGGAGACGAAAGAGGAATGCTCATAATGGGTGATACGCAATAAAGCTATGGGCACAATCAACCAGCAATTATTATGTCCGCGAAGAATACCTTTGTGGTCAAAATGGACTAATCGATTCTTGATTTCGAGCACGTTTTTATCATTTCACTTTGCAAACTGAAAAAGATAAGTATTGTAATTTACTGTGCTCATCCTAGAAGAATGAAGTTATTTGCTAATTATGGGGTTGGCGAATGTGGTTGCGCAAGTTTTTTTGGCACCATTCAGTTGAGTTAAAAGAGACAAATTGGCCATTTGCATAAGCGAAAAATTTAATGAGGGGCTAGTTATAAGAAATACAATAATAGATGGCATGAAATATTTTAGAAGATGGATTTGAAAAGGACATACTGAAATCAGCCATATTTCATCAATAAAATTTATTTCATCGATTGCAGCCTAAAGGAGAGAAACTAATACTTTGTTATTCAAAGTGGAAGCCAGAAACACAAATGAAGCAGTGAGTTTTAGATAGGAATCGATATATCATAATTTGTAACCAAGTTGCTCAACAGAAACATTATTTTTCACACTTAAGGTGGAGAAATTTATGGCGCTAATTGGGCAAGCCTTTCATATGCAGAAATCTTCAACAATATTATTAATCTAAAACTAGTCCACAAAAGTTTTGGCTTTAAAATTTCGGAATTTTCAGTTTATTTATTCAATAAAAGTCTTTGTTTATATTTGAGATGCTTTGTGAATTCTTAATTATTTTATGAACTGAAGACGTAAAGATTTCATCAATTTCTGCAGTTGATTTAATGATGTTATAGCATGAAACAATAACAAAATGATTAAATGGATTCTCATTCATATGTCTTGTGTATATTAATATATCACTGATGAGACTTCTTTAGCTATCGTAAGGATCTATTTTCCATGCAAAATCAATTAAATTTGTCCAGTTACGATTGAATTGCAGTAAAAAAATGAGGACGTCTCAGAGGGATATCTACATTCCACCGTATATAATCTAACAACAAATCATTTGAATCTCAATAGAATTTCAATGTATCAGTTTATACTGGCCAGTTTTAGTGGGTCATTATAAAGTCAGAAGGTAAGTGGCATGTGGGAAATTTTTTTTACTGTTCAATCTCAGTCATCATATATGGCTTAGAAAATGCAAATTGGTACCTTATCATACTCCTTGTCATATTTGGCATTAAAAGCGATTATATAATAATTCTTTTGTCACAATGCTGCCTACAAGACCTTAAACCTGAGGGATATATATCTCTCCCATGGTGCCACCACAGTCTCTAAGCCACTTGTACACACCAATAACCTGCCACTGGTACACACCGATAATCTGCCACTGGTGCACACCGATAATCTGCCACTGGTACACACCGATATTCTGCCACTGGTACACACCGATATTCTGCCACTGATACACACCGATATTCTGCCACTGATACACACCGATATTCTGCCACTGATACACACCGATATTCTGCCACTGATACACACCGATATTCTGCCACTGATACACACTGATATTCTGCCACTGATACACACCGATAACCTGCTAAGGAATTAAGAATCGATTCATAACCTTACCATCCCAAAGTTAAGACCAGGTCTTCCCGGAAATGCATTGGAACTGCTAACCACTTTCATAATTACTCCATAAATTCAGCAGTGAATGCTTTTACAGATCTTTGAATAAAGCCTTTCTTTAGCTGAGCATCTATTCCAAGACGAGTGACTCAAGCAGCAAACATTTCCACCTTCACAAGCCAATGCTCCCTGAAAAAAATAAGCTACGATATGTCCCAGTCCGATAAAGAATTCCATTCCATGGTGGCTCCAATTTACACATTCGTTCCGAAAGAAAACGAAGGTGGGCCCTCTCCTGCAGGAAATAAATTTTTCCACGGGTCTCGTTCGCGGAGGGACAAATCCTATCAGAGTAAATGGGGCTAAGATTATCCTTTCATGGCGTCACTCGCGGGCATCGGACGGAGACGCCAATTTTCCTCTCGATAATTACATTTGGGTGCTATTCCCGCTTAATCGGTGATTGTTACAAGAAAATCGAAAGGTGGAAAGAAAAAGTTTTCCCGCACGACTTGCAGCCAACAATGACTAGGCGGGATGGTTTCTTCTCGCGGATGAAGGAATTAATATTTGAAGGGGATGGAGAAAAAGATTCGTGTTATTACACATTGTTGGCTGAAGTTCGTGCTTTGATAAAGTTTTTGTTGAAATGTGAAGGTGTGAGAATCAGAAATATTAGGTAAGTTGGCGATCATTTTTTATCACCCGGAAATATCTTAAAAATAATATTTATGTATTTAAAATTGTTAATTGAGTTCTTGTCATCTTTTTTAGTTGGTCTGTCAAATATTTTTCTTTATTTTAACCAAAGATTAATAGTAAATTATAGGAAAAATTTGGTCTTTTATACTAATCTGGATGAATTCATTTAAACCTGTCAGTCAAAAATAAATTCATTGAGTATTCCGAATTGTTGACAAGAATCACTGATAAAAGCATTTGTTAAATACTTCAAAATAGTTATATTATTGCTATTTTGAAATATTCCGAATTGCTGACAAGAATCATTGATAAAAACATCTGTTAAATACTTTAAAATAGTTACCACAACCCGTATTCCGAATTGTTGACAAGAATCACTGATAAAAGCATTTGTTAAACACTTCAAAAGAGTTACTATTACCAAAATTAGCTATGATTTTAAAGATAAAGAAATTAAAGAACTATTTAAAAATGAAATTGACAAATTATTAATATTTTATTTTTCATATTATTTAGTTTAAGATTTCTATTAAAAAATCATTAGTCAATCATTGTTTAAATAAGGAAATAAAACTTAAAACTATAAAAGGAGTACCGAGAGAAATTCAACTAATTCTTGTAAGATTTAATTTCTAAACCACAGTACGATATTTGTTTTAAATGCTTCAATGAAATACATAAAATTTATTTCCATCAATTTAAGACAGTTGTTCCCAAGAAAATAAAAAAATAAAGTAAAAATTTATAAGAATTAACACCTTAACATTCATGGTTTATGCAGTTAGGAAAGTGAATATTTAAAAATCTGCAACAGTGACTAATTTCAATTCAATACACAAATAATATATTAAAAAGAATTAAGTAAATTTATCATTAATTACAAGAATAAATCTATATACTTTTATTTACCCCTTAATAAATAAATAAAAAGCTTGATAAATAATAAAATATTATTGCATAAATATTAAATTTCTAGATACAAATGATGTTATAAAATTTATATGTTTTCTGAATGATTTAAGTAATATTTTAACTGATAGAAAAAAATTGCTGTATATTTGTATTTCTAATTAAAGGAAATAAATTAAATTCCGTTAACAATTCACAGTTCAGGCAATACCAAATATTTCAGAACACGCAACACACGAAAATTCATTTTGGCAATTTAGTCATTGTTGCCACAAATATCTAAAGAAACTATCTTGCAATGATGGACGATAATAATCGAAGCAAATTCCCTTAAAAAAAATACTTCGCTGCAATATAAAATAAAAATAAGACCCATTTAAACTTAATACCAAAAGGCAGTTGCATCTATCTATAAAAGCCAAACCTACAATAACATTTGACTTGAAACAGTTAGACCGTCCCACGCACTTAAGTCGTCCTAAAAGCAACCGTAAGAAGATGGCTCCATATCCAATTCCGTGTGTCATTATTGTGAGGTTAAATTGTGGTATACAATGAATGGGAATATTCTGGTTTCGTGCGTTTTGCTCATACGCCTCCAAATTAATAGGCTATTTGTCTTTTAGCGTCGCTCACTGACAGTAAAGGAAGATATTACACTAAAAGAAGCGGATGAGCCCTAAAAGCTACTTAGATCTTTTTTCCGGTGTCATTCATCCCTAAGGTAAGGGGGAAAAATAATGGTATGGGGAAAATGTTAATATATAGATATAGTTTGGGCCAGAAAATAAATAGGGTTAAAGTAATAAAAAAGCAAATGTATTACATGCATTTCGCATTGATCGAAAATATTTTAACTTCCCTGTAGATGAACATATTGCGCAAGGTTGGAATCTGTTCCAGTTATGCGTCAGCGCTACTTAATTTGTTAAGTTAATAAAGAGGCTAAATTTAATTGGTGGAGCTAATGTAGGAAAAATGAAATTTTATTTCTTAAATTTTTATTTACATCAATAATTTGCGTTCCATTTAAAAATAAATAATATGTATATATATAATTTTAAAAAAATGGAATATATGCATTTTACTCTATTCTTTAAAAATAATAAAAATATGATTAATTTCCCAAAATTAATATTAACTGGATCTCTCTATATTACACACACACACACACTAGAAAATGCTTTGTATTAATGTATTGTTACGAATCTGTGATGCTGCTTCCCAGTATAGTTGGTTCCATCAACAGAAAGACTGTTTTACAGTCATCGGTATTGGACGGAGTTCGGGTGTTGCGTCGGAGGTCCCAGAGCTTGACGACCATTTGGTGACTTCGCGATGAATTTGGCGACTTTGGCGCCAAAATAGATTATACCCGAAACATCGAGAATTTCCCGATCCGTCCATTAGGAACCGAGATACGCCCCGAAAGTTCCTGATTGGTTCAGAGGCTTCTAGCCCCGCCTCCTGAGACCTATAAAAGGAGGCAGTCCGCAGCTGCTGGGAGTAGTCGGAATTGACGGTAAAGAACGAGTCTTCCAGAGATTAGCAGAGCAGCGACGGAGTCAAGCTAGTGCTGAACTAAGCTGTTCGCCACTGTCTGCAGTAGAGTCTTGTTGTATGCTGCTGTATGCACGTTTCGGCTGAAGATAATTGTCTTCTCTATGCTTTATATAGTTTGTCGTCTTTGTGCTGTCCTGTCCTGTCTTCGTGTAAATAAACGTCGTTGTTTTTGTTTTTTTTCTACTGCCGCCTGCTGATTGAGCGTTCTCCACACCATATAACTTCCACTATCCAAACGAACCCGGAGATTTCGTAACAATATATATTTAGTTTAGCAACTTTTCATTGAAATCGAGAAATTTGATAATACGAAATAAAAATTAGCCTGTAGAAAATTTGTTACTCACTTACAATAACGTCTAAAATAAATTTGTAAAACACTTTATTTTTATGATATAACTTAAGATAAAATTATCAAATACATTTGAAGAAAATTCTTTAGGAACAGATAAATGTTGTTACTCCTTAAAAAATGCTTCACAAAAAAAGTGGATTATATAATAATAACTCAATTTAAAAACGATGAAAGGTAAAGAGTATGTATGTATGTATTATTTATATATGTGTGTGTGTGTGTATTTAAGTTGTTCCAGAATGAATTTTCCATTCACCATCAAGAGGAAAATTATTCTAAAATTAAACTAAAAATTAGTATTTATTATTGCTATTAATAAAAAATAACACATTAGCAAGTAAAATTTTTCGGTAAGTTTAAGTTAGTTTAGGCGCATAACTGAAATAAACTTCAAAACATCTCCAAAGAAGAGAAAAAAAAAATTAAATTAAGAATGAAATTAAATGAATTATTCATTCATGAATTAACAGCTTTAATCTAATAGAATTGTTATACATTACAAAACAATACCAACTTAAAACTTCTAGTTAGATTTAACACAGCATTAGTCATGTCCAACTAAAACCAAAACATACACTTATGATACCTTTAAAAGACTGACAATGAAGCTTTGCTGCGGTTGTTCCAGGAAACTGCAGTTAAGGCTAATTCTTTCCTCTCATGAATCATTCTCAGTTGAGCGACAAGTGAGTTTGTGCTCAAGTGAACAAAAACGGGCATTAGTGAAAGAGAACCACCCCAAAAATCCTCCCCTAATTTGTCAATCGTGACGGCCTCCCCCCTTTCCGTTAAGTTCCTCAGGAAACCACTAAGCAGGGCAGAACTCTTCCCTCAAAAAGTTTGGTCCATCCCTCTGCACAGTCGAGTTCCTCTTGGAAAAGACGAATGAAGAAAATGGTGGGAGGATGGAACGAATGTGGCAAGTCTTAAGACTCAAGAGGGGATCGGCCAGTGGCAACAATAAACAAGAAAAGGCGGGTTCAGAGAGTTTCAATCCAATTGCTTTGTCGAGTATCATCGGTAAGAATAGGCTTCAGAGGAGCTCCAATCCACCCCCGTGCCAAGAATGGGGGGATCAACCCAAGAGGGACTACGAAAGAAAATTGAGTTGGCGGGTTTTGGAGTGTCTCAAGGGCAGAAGGGGCCGTTGCCCCCTCACTCAATTTTGTTGGGCTAGACGGATGGTAGGCATCTTGAAATTAGAAGGGTGTGTTCACATTCTAGCCATGGTAGGGTGTTGGATAATTCAATTCCCTGTGCGAAAGATTCAGAAAGGAAATGGACAATCGGGATTATCATGCAGGACATCAAACAAGATTCCGCATAGGGATTTAGTTGAATAGTTAATCAGAGATTGGTTAAAACTGTTTAAATTTACAATGCTATCAAACAAGTTGAAAAGCAAAGAGTATTTGGTATTAAAGACTTTTTTTTTTCTTTTGGTACAACGATTTTCAATCAGCTTTTCAGTTTAACATCTTTTGTCTTCTATGTTTAGTTTTTGTCTCCATCTTAATGAATTTTGGAAGTGTAATTAATTTTAAAATCTTGTGATATAAATATGCAATTGCCTATTTTTAAAATAGTTTTTTAAATTATGTACTAGTATATAAAATGAATTTTTAAAAATTTTAATTTATTTAATAAGTTAAATTATTTTTTCATATAATCAATCCATCTGCACCCCTTCTCCTAGCGGTATTCCACTGATTGAAAATCCACATTCTAAAAAATTTTAATAATAAATAATATAATAAAAATATTTCAGAATAAAATGAGACAAATTCTTCAAGCAAAATATTATAATTCTTAAAATTTCATAAAATAGGAAAATGCGATTTAAAAGTTTCAAATAATAAAATGTTCAATAAAAAAATTAACAAACTGTCTCTTTTCTTTAAAAACTCGTCAGTGATGCAGAACTTTAGAAATATATTCCCAGAATAAACGATTAAAATTATTTTGAAGTGAAATCTTGAAATACAAAATTAAAATTTTCATTCGTTATATAGAGTGTCTGATAAATAGAAATAAAAATTTTATTTGTCTTATAGCGCCCCGTCCCCAAATGCAAAGGAGACGGGGCGCTATAAGAACCTCTTTGTTAGGAAATAACGAATAAAAATGACATAATACATTAAATGTCTAATAAAATATAAATTTACAATAACACCACAATTTAGTCCCAAAAATAACAGCTTTACAATTCATATACTGGTAGTAAATATGATAATGGCAAGTAGGATCCAGCATCAAAAAACATGCTTTTGTAATTCTTAATTTAAGTGTACAAAAGACTTGACGTTTGAAATGATACACATTGTTGGGATGAAGCGAGCGAACTATTTTTCTCGTGTAGGAAAATCTATGTGATTACGCTCCTGCTTCGTTCCAGCGCCATTCCTCCTGCGAACTGTTTACATGATGCTGTGTGCGTAATTGTCAATACGTGTGTTCTCTTCTTTTTGTTCTCTATGTCTAATAATGTGCTGTCTTCAAGAACCATGCTGAGATTTATTGAAAAGTAACAACACATTATTATTTATGCGATTGTGTTGTTTGTGCATCATAAAATAAAAAATATAAAATTTGTGTTGTGTATTTGATAAAGTTTTTCCTTTCTTTTTTAATTCCCTGAGAAAGAGACTGTATAGCACCCCCGCCCCACGCATACCTTGCATTTTCTTTCAACATTATGATCTAATATAAAAATGACTTTTTTTTTACGTCTGACCTATATTAAATGTTTATTTCTATATTTATGAGACATCCAGTACATAGAATTCTTAAAATAATGATGAAACCCACCACAAAAAATGTCAAACAATTTTCTAACATTTAACAATATCACATAATGACTTTTATGCATATTTTTATGTCATTTTTATCTTTAAACATTGCATTAATAATCTCAAACAAAATTAGTGACAAAATTTGCAATTTAAATTCATTTGTCGCGAAGTACCAGAAAAGATTTGAATTCGTACCTATCAGACTTATTTTCGTCAATACATTAAAAAAAAAAAAAACGAAAAAGGAAGAAATGCTTAACGAATTGAAATCTGTTGCGTGCAGCTTAAAAAGCAAACACATGTCTTCAGACATTAGCTTGATGGCAGTCACGAAATAACAAAGGTAATCCTTTCGTAAATACTAATTGTATACGACGCCCGGATTATTGTAGATCATGCAATCGTAAAACTTCGGAGCTAGATGATTGAAAACAATATAATGTTTAGAGTCAACGACCACTAAATGATGGAACAGCTTTCTTTCGCAGAAGGAATAGATTGTATTATTTATGTGTCAAATTTGCATTTACATTTTTATTTCAAATTCAATTTACAAATAACATGCATTTCAATTAAAAAAATTATTATAGTAACATTTTAATGTTTGATAAAGTTCACCAAATTATAAATAAAGCTAGATGGTTTTCAAATGAGCTGAAATAAAAATGATATTTAATCGTTTGCAGTCGGATGGTGGTTCTTTCTCACCATTTAAAAAGGTGCATTATTTTGACGTTTTATTTGTTTATTTTTTTAAATTTTGATTGTTAAAAATACTTAATGGTAAATAATGGTATGAAGATGTGGAAAATAATTCAGGTTAATATAAATTAAAACAATTTATATATATATATATTTCGAAGCAATGAACAAGTCCTTGTCTTAAGTGAATAAATATGCTTCGAATTACTTTTCCGAGTGCAAAGGATTAACAATAAGTGCCACTTAATTTTCCAGCTTGAAGAAAATTAACATTGTTCACACGTTGAGGCTATTTGCAGTAAACATGAAATAATAAATCTTTTGCATTTGAATTAAAATGTTTTCCCTTTTTTTCTTTTAATGTATTTTTACAAGCTCATGTAAGAGGCTTCCTTAAAAAAAATATTTCAAAAATATATTAACTAATTTATCAAATAAATTAAATACAAATTAAACACATTCTTATATTCAAAACTGTTTAGAAGTTTATTAAGACTTAAGCAATAAATAAAAATAAAACATCAAAATTTTCAATAAGAGATGCATAATATATTTCTCTTTACAAATGAAATTATTGAAATTAAAAGCTTAAATTTTCGAGATAAAACATGCTCACATAAAGAGCTTTTTATGAAGAATTCAGTTTTTTGTATTGCATGTACAATTAATCCGTATTAGAAAAAATTGCATATAATTGTATCACCGTGCAATCATAAAACATAATTTAGACTCTTATTACTAATATAGTGTAGTTCTTACATCTTGAAATAAAAAAAAAGTAAAGAAAGGTTCGCATGTTTAATTTTAAAAACAGAAATCACTTAAACTCCTTCGGAAACCGAAAGAATTCGGAATTAAAAACCAAATTCCACAAATTGAAACTCTTCTCTATCAAACACGCTTTCACCCGCATTCCAAACAGCGCGTGTCTGCACGAACAACACAACACTAAATCTAGCCGCGAAGATGGGTTCGAGGCAACAAACAAAACAGTAAAGCATGAAAAATTCTCCAACGCACTTTTCCAAGGAGGCATCACTTAAGACTTTTCTCCCTTCTGACTGCAATCTACACACACCGAGTTCTCAGGTCAGAAGTGGGCCAAGTACATTTGGTTTGAAACATCAATTCATCCATAACAAATCCTTTTCTTCTAGTTCATATTCAAATCAAAAATTCTTTATGTTTTATTCTAAATTACTGAATTTCTTCGTGGTTTAGAAGAATAATTAGGAGAATGCATGCGTTGAATTGTTACAAATTGCATATAACTTTTACATCTCAAATCAGCAATGTACGAAAGAAATACGAAAATTATTTATTTCCTTAACTATTATTATTTATTTTAAGGATTTTCACAGAGAATATTTCGCCATGTCATCATATACACTGCAGAAACACAAAATAAAATCTTCATAAAAAAATATTATAAATACGACGCTATGACTATGGTTAAGCTGAGTCACTTGTCAAAAATTATTGCAGGAAGAATGAACTGTATTACATTATAGGTTATATTTATTATTACCCCTCTACATTTTGCTTTTTTTTCCCCTTCAGAAAACAATCTGAAAGCTAAATTCTTTAATTATTATTTGGGATATTTAAAAGTTCTTGAATCTATTTTTTTGCCTCTATATATATATATTATAAAATCGCAAATGGTAGCCTAAATTTTTCAATAATATGTTTTTCGTCTATAGCGAAAAAAGAACCATTTTCATCAATAAAAAATAAATAAATAAAGGAAAATAAAAAAATATATTGTTTGGTCAACCCACAAATAAAATTCAAATAAAAACGAAAATTTTCATCTAGAATCTTTGTATGTAGACTTTAAACAATCATTGATAGATAAATTAATCTGTGTGAACTTGATAATGTTAAATCAAGACTTCTTAATACGTTCGCTGTTACGGGTTATATTAATGATTAAAATCACCAATTTGATGACTTCCTTTTTTTTTTGCTAAGTCTTAAAATTAGTACAGAAGAGGTCATCTAATTAGATAATAGATGTGATTAGAGCAGTTACATGACAATCAATGTGTTAAATCGTAAGAATTTGAGCCACACAAGCTTCAAGAGAACATCAACCAATACTTCTATCAGAATTCTTAAATACTACCAAATAAAAACAATACAAGACATCATCTTTCAAATGAAACATTTCATCGATATTCTTCACGTATATATAAGACACCAAACATTATTTTTATTAATTATTCAGAAATGTCAGTTTAGTTTATGCTACGGTTACAATAAAAAAATCTATGGCAAAGAGAATCACCGAATATTAATCGTATAGAAAAAGGAACGCGAATAAAACGATTAAGAACTTCAGAAAAGATATATACCACTTCTGCTCTCACGGACACATCTTCAGACGGCAAACAGAAAATGACGGAAGGGGGGGGGGGATTTCCTAAAGTAGAAGGGTGTGTGACCCCCTGCGTCGCGTGCTACCTAACTATCCCGTGACACGACACACGCGGGTCACGAGTATCTAGCAGCAGAGATTGGGTACCAGTTTGCGCCCCTAACGCTGAATCCTGTAGTCACGGAATATCAGGTGGTCCTATCTACCGCCCACTTGCGGCCTGGACTGGATGCATGTGTGTATGTTTCTAACGCTTAGCTTGTGCTGTATGATTAATGAAGAATGAAATTAAGCGCTGTTCAAGATCTGCGCCATCAATATATTGGGTGAATCTGATCTCTAAACTTTTCGAACTTTTAATCGAGGTTGAGTCGAGAAAAAGGACTTTTAAAGGTGATTTTGGAGTAGCAGATATTGATTGGATTTTGGAAAATGTTGATATTTTCTAATAAAAAATAAAAATTGGTAATTCTTTTTTTTTTTTTTCGCAATTGCAAAAAAGTTTCGAATGAAATTTCATAGTTTATTCTAATAGCTATAAAGACGATTTTATTAAAACATATATAAAGTCTTCATTTTGTTAAAAGATTATAATCCTTCCAAACTCTGAATGGTTTTCTTAAAAAGCATCAACTTGTTTAATCTT
Organism: Argiope aurantia; assembly: GCA_026543865.1. Lineage (NCBI taxonomy): Eukaryota > Metazoa > Arthropoda > Arachnida > Araneae > Araneidae > Argiope > Argiope aurantia. The sequence continues at coordinate 130,586 of JAPMOR010028912.1, forward strand.
AAATAAAAATATGGTAAAAAACAATTATCAGACATGAATTATTAAATTCAATTCAGGAAAGATTATTTCAATCATTGTTTAATTTGAAAAAAAAAACTATTTTTTTAATCATCTTTGAAAATAGTTTCTATTTTGATTTTTTTCCTCCAACTACATACAATCAATCTGTAAAATATATAAAAATATTTTTAGAAATATGACAAAATATATACATTCAAATATTTGATACACCTCTAACTATAAAATCTCTAACATAAGACAATGAGTTCGTTGGATGTCAACTTTGTTCTTTATGATTTGGGAAATGGTTTAATTTTAAACTGCTTTTAAAATTCCTTGTCAAATTCATGCCTAGTATTCAAATGATTCGAGCCTCAAAATAGAAAGTAGGAAACAGATCTGGATATTTTATGTAGAACTTATAAAAATAATTCAATTTTCCCTAAAGTTAGGAGAACAAACATTGATTTGAAATACTGAAACATTCCTTTGCACTCGGAAAAGTAATTCGATGCAAAATTATTCACCTAATACAAGGGCTTGTTTATTGTTCCTAAAAATAAATATATATATAATTGTTTCAAGTTGAATTTCGCTGAAAAGTTAATTAGCATTTAGCATTTTTTTACCATTCTGTAAGTATTTTTAACAATCAAAATTGAAAAATAAATAAATAAGACGTTAAAATGATGCACCGTCTTGAATGGTGACCATGAGCCACCTCTCGAATGCAAAAGATTAAGCGCGTGTTTTTCAAGTGATTTTGCAGCTTCACGTGGAATATTTAAAATTGCAGAGAATTTTGAATTCAACTGATTACAGAATAATTTTAAAAGTCCGGAAAATTGAATTTATCACATATATACAATTTAAGGCATATTGCATGGTAATTTTAAACTATTTATCAGATCATTTTTATAAGAAATAAATTTTGTTTTCTTTTTCTTATTAGAAAAACATTTAATAATAATAGTACTTAAGAGGAAAAATTATTAAAATTTATAATTAAATTAATTCCAACTTTAAAAGTTTTAACTAACATATGCTTAAGGAATATGATCCCTATAAAAGTGCTGATGGTTTCGATACCAAAATAGCAATTCAATTACAGATTCTTGCGAATCAAATCACAGAATGATTGATACGGATAATATAATTAGACTATTAATACCAATTAATTTAATTAATGAACCTCTTATGGAAACAATCATTTTAAGCTGCAGAGGCTTTAATAAAAAATGAAATAACATTGGAAATTATTTCCAAAATAGAATGTATCCTGTACATTGAAAGTTTAAAATGTCAAGAGGTATCGATAGATTAAAATAAAACATAAAAAGTATAAATAATGTATTTTTAAGACGTTAAAACTATCACTATTTTGATTAAATAACATTTGAAATAATTACATTCGATAAATTATCTTACATCGTTTCAATGCATCCCAATTTCCGGCTACCCGTACCGTCTTCCATTACGATCTTCATAACCCTTTTCGCTATTTTTTCTTCCACCAATAACAACCCGACTTCTTGTGTTATCTCTGAATCTCGGAATTCGATTTCATTACGTCATCTTGACAATCTCGGGATTCGGGGTTCTCAACACGCCTAACGAAGTTTGAGTTCTCTACTGGCCTGTTATCAACCACAATGGCCGACCGAAGCTAAGGCAAGCTATAGCTGTCACAATGTTTACAAAATATCTACATCTTTCGCACGTTATTTGAATGGGCCATCCAATGCCTTCACTCACCAACAGGTCTTATCAGAAGACCGTTTAAAACGATGCCTCTCCAGTGATGATGGATCAGTGATAACACGGGTAGGGTTACGGGATTTCATGTTTCATTTTGTAATTACAAATACAGGAGAAGTTGTAGGTGCAGAATTTCAGAAAAAAAAAAAAAAAAAAAAAGATACTAATGGATTGGTTGCATGAGCTATTGCGACATCTTTTGGGGAGAATGCGTATTCGGTTAAAACGCTGTCGAACAGGAGTACTTTATGGCTCGTTTATGTCAGCGTTTTTCCAGGATAAGAATTGTTTCTGTACATCTTAATTTATGGTTCTTTTTTACATATACTGCTTGACAAAAAGTAATAATAAAGGAAGAGAAATAATATAACTAATATAACAATCATTATTTTTCCTCGAAACACATTGATAAAGCTTTATTATTATTATTATTTTAATGCGAGCAGAATATGGCAATAAATAGAAAGCAATATTTCTTACTCTAAAGTGACCATCTTTTATGAGCTTCAAATCGATACTCTTTGGAATCCGGTTGCTTAATTCGGCGCACTGTGAAAGAAGTTTTTAAAATTCTGGCAAAATGCGTAAATAAACAAAATGTAATTTTAAAAATAATTAAGAATTTTTAAAAAGCAATAAAATAGGAAGAAGAATGAATAATTTATTTTGTTATTAGATTTGCAATCTTTTTTTAAGAACTAACATATCCCAATGGTAGAATTCGAGTTGTTTTTTCGGGTCCATGCTGTATTTATTAGTAATCCATTTATTTTCACATTTTAATGGTTTATCTTAGTTTAATATTTTATTTTAATAATTTTGTAGATACTAACTTTTTTAATATATTTCTTAAATAAATACATTATAAAAAATATAAATAAATATTTTTTGAAAAATAATCAAAATTATTAATTAATGATTACCTTACATACAAATAAGAGTTTTCAGTTATTATGATAAATGATAAAAAATAGTAAAATTCTGATTTATATAACGTTAGCAATTGTTTGCAAGACACCCCTGTCAAGCGGAATATAACTAGTAAGGAATATTTCAATTTATTATAAAAATGTAATTGCTTCGATTTTAATTAATCACTTCAATAGTTTAACATATACTCGCACTATAGTACTAATAATTTTAAAGGAAGGGTGGTTGAGGCAGGTTGATTAAAAAGTTACTTAAAAAGTTAAATAAATATGTAAAAAAAATGCATATCTCATTAATTATAAAATGTTAAGAAAAACATTTGATCAAGGCCAGATTTTTATTTGTTTTATTACATTTGCTTACTATTATAGAATTTATAATCATTAAGAGTTTACTTGGTTATCATTTTGTACTAACATTGCGAAAGTATGTGTCATAACAAATAAATAAATGAAATTAAAAAAAAATCCTTAAAATAATAAATTAAACTAAGATTAATCCTTAACATGCTTATTAAGTTAAAAGCATTAAAATGTGAAATGAATTTGGCCTTCCACTTAGGATCTAAATGATCACTGTTCGTTGTTTATACAAACCATTTATTACCAAAATAAACTTGTAATTAAAGAAGTTACAATATATCGTCCAACAATGCGATTTTTAGTCATATAATTCTGATTCTTTATCATTATAATAGTTAATCTAAATCACCACTGTTCATTTATACAAATCTAATACTACCAAAATACACTTACAACCAGAGAAATTACAATAAACCGTCCAAAAATGCAATTTTAAGTCAGATAATTTTGATTCTGTTCATTATAATAGTATTCTGTATCAATATACTATATTTCGCATATACAAAAACTGGTCTCGGCATTTACTCCTTAGTTTTATTTCCTAGTGAAATTTAATCTTCGAACAGATTGCTTGACGTAAAAAGAACCAGCCTTCACTCACAGCAAACCACGTGAGAATAAAATTTCTATGCATTCCAACGTATGGTATGTATGTGTTAGGAACGTCTAGCAACAAATGTAACCGAAAACCCATAATAGTAATCTTAGGAACCAGAGGGCATCCCTATAAAAACCAAAAATATGGATCGCTTACCATTCGCAATTCCTATCTCCAAATCCTTTAGCAAACTGAATAAAGGAGGAAAAGTATGCATTTTTATTTTGGTTGGTAGGAAAAAGAAAAAAAAAGTAGGAGAGAAAAATCCGTTTTCGCCATAAAATTTGTGGGCGGAACACAAGATTTCAAGTGTTAGTGATGTTATAGCATTAGCCTTTCAACGTGTATACACAAAAGTTGATTTATACTTTGCAAGAGCTTTAACCTTCATCGTGACGGGACTTGTTTATTGTTGCTGTTACTGAAGCATTGAAGAATATTATTTTTATCATTTTAGGGAAGATGATGTTCACGCGTTTACCAGAATAATGCGAAGTAGAAAAATATTATTTTAGAAAAATTAATTAATTACAGTACTTAATTGTATTAGTATTATATTCTGGTTATATAGAGAATGTTTTAGAAGGGCAGCTCATTTATAATTTGCGATAAGAGACTAGCTGCTAGGAAATTTGCTATTCATGACTTGTTTATTAGAGAGTATATTAATTTGACACTTCAGGGATTAGTCATGGTAGTCAAAATTAGATTCTTTTCCCTGCAGTAAAGAAGTTCCAGACTTATCTCGAATTCAATAAATAAATTAATTCCAATACTTAATTATATTAATACAATAATCTCGTTATATATTGAATGTCATAGAATGACAGCGATATTTTTTTATAATAAATGTTAAATAGGATTTAAGTTCCACACGAGGGCAACATGTAATGGCGCTTGTATCTTCGCGTCCGATCGGCAACTAGAGAAGAGGCGTTGAAGTTGTTGGCAATATGATGCCTGGTTTTTTTAATAGGCGAAAACGGCAGTCAGCCACCTTTGTTTTTGTTTTTTTCTGTCTCTTTAATTGTTTTCTTGTTCTAAATATTGTGTACGTCTTTTAACTTTTAATTAAAACTATTTTAAATAGTATATCTTTCAGTTATAATCAGCTCTGAGTATCACACTCAAACCTACATAAATGATTGATAATAAAGAAAATTACTATTTATGACTTCATAATTAATGTTCTATTTATTTGATTCATCAAGGATTAGCAACGGCAGTTTATTTTAAATTATTTTCTTTGTATCGGAAAAAGGTCTGAATTTGTCCCGCTGTTGAATAAATTAATTTACTGCATTATTTAATTATACTAGTTCACATATCCTGGTTATGCATTGACGTTATAAAAACACAGCATTATTTATTTTTGTAATAAAGGGGAAATTGTTATTTATGACTTATATTCTTCATTAGTGAATCCTATTTATTTAACAATTCAGTGATAATTGATAGCAGTTTATTTAAGATTCTTTGTATTAAATCCCGGATTTATTTAATTTTGAATTAAGCATCTAGAAAATACCTTCTTTCTTCTTTAAAACAGCCCATATTAGAATTTAAACGATATATTTGAATTTAATTTTTAAAAATTAATTAATGAAAATATTTTCTTTCAAATTTCAGTATATATAGAATGCAAATAATGATTTTAGTCAATAATTCCAACTCCATATTGTAGTTCCTTCAAATAATATGAGCATGCATAGAGTCTATTTAACATTAGTAATAATATTTAACGGTCCATGTATCCGAATTTCTAAGCATAATTTGAGAATCGGATATTGTAATAAAGAAGGTCTATTCATTTTAGAAGCAAACATAAACTAATTAAAAATACTTTTAAATCGTTGCAAAATCTAAATAAAGATAATTTAAGACATTGCAATTCCTATTTAAACAATTTCTGGAAAAGTTTCAAAGTAGAAACTCGTTGATGCTTTGTGCATGGTTTTTTTTTTTTAGACATAGACAAGGCCATCCATTTCTTTCTAGATGGAAGCAAATGGATATGAATCAAGTGAGATGATTAATTACCATCCTGATCTTAGAGAATCTTGACATTATAACCTTCCACAGTGGGATAAATAAGTTGATTCATTGTTTAAAACTTTATTCATTATTTTATGGAACGGATACAGCACCAACTGTATTTTGTAGACATAGGAAATAAAAATATAAACGTTAAAAGAGGATAAATCTGAGATCAGCAACTTTATTGCTTGACATAACGAAACCGAATCAGCCGCTTTTAACAATATTTCACAAAAATAATAAATGTCAACCATTTTCCCTCAAATGCGTAATACGTTATTTATACTGACTTCCTTTCTGAATTTACACGAAGACTAATATACAGTGCATTGAATATCATTCTTTTTCAATTTTACAGAAGTACATGATACTTATTTTACAGCTTTTGTTTTTTATGTAAAAGTTCATGCATAACATTCAACTGTTGTTATTTAGTATCGATATTTTTAAGTGGATTTTTACATTTCATTTTTTACATCATACCATATTTTTCAAAAAAAAAAAAAAAATCAGCGATTTAAATTATTTTGAAGTAAAATGACTATACTTCAAGTACAATTATGATGGCTATTTATTTCGAAATATCTGGAAATTCATTAAATAGCAATATATGCAATTATTTTTGAAATGCTTTTGAATTCCTTGAGAATCGAACCATTTTTAAGTAAAAATAAGTTTTAATAAAATTAATTCATTTTGCATTGAAGTTACACGGAAGAACACACCTGCGAAAGTCATTTGACATCGGACTAAGTGTCAACTAACATTATGATATGACGACATATCCATGTTTTGAAGATCCGCAATAAGATTGCAAAATAAACGACATAGTGGATTTGACTTGCATCACGTGATAACATGAGCTAACTTCATCATTGGCAAATGAATGATGAAAATCATCCCATGCAAATTATCCGATATTGAATTGAATATTCTTTGACGCGATGGTTTGTGCTTTTTAATAATTTGTGATGGGTTTCGGAATAAACTAGCATCGCGCATTTGATGTATATCATGCGATAACACGAGCTAATTTCATCATTCATCATGGTCAAATCAATGATAAAAAAATCATTTCATGCAGATTATCTGATATCGAATTGAATGTTTTCTAATGTTGTGGTATAAAGAAAGATATTTTGATCATTTGTGATGGATTCCGAAATATACTAGCATCGTGCATTTGACGTGTATCACGTGATAACAAGAGTTAATTTCATCTTTCAACTCACGCTAAATGTACTAAGTTCATTTATGAATTTCAACTAATAGAATATAGATATCTTTAAAATTTCTCAAACTATCATGATTTTACCATGATTTTATTCATGTTTAACTTCCTCATTAGTCAAAATAAAGCAATACAGTACCAATAAATCGAAACAAATTACCGATAAACCTACAAATGGATATTCAAGAATATAGGATAACGAAAACATTGAATAGACATAAACCAATGAAATACTATTAAGGTAGTTTTAGGTCCTTTTTTCTTCAAGGAAAAAAAAAAAAAAAAACTGTTTACTCGCAGTTTGAAGACGTTTACATAATAAATGTATCTACCCCGTACGGTAGGTAACACGAGGATTGTAAATGCGATTTGTATGTAAGACTTCCTCTAAAATTTTTTAAAAAACGAAACCTAAATCAAAAATATTTTAAGGGAAAAGGTCCGCCTCTCGTGGCAGAAATACGAGTCTTATTAATCGGGGCTTTTGTATTTGGAAGGGGCGCTTCTTTACGAGAAAATATATTCTCGTATTTTGTGTTGTCATGACGTAGTTTCGCCAACGTTGTTAAACCGGAGAAAATATCGATTTGTGAAATGTTCCCGCCTCAGCAAAATAAAGAAGAATGGCGGTAGGTCATGGGAAAAGTGTTATTCTTTCCCGGTTCAATTGTACTCGGAGCATTTCGGTGGTGTTTTCAATTTTCCCCATCGGGTTGCATGCCCCCTTTTTTTCAGTTTTTATTTATCTCTTTTTCAATGGATGTTCTAGTTTCTAGAGTTTATGTTCTGCTGTTGGAGTTCACTTGATTCAAACTTTCTTTCTTGAGCATAAAAATCTTGTTAAGACGGATAAATCTGCTTTAAAAGGTACAAACGTTTCAAATTGGAGTTAAAAGTTACTAAATATATTAATAAACTACCTAGTGTATACCAGTATTAACTAGTATATACTATTATGCTAATGCATACTAGTAGATTATATTCTTGTACTAGTTATGCTAGTAGAAACTAGTAGATTATATACAATCACTAATTACTCAAGTACATACTAGTAGATTATATACTAGTACTAACTAGTATAAAATAAAACTGAAGGAAAACCAAAGCTTCAAATCAATGAATAAATAATTAAATAAAAAAATTGCATGTTATAATGAAAGTAGATTTGATTCTTGAAATTAAAGTTATACATTATTTAATAGATTGTTTTGCTTTTATAAATTAAATTATCTGTTTGCATTTAGTTGTTTCATTTAGTTGCAATAATAATTATGATAAAATTAAAAATTATTGAACTAAATGTTGACAAATAATATTTTAGACCGGAAATAAATAATAACATAATTTTGAGTTGTATCTCGATTACAATATCGTTTAATCAAATATCAAAGAAATAATCTTGGAATTATTGGATTTAATGTTGAGTTAGTTATAAAGGCATACTTCAAATTAAACGCGAAGTGAGTTTTCTCCTCTAGTTCATCCATTTTTTTTCTTAAATAATTGTCTCACTTTAAAATAATAATAAAAAAATTGTTCTACTATTACACTTGTATGTTTAGATATAAAAATAAAGCTCTCTCTAATGATAAAAGAGAATTTCTTTAAAATACAGAATTTAAAACTGCTGATATAAATGATGTGATAAAGTATATTGTAGAATGAAAACGAATTGTACTTTTTGGCTAAATAAAGAATTTGAATTGAATGTTAAAATAAAAATTCAATGTAAAATTATATTCTTGAAAATTATTGCTCTGTCTATAAACATTGAAGAAATCTATCTTTTTCCTTTTTCTCTAAACATGAAAGAAAAATGTTTATAATAACCCGATATTTTAATATAAACCACCCAAAAGCACGTTAAACAAACGATAGGCTATAAACATACAATAAATGACATATAAGCGAAAGGCTATAAACATGCCAAAACCCACCATGTAACGAAATGGAAGAGGAAAAAAAGATAAGAAACAAACAATCCGCAAATAAAGTAAAAATTATAACAAAAAGGAAATTATTATAATAAAACAACAATGTTGCGGTAGCAATAATCATAATGGAAGATTTTCCTGATAATCTATGAACGAATCACTCAGATGATAATTTAACCAGGCAGTAACATACGCTATATGATATAATCATTTAACAGTAGTTTCCAATTTTAAAACATAATAATGTAACCATATAATTCTGGCAGATGGCAACGATCTTCAATTTACCTCGACAATTTTCGCCAAAGTTTTCATTTGTTTTTTCTATAAGGTATTGAATAGATATGAAAGTATGTTATTTCATATAACATTCTACAGTTTATTGTAGCTTAAATTTTCCAAAGGCCAACTATAATTGCAATAATTTTATCTTTCATATTAAATCGAAACAGTTGTTATAAATGTAATAATATTTGTTACAGTATAGCTAAATCATTTTTATAAAAAATAATTTATCTTTAAGATATATAAATAAGCATCAAATTGTAATATATAACGAAGTAATACCGATAACATTGTAACTAAAGTAATAATCTGGTGGATTCTTTTTTCCAGATTTTGAACAATGATTAAATTATGTAACAGCCATAGTTGCAGAGTTAATTTTACGATCTATATATAAACATCAAAATAAAATATTTTAAATTAAGAGAGAAAATTCATTTCTAGAAATTCTCATGAAGACTTTATGATCGGTATTAATTATTTATAACTGAAAATTAACAGTATACATTTAACCGTTTTTAATAAATTATTTTATGCTTTTCTAATATCATCTTCTGAAAAATTTACGGTTTTTTTAATAACTAATAATTAACTTAATAAAATTAAATTCTATTCTCACCATAAAGTTGCAATTATAGGCCCAAAACAGCGTACTTACCTAAAAAGGAAAAAGAACAATTATTAGTGTTTATGAAATTAATTTATAAAGATTATACATTTCTCATGAAAACTAAATAAATGCATTTCCTAAAATGAATTAAATAGTTAATAAAATGTTAAAAAGTATAAAGTATTAATAAACTTGTAAATAGAATGTCAAATAATAGAATAAAAAATATCTTTAGTTAAAAAAAGTAATGTCTCATTTTAGAATTTGACAAATATATCCATCCACTTTATTGCACCAAAGATTAAGGTGTTTTGGATGAGTGTTTCAGTATGTTATTTTCATTAAATACAATATCATAAGCAATACAAATATAAAGTTCCATCTAAATTATTATTTTTAAAAAGCCGACAGGCAGTGAATTTGAAAAAAAAAAAACTAAACTCATAGTCAGATAAAAACTGTAACAGTAATACCTTACAGAATAACACTTCTTAAATGAAAAAAATACTATTTTCTGGAATGCTGTATATAAAATAAACTTTTTTTTTTAAGGAGATTTAAATTTTTCCATTATTTTTGAAACAATGCAATGTAAAAAAAGAAAATAAAACAGGATACTTAAAATAGAAAACAATGTTTAATTATGAATATCGTATTTTAAGTAAATGAGAAGTTCTTAATATAAGAATCATAAGAATTTTATTTAGAATTTTCTGTGTAGAAAATATTTCGACAATTTTTAAATCATAATGATTATTTTCTCCATTTTACGAAAATACTTTTGATGCGAAATGAAACAAAAAATATAATTAACGCTCCTTTATTTTCGAATGTAATACTACTCAAATTATTTATAATACCAAATGCTAATTATTTAAGAAGTTTACCTACGATACGAAATAAAAATGAATAAAAAATTGTTTTAAATCTTATTTTATGTCTGATCTTAATTTTTTTGAACTTGCATATCAGATTTGAAAATTAAAGCCAATAACGAAAGCAATAAAATAAATGTAAAATTAAAAACGAATAATATATAAAACAAATGAAAACGTGATGCCTCAATATTTTCTAGAAGTAATGTTTCTGTCAAAAAAAAAATCGAGTAAAATGCAGGCTATAAAATAAATTAAATATAATACTACAAAAAATCGTGTTGACAACTGTAAATGTTAGAATAAGTGATTTTCAGTTTCATAAAAAAATAAAAATAGAACAAAAATGAGGTTAATTTAAAAAAAGTATGAATAGCTACTTGAAATGAGGTCAAATGCGATTTAAATTATCAAGGGGAATTCTGATGAGTAAAAAAATCAGCTATTAATTCAATTAAAAATTCAAAAGTAGCTTTTCTCTAAACCAGCAAAAATTCGAAAGAAAAGACTATCTTTTGTATTTAATACCTTATTATTTTATTAGGTCACAAAATAAAAAAAAAAGTTCGATTTAATTTTTATTTAAATGTGGAAAAATTTGGAAAATAATTATTAAAATATCCTTAAAATAATATTATTCATGCCATATAAATTATGTTATTTATATCCTTCATAGAATCATTAAAGCATAATTAAAGTTTGAATTCAATCACTTAAAAATATTTTCACCTTAAAAACCTTATTTTCAACTTCAGCAAACTAATTTGATTACTCACTTTATATGAACATAAAACTGAGAGAGAAATATAAACAGTCTGTAATTACAAACTGTTTATATAACATTAGGAGTGTATTTTAAAATCTAATTTATAGTTTGAGAAAATATTTACTTATTCTATTTGCATATTCACGAAGGAGCCGCCATTCATTCATTTCAATTTCTTGTCTCTAAAATGCTAATGATTTAAATCCGCGTTTCTGGATTTTGTAAACAAATACGATGTAGGGTGGATGCAGATATTGCGGCAAATTTGAAAAGACGATTTTTTAAAAGAAGAATCAGTTTAACAAACATATTAATGATTTTAGCAAATCTATTTTTTAACGGCATACGCTAATTACTACAAACTTTTTCTTGAATAAATTCCACAAAATCGATAAATTCCGAAGCATTTTTTTTTCAAAATTTCTCATTTTTTTTTTTCAAATCACACACCTTAACATTTAAAGAACAGCTTTTTCCTCAATGTTCTGTTTAATTTTCTTGTTCCGTCACAGCAATTAGCACAAAAACAGGAAATGACGGAAAATTCTAGAACATCAAATTATTATATGAATAGAAATAAAAATGCATCCACAAAATAAAATGCCATTTTTAATTAAATCTGAGAAAAGACAAAAAAAAAATCTTCATACACTTTTTAAAAAATTATTTTGTTATATATTTCTGGAGACGGAATTTTGATTCTGCATGCAAAAATTTTAATTATTGTATATCATATGACAATGCACTATTTTAAAATTTTCAGTGCTTAAATATCAGTACATTTGAATAATTTAATTTCATATTTGTGAAATTTAAATTTTGAATCCGGATTTTTCATATTTCATGATATGTTCAAGATCTGAAAATTAATTATCGTACATTATATGACAAGGCACTATTTTAAATTTCTCAGAGTTTAATTACAAGTAAATTAGAGTAATTTAATTAAATTTTGGTTTCATATGCATGGCGCCCCGCTGGTGAAGAATTTCAGAAAAAAAAAAGTGATTTCATGATACCATAATAGTCGTAATTCATGAATTATAAATTAAAGAATAAAAAATATTTAAAATAAAAAAAACTTTTTAATACACTAAAAAGATTGATTTTGATAATTGTTTTTAAAAAAATTATGATAAAATTCACAATCGAGCATAGCTAACTACGTAATCCATTGACGAAAGTCATCGCACCAGTTGCGTGCTTTCGCAAGCTGTATAATATCAACAGCTACTATTTTCCTGGAAGTGTGGACAGATAAAAATATTGCTCAATTGGTTGAAGTTCCTTCACAAGTCTCCTAATGATTATAGCCAGCATTTACTGCGCGATACAGAAGCCAAAAACTTTTCTACCCAGTAGCTAACTCGAAGCTAAGTGGCTAATGCTCCATTATCGTCTAATTCTACACTACTTTTCCATAGGATGAGGGTATTTATGGATGCCGACGAGAGCGAAGTTAGTTTAGATCCCAGTTTGCTGTGGGTGCTCTGACTCCCAATCTCAAATGTACCTGCGTAGTTAGAAAAAAATAGGAAGCTATTTCTAGCGTATTTGAGTCACTGCTGCATGCGGTAACGCGACAAAATTTTTAAGTAATCCAGCAACTTTTTTTTTTCTTGGGTAGAGAATAGAATCAGAGGATGGATTAACAATGAAGGTCCTTTGACAATTTTTTTGTGCGCAATCATCGGATTTTTCTTTTGGGACATTTTTTTTTGTTGCTGTTTTATCAGTAGTTTGTTGGGATTTTGTTCCGTGGAGCTGGAGATATTACCTGCTCATTGTTGATTATTTACGGTTAATGAAATTAATTGCCTGATTGCTTGATAGAGACAGTTTTGGTGGAAATGGCAATGAACTTCTGAAGCAATTATATTGACTGTCGTATAAAACGCTTTTTATAGTAACCAAAAATAAATAAAAGAAATAATAAAGAAAATATTAAAACAAAATAATAAACAAAAAAAATTAGATAAACATAGTTCTGGGATAGAACATAGCTATACCATTCGTAGATACACATAGTAATTTTTTTAAACATAAGTTTTAAGCTTTAATCTGAAACACTGAAGAGTTGAATGAAATTATGCATTTATTTATTTATTATTATTTTACATTTTAACTTTCTCATTCCTACGATCATTCGAAATTAGTTACTTCAGAAAATGGAACATCTAAATTTCTCGTCTGAAGATAAGAAAAACTACCCATCCTCCTCAAAAGTTACAAACAAAGAACGTGTTCTTAAAAGGCTGTTCTATAAAAGAGGATACCACTTAAAGATGATTATTAAGCAAATTTATGTTCGAAAATCTTTTGAAAGTTTTTAGAAAACCTCTTTGCATTCCAAATTCCTTTCGGCGAGAGTTTATAATCAGCAATGCAGGCACTAATTATATTTAATCAATTACATTTAACAAAAGGGAAAGGGAATTTTGCAGTATATCCAGGCGTCTCGGGCATCAGCCGTAGTTTAATTGGGGGGGGGGGGGTTTCTTTTTATATTCAACGAACATATATTACATATACTAGTGATATATATATATAATTTTAGTTATAATACAGAGTAACTATATATGCATGATGGTATCCTTTTAACCATAAAAATAATTAATTAGAGCGTTTTGGAAATCAAAAATATGAACAGGGCAGAATTAACAAGCATTAAAGCAAGTACAAAAAAAAATGAAAAATTTTAATTTTATATTTGTTTGAACGAAAAGATAAAGAAAAAAGAATGGATTCTAGTAAAAAAATATAAAAACAATTCCAATTCATCAATGAATGAAAAGTGAATAAAAATAGATAAATGTGAAATCAAAAACTTAACTGTTTCTTGCAGTTTTAAAAGGAAGGAGCATTGTAGAAAGGCAAAATGAATATACATCGTATTTAGATTTTTTAAAAAAAATATCTAACTTAGAGAAAAATTAAAAAATATTAACCCCTGGACCAGTTTGGCCGTATGCCGTGTGTGCATCGATTTACTACATTTTTACACCTTTGAATAAGAATCAAATCATTCATAAACGTTGACTCAATACAAAAATTATGAGGAATGCACAAAGTTTCAATTATTCAACGGATTTTCATTTATTCACAACAACAAAAAAATTTCTCAAAATAGAATGTGTCGCCTAATTAGACAGCAGAGGGTATGAACTTTTTAAGAAATTAAATCTTCTACATAATACTTTATATCACAATTTTTGATAAAGAAAGATAAAAAAAAAAGAATTTTAATGCCTTTTTACACATTTCAAGATTTGAGAATAAATCAGTGAATAAAAAAAATGAGATGGGGGCTGTGAATATTGGTGTGAATATTTTTGTGAATATTTTTTACTATTTATACTGTGAATATTTTTTTTTCTGTGGATTTTGAAGTAAACAATAGAAACATCAAATGAATATACTAAAAACTAATAGATTTATTCAAATATCCAAAACTAAAAAGATGCCAGTGAAATAGAACTATTCCACTTCGTTCATTTCACAAATACTTAGATAAAGTAAAGACTAAGAAAGGAAATCAACTGCGTTGTCCTACTCACCTTTAACGATGTGAGCTCAACCTAAATAGAAGATAGACAGGTACACTGAATATAATATATCGAATCATAAATTTTACAAAACTTCCAAATGGAAATGGCATTAGCAAATATTAAATCCACGAGCAAACGACTTTTATCTCAATCACTTTGCAGCAATTTTAGAAAAAGAAAGATAATAAAGAAAAAGAATAGTAATTCTAGTGCCTTTTTCATTTTTAATGATGTGAACAAAAACCAAATGAAGGACATATTTATATATCATAACCATCCATAAATTTAATAAAACTTCCCAAAAAAATATTAATAAATATTAAATACTTTTGATTAAACAGTTTTTATTTCATTCAATTCATAGCAATTTTAGATAAAGAAAGGCAGAAAAGGAAAGCAAATCCAATACCGATGAGCTAATTTGAATGAAAGCAGAATTCATATCAGCGATAAAAGCAAAATTCATATTAATCGGCGAATTAAAATGTGGAAATGGCAAATGCGAAATCCGGTTTTGAATTTTTCTTCAAGGGTTTCTTTTGAAGTGAAACAAAGAAGCCAAGTAGGAATGCCACATGAATACGTTAGAAATGAATAAACTTTTTCTAATATCTAAATCGAAAAAGCACGAGTAAAGATCAAATTTTCTCTATCAGATAGGTTTCACTTTGCATATTTCACAACAACCTTAGATAAATTAAAAACTAAAATGGAAATCAATGTCAGGGTCTTTTTTGACGTCAATGATGTGAACACAATCGAAATGAAAGACAGATGGACACACTGAAAAAATGTAACCAAACTTCCAACCAGAAAAAATATTATCAAATATTAAATCCTCTTGACCAGACGGCATTCATTTCATTCACTTCACTGCAATTTTAATGAAGAAAGACAAGAAAAGCAATTCCAGTGCCTTTTTCACCTTTAACGATGTGAGCACAATTCCAATTAATCAGTGAATTAAAAGGGGAAAAATGGGTGAACGTGAAATCAGGTCCTAAACTGCTCTTCAGTGGATATTTCGATCCCTAGAGTAGTGAGGCAAAGGAGCATTTTGGGAGGAACCGGGGAGATGGAAGAAAATACTACTGGGGAAAGAAGATCACGTCCTCCATCCCCTCCTGCACCCCACGTTTACGTCCCATCTCCTGGAGGAGAGAGTCTAAAGGAAGAGAGGCCGAATTTACGATCTTTTGATCAATTATTCAGGCATGCAGTCGTGCACAGGTTGCACGAATATCTCCCCGACTGGCATCACGTGACTTCGACTTGTTATGACCGCTACCCGTTTCTGGTCCCGAATTTTCCTGTTTTATTCCCGTTTCTGATTCTTGACTCTTGTTTTCTCCCAGAAAAAATTCGATTTTAGTTTTTTTTTCCAAATAAAAAAGTGTCATGTTATGCGATTTTGGAATTTTCTTGGATTAAAAAGTTGGACAACGATATCCAAAAGATTTCGGATTCCGATATACATGCGCTTATGTTACATAAGTGTAAAAAAATATTCTGAATAATTCAAGAGATTCTGAAATTTCATTTTAAAGTTATTTATGGAAATACTTCACAATTTTAAAGCGAAATACTATAATGAAGGGGAAAAAATGAATATTCCTAGTACAAAATGATCTAACTAAAGCATAAACTCCGTTGTTGTTATTACTTATGGCATTTAGACAAGCCCGCTGACGAAGTCAGAGATTTAAGCCGAGTTTGTACAGTAGATTCTGAGGGTAAGGACTCCTGTGCACCCGAAGGCAGAAGTCTGACTTCTAGCTCATATGAAGATGACACACACATTCGCTTGAACTATTCCTTTTCACAGGGGCTTTTTCACACACCTCACAAAGGAGCACAGGTAAAGAACAACCATGCCCGAACCAGGACTCGAACCTGGGACGCCCAGGTCACGGGGAAGACGAGCTATCCCTATGCCAGGATGCTGCTATAAATTTCGTTTATATCGGTAGTTAAAATGACGTGACAATTACGTTGCTCAACAAAAGATTTTTATAGGCTCAAATTTTTAATTTTTAAGTTTTGTTAATTTCTAATAGTAGATCATTTAAGATTTCAAAAGCAACCTCACAAGGAACAAAATTTCAAGCTATCACAATGTATTATTATTATAAGATAATAAACTAAGTATAACACTATTATATTTTACAGCTTTGCAGAATATTTCTTATCGAGCAATATAAAGATGCGCAAAACACGGGACTAACAGTTGCTAATAAATACAAGAAAAGAAAGTGTTTTAATATCAATAATTAATTTAATCAAAAAAATTTTTAAAGATTGCATACTCTTTCAACTTGCGTATATATATAGGTACTTTTAAGTTTGACCATTTTTACAAATCCATTTCAGTAAATAATTTAATCAATGTGTCATCTTGTTGTTGTTGTTTATCCTTTTTGGACTGAACTCCAATTCAAACCAAGTCCAAGAAATCGGGAAAAGAGGGGTGCAGTAGCTTTTGAGGGTAAGCACCCCTGAGCACCCGAAGGTAGAATTCTAACTTTAGCTCAAATGAAGATGACATACACTCGCTTGCACAACCCCTTTTTACAGGGGGCTCTTTCACACACCTCACAGATAGAACACAGGGTAAAGAACAACCATGACCGAACCAGAACTCACACCCGGGACGCTCAGATCACGGGGATTGCGCACTACACCTATGACAGGCTGCCGAGACATCTCATCTTCACTAAATAAAACTGCACCACTCTAAACATTTAAAATGAAATAAAAGCTGCATTTCAATTTTTTAAAATAAATTACTTCTTTATTCATAATGTAAATAAATGGAAGAGTTAACATAAAACTGGTAATGAAGTGCAGCCTTCCACACAGATTGAGATCATTTATATGAAAATAGTGCAAAATTTCAGTTAATTGTTCAATAATTCGTAATAAATCACGACAAAGTTATTTTATAACTCGCTAATCTTCTATCGCAAGGATCTGGATATTCACTCCGAACATTTTTATTACTAACAAACATTCTCATAATTTATTTCTGACGAAAATCCACTAATATCTTTAGAAAAGTATGACTATTGTTCCATCGATTCATGCAGGAAGGATATTTATTTTCCCAATAGGAATCCTGTTTCCATAGCAACCTCCACTATTCCAGACATTAAGAAAAGGATAAAGGTATGTTTTGACTATATAATATCTAGATTCTATTTAAAAATTACAATATTTTGCATAATGAATAATGACTAAAACTACAGACAGAAATGGCGTCTTTTGGGTGCCAATTACGGAAACATGAAATACCCTTTTCCCCCAAAATATATGTTGACGAATCAAACAACCTTTTTTCACTCCCACACGGTCTATTTCCATTCTCCCACGGCATGCAAAGAACAAGAAGAAAGTGATCAGAAATAGAGTGGGAGAGAGTGGGAATAAGGCGGGAGAGAAAAAGGGCCATGATTTCTGCCTACCCCTCTCATCTTTTTTCCTCACTTAGGGCTGCATGCACGCTTTTTCAAATAGATTTGTTGAGAGGGACGAGTGAGAGAGAGGGAATAAAAACGATGGCAGGCAGGAGGAGATCTTTTTTATTCCCTTCCACTTTTACCGAGTTTGTGTTATTCGGCACAGAAAGAGAGAGAGGGAGAGATAAGACGTTTGTTGGTTAGTTGCTGATGATGAGGATACTTTTTGGCGGAGAAGTGTTTCTCCCGCCGTCTGATGATGGAAGTAAGATGGGTCCGGGAGCGTGATAAACAACCTAACCTGACAGCGCGCGCATGCCGCTGTAATGCGATGGGGCGGTACGAGTTTATTAACTTCTCATCTCAAAGATTTCATTTTTTTTTTGGAAGAGAAGAGGGATGGAAAATGTGTGCATGCCTCTTTTCTGTTCTTCTAAAATGCTCCTCTTGCCGCCGACAAACATGCATGTAGTATTAAGAACGATTTTTCTTCGGAAGGAGTTAGTTGAGAGGTAGATGAAAGAAAATGTAAGAGGAAGGGTGTTTATTTTATTTATTTTTTTTATGTTGGGATAAGAAATTTGGAACGTTTGATGGGGTTTGGTGAAAAATTTTCGATCTACCAAGTATTTTGTATGAATTTTTTTGAGGAATAAAAAGTATTGTATAATTATTGATAAAAAATAATCAATATTTAATTATGGAAATCTTTGAATAATCTTACTCATTAAGCATTTATTTAGCAATTTTATTAATCTATTAAAAACTGACAAGATATGCATAAGTAGATATGATCTAAAAAGTAATAAAATTCGGAAAAGAAACAGTTTGCCTACAAAATTGAAATTTACAGTTGAGTAACATTTAACCTGATATTAACAAATTGATATTTAAATGATACTAACAAACCGATATTAACAAATTAATATTTAAAACAACATGAAATTCATTAAATATGTGTCCTAATGGTGAATACTATTATATAAGATCATAATTAGGAGAACATTATACACTCTAAAGTATTCTGAATAAATTAAATATAGCACCCTAATTAAAGACTAAATGGCACATGTTGTCTTGTATCAAGTACTCACATTCTTAAATAACATTTACTAAGAGAACTGTGGGAAAACCATCAATCATTACAAATGTTGACCATTTATGATGACCATTCATGATGACTGATGTTTTTCAACAACAACATTCATGATTTAACAATGAACAACATTCGTAATGGTAAAAATATCAGAACATCAATCATCATTCAGATCATAGGGAAATGAATTGCAACAAAAAAAAGTGCAAACATTTAACGACAAGAAAAGATTGGAGAATCGCCAAAAGTATAAACATAAACCACTCTTTGTCGTAAAATAATGCAATCTATGTCGTGATATGTATTCATTAGGAATCAAGAGTAGTACAGGAATGATATAGATACTAACAATCATTATTAAAATCCAATTATTTAAAAGGCATGTCTGTAATTGAAGTCTGATGCAATCTAATTATAATAACGTATGTTTAAAAATACCACATTTATTTAGAATGAATTTTGTAACTTTGAACCGCAGTCAAATGACATGGATGACATCTAATCATACTTCAACGTCACACCAGCAAAAGAATCTTCAAACACTTAATGCATGCATTGTGTACCAGGTTCAAATGCAGGGAGAGCCATTTTAGAATTGCGGCTCGATCTTATAAATCATCGAACACAATACTAAGAGCTTACTAACTGAACGAGAAATCTAGAGGAGGAAAAAAAATGGTGATTTTTATTTGGCGTTTATTTTCAGCTTAATAGTTTTTTTTTTCACGAGTAAGTTACTAAGCTCTCTTCTCTCTCCCTCTCCCAAAGTCTTTAGAGCATGAATATTCATGTTCTTGTTAATATGAAAATGTGAAAAATATTTCCTAAACATTTAAAAAATCTTAAATTAATGTAGAGACCAAGACAATCATGCTGTTCACAGACGAAAATATCCATGTATCACTGAAAACACACATTTTTATTAAGCGTCACACAAAACAACACGCATCTTTTTTACATTTCATTATAACAAATTTCACTCCAGCCATGCCTCTGTCTTCAACTCGGTCCCGTCCGTTTTCTAAAACACCCCAAAAGCCTAAATGCATTTTAACACCATTAATTCAGTCGGTATAAATTATTCAAGCAAAAGCTGCTGGGAAAGTATAAATTTATTTTCCGCAAATCTAACGGAGAAGATGATACTGCATATTCCAAGTTGTTTACACATACACAGCGTCCTAAGACGCACACAGAGGAAATCCAAAGACATTGTTTTCAGACCGAAACAGCGGCGTTTTACAATAAGTTACCAAGAAAGGAAAACCGATCTATCAACTAAGCAACATTTGAGATACTTTCTGGAAAGAGCCCCCCACCCCTTTTGCTTTGACGGGAACTTATAAATCATCATTTCTCTTTTAAAACCATTCTCTGTATAATGCAAATGGCAAGAAAAATCTTTGGAAACCCGCCGCAGAGAGACGTTCGGGCACATTAGAAAAGTTTGGGGTAAATGATTGCTTATTGAACATAAAATATACAGTTTGGAGAAAGAAGAAGGAAAAATAGTAAGAATAGAAAAGGGAATGTAAGTGTATAAAAATTGAGTTGAAAATTTATAATAGCAATGCATTTTATCTTTTATGTTTGCATGAAACGGAAAAATTTTTGAATTGAAATCAAAATTGAAATATTAGAATCAGATCTTCGACATTTTTATTCAAACTAGAAATACTTAAAGAATTACGACATACCAGAGGAAATCTTAAGAAAGAAATCTTTTTTGTAAAGTTTTCAAATAATTTTTGTTATACAATGATTTTTCTTTTGATATCTATTTCAAAATTTCCCATATTATTATAATATTAAACTTAATTTCAGAAGCCAAAAAAATATTGTACAATATTGTATGATATCGAATAATATAATTGCGTTAACCTAAGCCAATGACAGAAGTTCAAAATTCTTTAATAAAAAAGGAAATGGGGGAGGGACGCTTATGCTTTCAACAAAAATTTTACTTATGCTTTTAAAAACAGTTTTTGTATTTGGTAAATATATAAGAAAATAACCACTCTGGTAGAGTTAAAGGATATCAAAGGATTTAGGATATCAAAATCAGCATAGCAAATAAAAAAAGGATTTGAAAGAATCATGGAACAGATTTCATTGGAGTTAAAAGAGATTTTAATTTAAGGAAAGTATACAGAATGCTTTAAGTGATATCCAAAAAAACTTATGATTCAATTAAATAAAATCACAAATTAAGTATGAAAATAATTAGAATAATAAATAGATTAGATAATAAATATATAATAATTACAATAATAAAGGGATTATCATATTGATAATCCAGGGGCATACGAAGCAGCCTATATTTTATCCTTAGAAGGATTATTCAAGTTTGTCTACAGTACAAACTTGGTTAATTATACTACAATTCGGACACAATTTTCTATATTATGCTTTGGAGGATCTGCCTCTAAAACACCAAGGGAGGCCATAGATAATCCGAGAAAACACATCTTATATAATCATATACAATTGCATAATAGCTTGTAATTCTTTCCGTGCAATTTGGATGGTGATGGCTGATTTTCGATTCAAAGTTCGCAGTTTTATGGATACTTTCAGAACCTGATAGGATAAATAGTTTTATGCAACATAGAATAATCCTAAAACCTGAAAATGTACATAGTTCTACGTGATTGTAGAAAACAACATAAAATCTTATCGCATCACAGCTTATAACCCTTTACCAGTAATATTAGAGGCAATGGCTTATTTTTAGTTCAAAGTTTGCAGTTGCATCGGCATTTAAATACAAAAAAATAATAATAATTATATTTATGGAAACTCCAGAAGTTAATAGGATAAGTAGTTTTACGCTAACAGAAGATAATCCTAAAAAAAGAAATGATACATAAGTCTATGTGATTGAAGAAAGCAACAAAATCTTGGTTAAAAGCTATGATACGATTATCCCTTTCCGTGCAATTTGGAAGGCGATGGCTCATCTTGAACTCACAGGTCTCAACTTTGTCAGCATTTAAAAAAACATAGGCGAATTATATTTACGGATACATTCAGAGCCTGATAAGTAGTTTTATGCAACATCAAATAATGCTCAAACGTGAAAAGATACATAACTCTAAGCGATTGAAGAAGAAAACAATATAAAATCTTAGATAATCGCATCAAAGCACGCGATTTGGGAGGAAATGGCTCATCTTTAGCTGAAAAGTCTCAGTTTTTGTCAGCATTTAAAAAAACAAAACACAAAGACGAATTATATTTATGGATACATCCAGAACCTGAGAAGATAGGCAGTTTTAAGTAGCAGGTAGAAGATCTAATATCGTCTGGGTTCAGCCACGAGTGTAAGCACCACTTTTCAAAACAAGAGCAGCTTTCACTTTGAGATCTTTATTCTTAACGAGCACTTTTGCACCTTTCAAACCCAAGCCCAAAATCTTCTGGGAGATCCCATACTCGAGGAGGGGGGCGGCATACCGCAAAGAGCATTTTATTTTGGTACGGGAAGTCGTCTTCTGTCAGCAGTCGAGCACCTTAACGAAGCAGCCCGAAATGGCAGCAAGAAAAAGAATTAGAAAAATAAGTCTTTAAAGGTAGGTTGTAAAAAAATAAAGAAGTTGAAGAAAAGATACGACTACACACACATTTACAGCAGACATACTAAGAATTTTTTTTTTCTCTCAGGGGATTTTATTCTGTAAATAGACAGACAGACGAATACAAGACTTAACTGGTGTAACTTTTTTTTGTCTTAAAAAAAAGAAGGAATAATTTTCGTTTTGTTTCTCTTTATCAAGAGATTATTGTCAATAAATGCTGCTCGCACCGGAGTTTCACGCTCAGGTTCATACGGTAGAGTTATTTCCGTTCTTCTGTGAAAGATGAGTCGTGGAAACAATAGGGGGTGTTATTGAGTTTCAACAGCTTTCTGGAAGATTTCATAGTATATATATCTATGTGGCTTTTCCGCGTGAAATTCCATTTTGGAAAAGCTTAAAATAAATAGATACTCTTATTAGATCTACTTTACTCCCTGCGAATGAAAGCAGTCAGTATATTTTTGAACCCCACTCACTTACTACGTTGATAAAAATCTTTGCACTGAAAGGCTTACTCATGATATTTCAACGTATATTTAAAGAAATAAATTATTTTTCTCTTCAAATAAAGGTTTTCACATAAATATTTTGCGTCTTATTTTCTAAAAAGACTACTGCCATAATTTTAGGACTAGTTTTACCTCAGAGAAATTAAGGCAAATAAAGCAGATTTTCCTAATAAGTAATTTAGGAAAATAAAACAGACATAAAAGAATAACTTTAATAGAAAAATAACATTCTGGGTTTTGCACATAATATTTAAAAACTCAGCATTGATGTACCAAATGATAAATAATGAAAACTGGCTTCCCCAAATAATGCTTTATCTGAATGTGCAACAAAAATCTTTGAGAAGATGTTATATCTATATTTCAGTTTCATTGTTAAAATATTCAGTCTTGCCATATCTAGATCATATCAACTGGAAATGATCTATTTTAGATCAAAATATCCATTTGAAACAAAACAAAAAATGTAAAAATATTGCATTTTCATAATATGAGATAAATTCTTATTCCAAAAAGAAACAGATAAAGTTAGAAATATAAAATGCATAAAGAAAAATAAGATTTCTATATTTCTTTATTATATTGAATGTAATGGTCTTTATAAAACAATTCTACATGTGTATAAAGAAAATATTTCATCTAATCTTTAGAATAAAATTCATTGATTCAATAAAAAAAGTATTTATTTTATTATTATTTTATAAGTATTATTAGTTCCATTATTTAAAAAAAAATCAAATGATTTTTATATTTGTTGAATAAGAAGTCAATTTTTGTAAGTCGAATTATATAATTGTTTAAATAATTTCTCTTATAAATCATATTTATGGTTCATTTCCTATTCTTAGGTATTGCTTTTTTTTTTAAGAAAACAAAATCGCAAAGAAAATCAGCTATTTAAGAACTACTCTATTTTTAACATCAAGTAAAATCTTTAGTTTACGACATCGTTAGAATCGTTAATTATTGCATAGCGATGGTTATTATGGAAAAAAAAAGAATATCCCAGGGGGAAAAAATGTACTTTAGCCCGCGAAAGAAATTCATAAGCAGAAGCAGGGGAAAAAAATAGGAGAAGTAATTAATTGTTCCGTAGGTAAATAAATACGAAGCAACTCGAGGATTATCTCTTATCTAAATCTATAACGATCAAATAAGCTATCAAAATCTGCCAATAAGGCGAGTGTTGGAAAATCTCTAATATGGATATGAAGGGAAAGGGAGCAAAATGCTGCGCTACTTTGGTTGAAGAACATCAATGGCTACAGCGTAATGATAGTTTCATCGATTTTTCGTTAGTACGGACCATTTGTTATCTCTTATCTTATCAGATTTAAACTATAGAAAAACCATCGTTTAATATGGTCGTCAGTCTCAGTTACTGGAAATGTGTGCAGTTATGTCACGGGACTTTTTTTTTTTTTTTTTTTTCAAAATGTTTTTTTCTGTCAGTGAAAAGATACATTTTTTTTTTCCTCTCTTTTTGGCGCTAGTTTTGGCGAAATAGTCTTTGACGCGTAAGGGAGGAAAAAGAAAAGTGAAAAATGAAATGAATAAATTAAAAATCTGCCTAGTAACTGCAGTTAGCTACCGGAACTCATCTTCGATTTCTAACGCAGAGTAGCATATCATTTCGAAACATCTTTTTAATGTTTTTTTTTATATTTCATTTTATTTTTTCACTTTTTCGTCGTAGTTTCCGAAAGGTAGAAAATGCATTTGTGGTATCCATTTCTTTGATTGTACGTGTCAGATATGTTTCTATGACGTAGTAGCCATGTGGTTACGGTCATTACGAGGCACAAACTGGGATATTTATCTCCAAGTCAGCTTTCAGATCCCCCCTCTCTTCCACTCCCCATTTGAAGCATTTAACAGGAAAATAATCTAGAAGAAAAATTTTGGAAGGTTAGTAGTTTAATTCAAAAATGTAGCTCAACCAGTTCCAATATGCATTGTTGCCACCCTCAATCAAGAAAATTATATGTTAGAGTGTGTTGGCGAGATTTAAGAATTGGGTTTAATTGGTATAATTATTAAATCGTAATTTAAAAATATCGAAATTCAATTGTAACCACAAGCAAGGTCTTTAATCCTTTCGGCCTTCGTCCATTGTCATTTTAAAACTGATATTTGAATAAATTTAATTAAATTTATAAATAAAAATGATTTTAGTTTAGGATAAAATTTAAATTATTAAACATATCGTATTCGGTAAAATATAAATGAGAAATGGGTAAATATTACATATAATTCAGCTTTGAGAAATAGGCTGAAACACAATCAGCGCCGATACCGACTGGACCCATTAAATAAATAATAAGGGTCAATTAATTAAATTTAGGAAAGATTGATAATTATTTTCTACATATTTACAAGAATTTATTCATATATTTTTTGGTCTTTTTATAAAATAAGAATATAAAACTCGAAACATACAATTTTTTTTAACATAATTTTTTCGGCAAAACACAAATTGCAAATGAGTGAATTTTACATATAATTCAATCCGTACCGATACCGATAGGATCCTTTAAACAAATAATAACTGTCTATAAATTAAACTTTCAAAAGAATGATAATTTTTTTCAATATATTAGCAAGAATTTATTCATATTATATATATATATATATTGTTTCTTTATAAAATACAAAAACTGAGAATATAAAACACGAGGAATACAAAAACTTATTTTTATATTGGATCTATTAAACAAAAACTAAAGGTCAATTAATTAAACTAAGAAAGACTGATGATTATTTTCTACATACTTACAAAGAATTTACTGGATAATTTTTTTCTGTATAAAATACGAAAAATAAGAATATAAATAATATAAAACACGAAAAATACAAATACTTATTTTTAGATTGGACCCATTAAAGAAATAATAAAGATCAATCAATAAAATTTAGAAAAGATTAATAATTATTTTCTACATATTTACAAGAATTTACTGATAATTTTTTCGTTACTTTATAAAATACGAAAAACAAGTATATAAAACATTAAAAATACAAAATCTTATTTTTGTACAGTTGTTTGTAAGATAAAAGAAAAAATTAAACCGTTCACCGTGTCGAAGAGTTTTCTGTACTTGATTATAAAATTCTTTGATTTTGGAAATTAAAAATGATTTTCATTTGTAAAAATCCGTTTCTATGATCCTTATATCCTTAACTTTATAATATCTTAATAAAATTAATTAAAAAACGTAAGCTCAGTAAGCGTATAATGACTTACTAGTTAATTAAAATTTTCATCCACACCACGGAGTTACTGTTTGAACAAATTAGATTAAAATCTACGAAAAAGCTTGAAAAAGAAAAAAAAAAATAACGAGAAGTAATCCCATCCAGTCTCTGTTCTGCAAGATTAATGTGCAATTAAGAAAGTTGGCAAATACAATTTCAACGGAAATGATAGACTTAAATAATGTTTCTCGGCAGCAAATGCGTGACAAAACCACTCCAGTACGATAGTTAAAAATCTAAAAAAATCTTGTGTCTTATGAATTACATTATTTGAGAATTGTTTCGCATTAACAATTTACGATTTCACATCTTATACTCAATATTCTGGATTAAATAAATAGTATTTAATAATTTAATTCGTGTATTAAAGAAAAGATGATATTATACTTTTTACAAGTATAAATAAGCTGCAGGAAGATAAATATTACAATTGTTATCTATCATTTTAATTAAAACACGCGAATGTATAAAACCACCTTATGCTGAAAAATTATTCTAAACATCGTATGGAATATTTAAAATCTGATATGAGAAACAAAGGACATATGAAATAAAAAAATAAATAAGATTACACATATTCGTGTATTAAAGGAAAATTGCTGATATACTTTTAAATTATAAATAAGTTGCAGAAAGATAAATATTACGATTCTTATCTATAATTTTAATTAAAAATGTGTGAATTTATAAAATTAATTCACACTAAAAATTACTCTATACTTCTTATGGAATATTTAACATTTAATATGAGAAACCAGTCTATATGAGATTAAAAAAAATTAATATCATACAAAATCTCGATATATTTGATGAATTGTTGCATATAATACCATGTATTTCTTTATTTAATTTATCAAGATTTTAAATTTAAAAAAAAAAAATTTAGCCGAAAATTTTCTAAATTATTTTTAATATTTATTCTATATATCAAATTTAAATTCAGAATTTCTGAAAACAATTCATATTAATTCATTTATACAATGTTATTTAATATTAAAAACGCAATTACCTTTTCATTAAAATTGATCTTCTAAATGGTATATAATTTTTGATTAGGATTCATATCTACGCATTTTAAATCGTAACAGATGCAAAAGTCTAAGAGAGAAAAGTAAAAGGAATTGCTGTAATAAAATGAAAAGTAATATATTTAATGCGATTGTCAAAACAAATGCAAAAATGAAACTTAAGATGCTTTACAAAAAACATGAAGCGATTTAAATTTTTTTTAATTAGATATTCATTATTATATCTAATTAACCAACACAGCCCTAATTAACCGAATATAATAGTTAAAAATTTATAATAATTTGAAATAAGAAAGATCATAAAATTCTCCAAGATTACAGAAGTGAAAGGTATAATTAATGATAATAATTGTTATAAAAGAAGAAATTATTATTATCACTTCGTATTTTTTTATTAAGATATTGAAATAATTAAAATTGGAAGAACGTTAAAAACGTAACAAAAAGTAATTGCCTACCAACAGCGCTTTTATTATTAAATTAATACATCGCATGTATGAATTACATGTGGGGATTTTTTTTAAGTATTGAACTTAAATTGCACAAAAAATTAATTTGGTATTTTCAGTAAAAAAAAAGTACAAATTTAAAATAAAAAGTTTTTATATATGTTTCTATAAATATAACTTAACAAAAAGGGAATAATTCTTTGCTCTTTATGAAACTTTTAACCGAAAATATTCAAAATTTTAAATTGTATACCAGATATTCAACTAATAAAAGTAATATAATAAATATATCTAAATATTCCCTATAAATGAAATTATACTAATTATTTTATTTCATAGAGATTGGAATTTAACACGACAATATATCGAATTTTCATACGTGAAATTTACTTCGCAGATATTGATTATCTTTTTAATATTTTTTTCTTTACACTAATAACATATATTCGGACGAATAAATAAATTTTATAACATAATAGATTTTTAACAAACGAACACCTATTTCAACCCTCCTTTCATTTTTAAGCAAATTGATTAGATAAAAAAAAAAACTCGTGTTGTTTTAAGAGCTGAATTTTTTTAAATCTAAAGTAAAATCTCTGGTTATCTTCAACAAATGCGATTATACTTATCCCTTTGATGAAATCCGAGAATTGAAAGGGAAAAAAAAAAAATCCTACCTTTTTCATTTCTCGATTCGAAGCAATCTCCGTGCAATGTGCAATCTCTGCAAAAAATCCATGTTCAATCAGATCACACGGTCTGGAAAAACACCGTTTAATAATCTTAGGGTATGGGAGGATGGAGATCAAGAGGATCGTTAGAGGCAGCAACCAAGGCAACCACCGCGCACGTGTGCGGTCTAACGGGCGAATGAGGGGAAAACTTCCCGCGATTCGTCCGGGCTCCGTTCTATTCTGGGTTACGTCATTTGTGACGTCACATTTGGCAAAGACAAGGAGAAAATAACCGTGACGTCACGCATTCGAGATCTCGCGCGGGATCCTTGGAATCTTTTCGCTCTCTCTCTCATCTAAATTTCAAATTTGCAGTAATTTGATTATTTCAAAAATTTTCTGAGTTGATTTACCGAATACAAAAAAGTATAAAATCTAGGATTTTATATATATATATATACAACGCATATACTTTTTTTTTTAATTCGGTTTAGTACAACTGAATAAATTTGGGAAAAATAGCAAACATATGAATTTCCCAGGATCTCAGTGGGATTATGCAGGCATTGTAAAGGCGAGAACTGAATTCTATTTAAAGCTGCTAGTTAGATAGGGATAAATTATTTAATATGAGAAAATAATGCACTAGAGACGGAAATCTTGAAAGACAAATGTATGTGAATGGACATGTTGACTCAGCAATTAATTTATACTCCAAAAATATGCAGAAATTAAAAATTAGTCTGTCTGATGGTTAAAAAAAAAATATATTATGAAAAGGCAACGAAAGTGTTTTTTGTTTTGTTCTTTGTTTTTCCTCACAAATGCCCATACAATACATAAACCATTTCAAAATGTTGTAAAAATAAAATATAGCATCCAATAAATTCAGCTGTATTTAAAGATCTATTGATTAACACATTTTAATTATTCATTTTTAAGCAATTCTGAAATCATTGATATAATTAAACTGGGTTTTTCTTTTTTTAAAAATAATTAGACAAAATAATTAGATACAAAAATCGCGCCACTAAATTACACACATCGGCTTAATTGTGCATTAATACACCAAAATTATTACTACAATGTTAAATTGCATTCTACTACCTCATTTGATTACTTGCGCATTAATATACCATAATTATTACTACAATGCTAAATTACATTCTGCTACCTCATCGGATTACTTGCGCATTAATACACCATAAATATTACTTCGATGCTAAATTGCATTCTGCTAATCTCAAATACATTCCGTAACTCATTATTATTGGAGATTTGTTTAGAAAAGGACGTAATCTTACTACTGAAGAAATGAAAACCATTAAAATTTAACTAAAGGTTTAAAAGATGTAATAAAACGTTGCGAATATAACATTATGAAGCTGATCAAAATTACATTATAAAAAAGAGAAGTGCATGTACCAAAGAATGGAGATCTGGTCAAAACACAATTTCAAAGATTGTTTAAACCAATTAACTCTGAATAATGCAATAAAAAACAATAGATTACGCCACCTTAAATGCCTCATAAGCGCAATCATACCTAAGTTTTAAGTTTTTTCTGGTAATAAATAGCACTTGCTGTATAGTCCGTGAAGGTATTTTACAACGGATTACGGGAAGCTCTTAAATCGCTTATATAATTTAGATTGCATACAGAAGTTTAAATGCTTACGCAATCTGGATTTGGCTAACACGATATCAAAAATTATTTGAACCTAAAATTAATTAATTAAATTGGATCATGCAATCGAAAACCGACGATTAATTTATCTTGCATACCACAAAAATCCAGTCATACTTAAACTCTCAGACGTTTCAATTAATAGTTCTTGAAGTATTTTGTAAGAGATAGCAGAAAATCCTTAAACAATTGATTAAACTTAAGTCCCAGAGGGGTTTATATAATCAGTTGCAGCCAAGTCTGGATGGTACATTGAAGATAGTTTGAAGATATCAAATATTTGTTGAATCTACAGTTAATTAATTAACTTCTAAGCATGCAATCGGAAACCGTAGATTACTCTATCTTAAACGCCTCGTAAATCCAACCATACCTAAGCCCTCAACCGTTCCAGCGGCATTTTCTTGTTCACCATTTATCACAGCAAGAGGGGTCGGGGTGGTGAGAAACACATGATACCTCCTCTGATGACTATCGAATTTTATATTAGCAACATGTGCTGCAATCTCGCTAATGAGTTGTTCCTTCAGACACTCTGAGAAATTGTTCATTATTGGATTTTAACGAACATTTTTGAGGGGTGCAATGTCGCGTTAATCGAGATACAATCGCCGCCGAAGACATTTTTCTTAGATGGCGGCTTTTGGGGAAAAGAATGGGGATTTTTCCTTTTGTTCCTCATTCCAGGCCCTCATCTGTGGGGTTCGTAAAGAGAATAAAATGTCATTAAATGATAAAAGTTTGTTTCGGACCGATTTTTTAATAATTATGGTTTTTCCCTTCTACTGACGGGGTGGATTTTCTACATTAACTACCGCTGAATTGCTTCGGGAATCATTTGCGCCCAGTTTCTCATTATACGGGATTAATCCTTTTGTTACACATATTTTTAAAAATGGAGTTCTCGATTCCTGTCATCGTTTTGGACTGATTTTTTTTTATCGGTAATGTATTATCATTAGTAGAAAGGTAAAAATGGACGGTGTAGGTCTTTTGTTATTTCCAGCCTGCGCTTGTGCGCTAATGATTTATGCGTCGTAAGCATTTGGCAGTCAAGGATATTATTTATTTAACCATGAAGAACAGGTGAACCATAAGGTAGTTTTCTTCACTTTGAAGCTACATCACATGATGGATGGATTTATAATACAGCAAAGAAGTCTAGCATTTGAAAACTAACTTTTATATTATATTTAGTATTAAGCTGTACGAAAATAATATTTTGCATTTTATTATATATATTTATGAATTTTATTACTTATTGTTTACTTTTATATTATTCAAATTATCAAGCAGACAGACATACTGACAACATTCAAACTATCGTATATTATACATTATATCATTCGATTAATCAGATATTGAGTTATTCTTGCTAGTACATAGCAAAATACAGTTAAAAAGACAGTAAAATAGAAACAATTTTTACTTGGTGGTTTGTTATATGTATGGTCATATTGTATGGTTTTGGTATCATGTTATTATATTTAGTACTTTACGTAAACATGATATAATATTAGAATACTCAAAATTTTTACTTATTATATAATATATATAATATGATATAATATTTTAGAATGTATATGAAATTTTCATGGTTATGTATACTATTTAAAAGATGAAATTACTATTTCGTTAATACTTTTAAAAAAATCATGGCAAATCTAACATGGTTCTTAATAGAAGCATCTTAATTAACACTATCTTTACTTTTTTTTTTCTATATTAAAAAAAACTCATTGGAATCTTTGCTAGAAAAAAAAAGGAGAAAATTAAAATATTTAAGAACGGTTAATAATTCAAATGGTTATTTTCAAATCTTTATTTTGTTCTACTGAATTTTAATGCAAAGGTAGGTCAGGTTATTTTTTTCATGATGAATGAAAAGGTATCTGCCTTATCAGATTTTTTTAAAAGAAAATATAATGCAATAAATAAATTAATAAAATTGCCAAATTATTACAATAACCACATTATTTAGATATCTTCGGCAAGAATAAATTATTTCTTCTAGATACAGAGCCTAAAATCTGTGCAATAAGAACTTAAGTACAAGATTAAAATAGCAAATTGTGTTACTTCATCAATGATTGTATTCTGTCATATATTTTAATTTTTAAATCATTGCCTTATAACTCATATAATTAATTGTTAATAATGCCAATTAAATCAATAGCATATCTTTAATTATCACATGCTTTTGATGAATTTGCATATTTTTAAAAGTCACATCCTTTAGATAATTTATATTTTTTTGATAAAATCATATCTTTAGTAACTGTATTTTTGACTAAACCCAATATTTTGTTGTAATATTGGAAACTCATTAGACTTTTTAATATGGTATTAATCCGGATTTTCGGACAGTATTTTAATTCTAATTTTTAAGAACTAACCATATTTTTCCTAAAGAGGTATAATACACAATACATATGAAGATTCATTGTACGCAATATTAAATAACAATAACTTTACAAAATTAGACTTGAAAAGTTTTTCTTTACTCCATTTTAAAACACATAAATATACCGATATTATTCCGTTTAAGGAAAAGAAAAATTCTTGTAGCCGACTCTCAAAACATGAACTTCAATATCACCACTGTATTTCCTCTCTCAAAGCCTTATTTCCTTCGCTAACTTCAAAAAGACCAGATCTTTTATTTATTCAGATTTTTTCCTTATAACCTCTTCTCCCAACCAATCTGAGGAACACTAAACTATGTCAAGAGGTTTCACTGGATATATACTTTTTTCCCCCCTCTTTTCATCTTTTAAGATAGAGTGAAGTTAACGGCTTCCAGTTTTATGTTCTACTAGTGCTTTCACCGCCACAAATTGCTTGTACTTCATGCTTTCACAAACCCCAACCGACCACCCACTTCCCATTTCTTTTTGACGAATTTGGTTGGAACGACCTAGGTTAAGTTGGTAAGTCGACCGGCAAATTGCAGTTATGACTAGAAATGCTATCAATTAAGACGGCAAGTAGCAGGTGAGGAGATGCCTGCAAGGAGCAATTCGTACCATTTTTCAAGGGGGATCCCCCTCCCTTGTATTTTGTTTTGTGTTGTGTTATTTCTTTTTATTTAAAGCGATTAACGTTTGTGTTGCCGCTACTTTTCAGTGCATTTCGCATTCTGGGTGGTGGTACTTGCGGCAGGATCACTTCAATTAAGTTTATTTTCGTATAACGAAGGTGATTGCGCTTAAGATTTAATGATGAATTTATGTTACATGTACTAGTTTGGGTAAGTTGATTGTTACTGGGATGGGGTGAATTTTAGCGCTTTTTATTTAAATGTCTTAGTGTCATTTTGCATCTTTCTTTAATTTATTAATTAATCTTTTCTATTTATTTATTGTAGTTGACTGAGTTTGTAAACCTAAGCCTTTTTTCTACTGGATTCAGACAGTCATAATAGTTATAATTTGATTTTTCAATAAATTTATGGTTTAAATTTAAAATTATCGTTCAATTAATGCCAACTTATTATAAAATGCGAGGAAATCCTTTATATTAAAATATTTTTGTCAGAAAATAAATTTATTTTGGTTATTTGTGGAATAAAATGTTTTTTAAACATGAATTTTAAAGATATCGGTTTAGTAGCTAGGAACTTTTGTTTGTTTCTAGAGCCGAACAGAGAAAAAAAACCCCATCTGTCTTTTATTCTTGTATATTAAATAAAAAAAAAGAAAATTAATTCAATTGATTTGCAATGTTGGTTCAGAAAACAAAAGAAAAGAAAAGAAATCTTTAATTTATAATATTGCTGTCTGACTGCACGTGAGTCATTAAAATTGAAATAAAGTTCTTGTTGCAACTGTGACTAGCATTTAATTTCAAATGAAAGAGAAGAGAAATTAATTGAACACTGCTTTCACTTATTATTACTAGGTGGACCAATTATAAATATTTTTTTACCAAAAAGAATTTACCAAGACAATAATAAGTTATTATAGCAGTCATTTCGAATGTATCTATAATATGTTAAATTATCCAAAAACTTTTCTGTTTGGGCCTGTCATGTAGACTTTTTATTCAAGAATAATTATTAGGATATCAATAGTTGTGAATAATAGATAGGCAAGTAAATTATTTTAAAAAGTTATTTTTTACTGCCCACTTGCTGCTGGTAGTAAAATATGCAGCACGATATTGCACAATAAAATTTTATATTTTACAATATTGTACGTTATTGACAATAAGGTTTGGCATCGTATAATAATATACAATACTGCATGATATTGTACAATAAGGTTTGATATTGTACAGAACTATAAAATATCGTATTGTTCAAATAAGGTTTGGTATCGTGTAATAATATACAATACTGCATGATATTGCACAATAATATTTGATATTGTACAGAACTATACAATATCGTATTGTACAATAAGGTTTGACATTGTACAATATTATACAATATCATACAATAGATATTGTACAATATCATACAATATTGCACAATATTACTGATAATGTAAAATAAGATATTGCATGATATAGTTACAATATTCGCAATGCCCCAAATGTCTTTCGAATATGTTAGCATATCGATGTTAAGGGAAAGGGGAAGAGTTTACAATATTTTATTTCGTCCCCTTCGTCATATTTGATATAATTAATAAAAGTGAAAATTAGTGAAAAACGTCATTTTTTTTAATGTATCACAACATCAAACAAAACTAACACCAGAGACTTGATAAAATTTGTTTATGTACCTAACGTGAAGACATATAACGAAAAAATCTACTTGAATATTTTAATATTTAGAGTTAAAAGGCTATTTTTCAGGAAGAAAACCAGCATTTTTCATGCCATTATCTCGTAACAGTTTTTCGCTGTATAAAAACTTAAAATTTGCACAAAAACCACTGTTTATACGCCCCACTTTATATTCGCGACCCTAACTGTCAGAAAAACAGGGAAAATAAAGTATCAACAAATAAAATGAAAAAAAAACGATTAAAAATAGGAAGATGAAATTGATAACAAAAGACCCTCTACTTTAAAAATTCCCGTAATTTGAATTTTAAAGTTGCCCCGATAAAGGGTTGCCAACAGAAAAAAAATGAAAGGTTTTAAAGAAAAGTTGGCGACTCAAAAATTGCAAAATAAGAGGAGATGGTGAAAAATATGAAATAAAAAATAACGCCAAAATAAATAAATAAAAAAAAATATGGAAAGGGTACAAAAGAATTTGATCAGGTGCAAATTTTCCTCAGAGAATTGAAATTTACTTTATTTACTTATTATTTTTTTCATACTTTATATTCTCACTTTTTTTTTCCTGCCGTAACTTGCAGAAATACGAGATGAAAAGTCAAATTCTATAGTTCTCTCTTTTAATATCGTATGCCAGTTATTCTTTTTCATCTCATTATTTCCGGTTTGTGGGTCCCCAGATGCACAGGAATACATTTTTTTTATTTTAAAAAATACCCCCATTGACTTCATACGATTGGGAGAAAAGTGTAAAAGAAAGACGTACCTTACCTTTGTGCCACATTGCGCTCCTGAAATTATTAAACGAATTCCGGAAAAAAAAAAAAAAAAAAGAGAGAGAGAGGTGGAAGAATTGTTCAGAAATATCTTCGCATTCAAAGCATTTGGATACATCACTGGGAAGGATTTAGAAAGGAATAGGAACGTCGGTGTTTTTTATCAATGGGAAAAATCTTTTGTAAATGGAAGCGAACGCCGACGTTTTTAGTTTTAGAACCAGATGTCGGCTAATACTTAGCGCAGCCGCCAGAAAGAAAGGGAGACAGTCAAAAGACGAGACTTCTCGACTTAAGATTCAGTTAAATTAAACTGTTGTGTAAAAATAACAGTTCGTGAAAGTTATAATTCAAATTTTTCAGTGTAAATTCTTTTAATAATCTATATTTGAATTAATAACAAATACTTTCAGCTGCTTTTCAATTCGCAGCATAGCAATACATCAACGAAATACAATTATATTTACTACGGGATCTTGCCTACACAACATATAAATTGTACTCCAGCGTATAAGTAATAAAAGTGTATTTTAAGGGGTTAATTATTTCATATAGTTTATATTATTTTTATATAGTCAAATTAACATATTCGCTGCGATGACTCACGTGATTAGGATTATCTATCTAATCAGATGCTCCTATCTTTACATTTCTTAAAATAGTAGAAAAGGTATAATCTAATTAGTAATTATGCGTGCGATTGTATGGACGCCAAGGTCACCAATGTGCAGTAAATTGTAATTCTCAGAGGTTCTTCACTTTTAAATGTTGCTATTGATAAAAAAAAAAAAAAAAAATGCCACTTTGAACAGAAATAACGCCAAGGTTACCAATGTGCAGTAAGTTGCCACTATGCTCAGAGGTTCTTCACTTATGGATGTTGCTATTGGTAAAGAAAAAATGGTACTACAGATAAAAATAACGCCAAGATCACCAAAGGGCAATAAGTTGTAATACTCAGAGGTTCTTCATTTATGGATGTTGCTATTGATAAAGAAAAAGTGGTACTAATGCTCAGATGTTCTTCGCTTATGGATGAAGCTATTGATAAGAAAACAAAAATGGTACTACAGATAGAAATAACGCCGAGGTCACCAATGTGTACTAAATTATCGCAATGCTCAGAGGTTCTTTATTTATGGATTTTACAACTGATAATGAAGAAAGGGTACTAACGCCAATATCAACAGAGTGTAGTAAGTTGCCGTAATGCTCGAAGGTTCTTCACGTATGGAAGTTGCTATTGCTGAAGAAAAAATGGTACTGCAGATAGAAATACTAAAAGAGCTCATAAGCTCTATATTATTTTTAAAATTTAGCAATATATAATTGGTAATGTGAGAAAAATAAAACAGCCGGTAATTTTATGTATCTTTTCCTTTTAACAGCGCGTTATTTTTTTAATCGATAAATCGTTTTGAGAGAAGGTGGGGAATCAACATAACATTATTGACGTAAGAATGGAAGTTTGTTAATACTAAAAAGAGGAATAGGAATAGGTACAGACTTAGATCAATTTTCACAGCTCTGCGACTGAATCAATAAATTTCAAGTTTTTCTGATTTGTATAAATCATATTTCTTAAAAAAATATGCACAGTTTCATTTAAAGTAAAACATTCTCCCTCTTATATTGAAGACTATAGTGTTTTAATTTTAAATTGAATCTTTACTATACAAAAAATAGAGGAATTTGTTTTTGTGACTTAATGCGTTTTTAATATTTAGCAAGTTAACGAATCCTGAGAAACAAAAATTGGATTTTTTTTTTCACATTCACAGTATTTGGATACAGAATCGGGAAATATTAAGGAGGAAAATTACTTCGGTGTGTTTTACAACTACAGAAAATCTTTTGTTAATGGGATTGAAAGCCGTCGGTTTAAGTTACAGAGAGAGACATCTGCTAATACTCAGCAATGCCGCCAGACGAAGAGAGAAAAAAAAAAAAAAAAAAAAAAAAAGAGGGAAAGTGAAAAAACTTGAACTGCAAGATTTCCAGGCTTGATTAAACTTCTATTCAAAATGCAACAGTAATTTAAAGACATATTTAATAACGAAAGTTAAAGTAATTTTCATGGTTAGATATCTGAAATATTTATACTTTGATACATAACAATAAATTTGTGAAATGTTATAGATTTAATATAAAATTATATTTGCACATACATGATATTTTATTCTAATATAAAAATCATCACCTTAAGTAAAATATTCTATAGGAAGTTTATTCGTATAGATATTCGCATTATGTTTTGATCTTAAATATTAAACAAAAAATTATAATAATTTAAAATAAATATTAAACGGCCAAACAAGGTGGTCTAATTTCTTCTGCATCAGCCTTAACAAATGCTAAAATATCATTTAAGAATTACACATATTATTTGAATAATTAAATTAAATTTTATAAATTTCATAATAAAAAAGCAATAATTTAATATTTTACATAAAATCTTTTCCATTCCCACTTTCATGCAGAGAAAATATTCTTTAACCACATTAAATCATCAAGTGATTACCGCCGCAACATTTTGAACCAAATCCAACAAAACCTATACTCATTTACATACACAGTCTATCACTCGAACACCAATTCTATCATATTTCTTGAACTACACATAGACGAGAAACATGTTCTTCACTATCGTCTACTTTTATCACACGGATGGAGAGAGGAGTACCTGTTAAAAATTCGTCCACTATTCCTTATCTCCCCAAAGGGTTGGAGATAATTATGGCTAGCACATTAACCGTAGCAGCAGGACGTCTCTATCGGCAGTCCTCAGAAGAATGAATCCCTGCATACTAACCAGCGCAGGGGAAGAAGAGGGACGGCAACCGCTGCAGAGGAAGGGGAGGGGTCTACCACTTTAATTTGAGACGCCACATCGGTTCCCCCATCCCCGAAATCGATGGCTTTCCCAGAATCTAGCTCAATCACTTTTGGTCCTCCACCTGCTATACGGCAAACCTTGTGATTTGCATGTGTTGATGCTAAGGGATGGTATCTGCGTTGAGAATGGGTCAGTTCTGTATCATTAGGTCTACTGCGGCGATTGGAGGACTTAATGACACCAGGCACGAGTTTTAGGCCTTTCTTTTGTTTTATTATTGTACTTGTCTGTGTATTTTTTTTAATTCATTCATGCTGCTAATCGAGTAATGCGAAAGAGGAGGTGCTGAATTATAACTCATAAAAAAGTCAATAGACTCATTTAGGGAACATAAAGGTCAAAGAAACGTGGACTGTTAGGATATTAACATTGTTTATTGTTGTATTTAACTTTTTTTTTCAGTTAATGTTAAAAAGAAATATTACATATATAAAACTTGAAAATATCTATTTATATAAATACAGAATTACTTCGAAATCCATATAAAAAATAAAAATTCTTATTTGTACACTCAGTGATAGCAATTTCGCTACTATATTTAAACTTAGTTTTCACCATGCATTCCTTTAATACTTAACTTTTTTTTTTTTTTTTTTTTTTTTGCAGGATGACGGAAATTTTCATCATAACATTTAGTGAAAAAAAAATTATACATGTGTCCAGTAAATTGGTTGTTGCTGGTAACTTTTTTTTCATGATTATTGCATAATAAGGAACGCAGCTATAAACAAAAATGTCACTATCATTATAGCGGGTTTGAACTTGTCATTCCGCTGTTTGTAGTAGTTGGAAGAAACGCGTTTCTTGGAACATTTTTTTTACGACCAATCTGAGATTGTTTTGGTAATAAAAGTGATAATGAGTGGAGAAATTTAGAATAGAGAAACATTGAAGATTTTGTTCTGCGCTTAACATGTAAATTTGCTTGATGATGGATATTTCCCTCATACTATTTTTTTTAAATAATTTTATATTATATATTTGTAATAGGATTAAAAAAAACATTTTTCCTTTAATCTCGAGCATGAATTATATGACCCTGATTTATTTCACACAAAAAAAGAAAAAAAAATTATGCAAAGAAGGGTTAAATAGAACCGAATGAATGAATTAATCCTTGAGTTGAATTCGAAGAAATTATATTGTATTGAATTGAATTAGTTATTAAAAGGAATATTGTGCTTTAATAATTTAAATAAAATTAATAGAAAACAATACATTTTATTTAAGTTGGATTTATGTCCCGTTTCGAAACAATGTTAGGCTATTTTTGGGATGAACTTAATAGTATTGAACTGAAGTCAAATGACGAGGGCAAAATTTGAAACGGCGTTCTTACCCTATTTCTAAACTTTCACACCAAATCAACGGGAGGGCGTTTGGTTCTGAAGAATTCAGCATACATAGATCCGTAATTATGGCAGTTCTTGAGGAAAATTGGGATTCGAGGTTCGAATACTTCATTCCCAATTCGGATATATTCTCATCAGGTCACAGCTGATCACAACACAATTTTCAAATTATGCATAATGATTTATTTACACTTTATTTAGATAAAAGATAATGATAAATCTATATTAATTGATAATATAATTTATTGCTTTATTTTGTTAAAAATAATAAATAAAAATAAGTTTTTACTGACAATAAATGCTCATGATCTCACAGGTGAAAAGAAGAGTTTTGCATTACTTTTTTTAAAAGTAATTAGAAACATTCCAATTATAAGTTTGAAATTTTGAAAGCCAAGGACTAAATTTAAAAAAAAAACATTTTAGAATCGTATCAACATATTTTTCATGAATATATCATTCTTTTAAACCAGTAGTTAACATTTTTATCATCATTTAACGTCCATAACCACCTAATGCCTTTTACATTTCATTTAAACACCCTTAGTTCAAAAACACGCTTAACTGACTTAAAAACCAGCAACTCCAATCTTTTACTCGCTACATGTTTAATAATGAAAATCCAATCAAAATTGGTATTGAAGTCTAAAATAACCACCAAACAAAAGGCTACCAAATGCAGAAAAAATACAATGTTATCCGATACTATAGTTAGGACACGAGAAGAAAAAAAATCCAGCAGAAAAGATGAGATTTTGTTAGGTATAACAAGTATCCCTAACCTCGTTAGGGAGGGTTTAAAGATTTACGGGACACGTGGTCTCTAATCTTCGGTTGACGATGTCGGTGGTTGTCCCGGATTCCAAAGGGATCTACTATACATTACGGAAAGCTTCCTTTAATCCAAATGTAGAAGTCATTAAATGATTCCTGCTGTGATTCAATCGTTCAGTAATAATTGAACCATCAGTTGATGCAGGGTTCAAGTGCACTTAGTTAATCATTGGTGAATGATGATTGGATTTAAATAATTGTTCGCAATTTAATAAAAGTGACCTAGTGTGCTGGTCATTTATTGAACATTAAATTGAATTCGGCTGTTGCAAATAATATTATGCTATTTGGCTAAATTATGAGCTAAACGTAAATTCAATGAAGTTCAATTTGAAAAATTTTCTGAAATATCTATATCCAAGTTTGAAGATATTCAGTTAAACCTTCAAAGTTCCGTTTTTCTTTCTCATACACGTAGTATAAAGTATAGTAATCGTCTAAAAATTTGATGCATTTCCACGTTTTAGACTTCCCCAAGTTCAACAAACACAT
Organism: Argiope aurantia; assembly: GCA_026543865.1. NCBI lineage: Eukaryota > Metazoa > Arthropoda > Arachnida > Araneae > Araneidae > Argiope > Argiope aurantia. The sequence goes on from JAPMOR010028912.1 coordinate 172,335, forward strand.
TATTAGAAAATGTCAGTCTGTCTGCGACAAAGATAACTAAAAAATGCTGTGAGCTAGATGGATGAAATTAGGTATACGGTCTTAACACTAAATTTGCAAATTTCTATCGAATTTTGAGTAAAATATGTTCACACGAAATCCGTCTGTCCGGCTTTTCGAATATACTCTAAAACGAAGTCAGCTAAGTAGATAAAACTCGATACACAGAATCAACTACTATAGTCCAGACACTTATCAAATTTTGAGTTAAATCTAACTATGGGTTGACTGTCTGTCGGTCTGTGTCGGTTTCAGAAACATATAAACGCGATATTTCAAAAACACGATGACTTAAATATATCAAATTTGGTATGGGATTTTGTGACTACAACTGCTGTTTTTTGTCAAATTTTTGCTCCAATTGGTTGAGAAAAGAAGTGTCTAAAACACAAATTCGATTTTCGGATACTATTTACGCATGCCAGGGATTAATCGCCAAATAACTCGCCATTGATGATATGATAGATTTAGTAAAATTCGTTGCAAAGGTCATATTTCGTAACTATTATATGCCAGTGCCATATAAAGTGTTTTCTTGAATAACACCTTTATTAGAAATTATGCGAGAAAGTTTTGGGAAGACTACTCTAGCTGGATACTAAACGTTACTTAGATGATACAAATGCCTGCAAAGACGACAAATCAAATTTACATAAATGAAAAACGAAATGGAAATATAATAAATATATTTTGGATATAAATTAGAACTAAAGGTTGGTTTGTTATTTTTTATATACCTAAAATATGAAAGAGAATATGGATATAAGATAGTCAAATGCACGAAGTTTACCTTGTTTTCGCGAATATTTGATATGGCTGCATTTTATAATTTAATTATAATTATATAATTATTTTATAATTGAATAATTTTATCTATACGTCTGTGACCATAGACCAAACCGCATAGCGTACGAGCATAATCTCTTGTCAGTCTTTTTTTTTCCCCATCAGCCTTATTCTGAATCATCATCTTTATTATTCTGAATAGTATCCAGTCATATGAATCATCTGCTATTAAAATAACTCTTTGTAGCTAATTTAATAATCTGAAAAATATTACATAATTTAACAACAATTTGTGTCTACCAGTAATCCATGGTAAACATCTTGTCTACAATTCAATTATATAATAACAGACTATAATTACTTTAAATCATTTTTGGTTCACATAATATTATATATATCTCCAGATCTTTAATAAACATTTTAGTGAACTGTCAATAAATTTTCCTTAATCTAAAATAGAATTATATAAATTTTTTTTAAAGAGACAGTATAATTAAATTATTCATTTCTGCTTCACAGTATAAATTATCATTAATTAATAATAAAATTTACAAAATATTGAATATTTTTGCTCAAGCATTTTATATCTATTCTTAATTATAAACTTATTTACTTCTTTTTTTTTATAGATATCAATGTATCATTTTCCATGAATTATTGTTTTAAAAATTTATTTATAAATTTTCATTGCAAAAATTTCGTAACTTTCGCGATCAGTTATAGAATTATAAAGTTCTTTCTTATTATATTGCATTAAGTAATCAATGCAATGAAATAAATAATTTTATTGCCTTAGTGAAAAAGTATGGACGAATGATGGTACAAGCAAATAATAAAAATTTACTTAAGACTGCGATGATGAAAGAATTCTAAATATCTAAAAAAGAGCAGAAGACAAAGACAAAACTTTTCAATCAATGTATCAAAACCATATATCAAATGTAATAGAAACTGGAATAAAGAGAGGAAAATTCAGGCAATACCGAAGCGGAAAAATATAATATCACTTAAAGCCAAGAGAGATATATAACTGAGACAAAAGCAAACCTATCCAATTGCGGCAAAGAACAGAATCGGCTGTAATTTGATTGATTGCATACAGTCAGGTATAAAAAACAATGAAACATGAATGTAATAACCGACACGTAAGAAATTCATTTTTGAGATGATATACATGTTTCGCAGATGGAATATTCAAGTCGGCATGACAACGAAGTTGGAAGGCGTGTATGTTCTCCAGGCTATCTGACAGAGCGTTAGCCCAGTGCGTTCCCCGAAAGCAAAAGTAGTAAAATAATAATAATAAAAAAAAAATGCAGAACAGAAAATCATATTAAAGAATAATAACAGGGGAGAGTTGAATGCAAGAAAGGGCTACTTCAACGGTATTAGAGAAATCGAATTTTTCGGACTTTGGAGAGCAACATCGATTTTGTTTTATTTTCTTTCCCTAGTAGCCTTTTTTTTTGCGATTTTTTTTGCCTCCATTCAATATTCATTTATTCACATTGTTTTGTTTTTATGTCTGCCCAACAGAAAAAGTTTTGTAAGTTTCGAAAAAAAAAAAATGTAGTTTTTTTTTTAAGTTTCGGTCTATATTTTTTTTTTATTTCCATTTTTTTACGTTGGTGAAATAAGAAAATCATTCAAATATGTCCAGAATATTTTGGTCACATATTTTTTTCTGTTTTATTTTGTCGTTATATAGAAAAGTTATTAAAATGTAGCAGAAATCATTATTTTAATATGTTTGGATGGAATTCGCCAGTGGGCGACCACATTTTCTATATGGCGAATAAGAGGTTATACTCGGAGAGGACAGACTGAACAGAATTACTTAGTGCAAGTAAAACTAAATCATCACTTGAATAAATAGAACGCATTTTAAGTAACTTATCGAAACAAATTCTTCACTGATTATAGGTTCAGAAAAACTTTGCAGAAGGTCACAGTTGTAAAGTCATAAATAGTGAATATTCAATTCTAATTCTATTTATTATACTTAGAAATTACGATAAAAATTATTAAAATTTAATAGTAAAAAGATAATATTAATGTAGTTCAATGGAATTAATAAATAAAAAAAAGGTGATAAAACAATTGCGATGCATTGTTTTATCGTCATCAAAAACAGCGAGAAAAGAACAACTTTATAAGGATTTAAGTCAAATTAAATCGAACCGACATTTTAATAAATTGTCAGATTGCATTTTACGTTAATTTTAAAAGCTTATTTTTAATTTATTAGTAATTAACAAATAACTGATATGCTGTCAACCCGGCATAAAATCATAATTAATATGAACATCTTTACAGCGTATCAAAATCTGATATTACTTTTATACCATAGGTAACTAACAGCAACAATATATTTTTAAAAGCAATAAAGCAATATGATAAAATAACAAAAAAAAGTGCTGCACAGAAATTATAAAAAAGAATTATAATAATGGAAAAAAAAAAAAAAAAAAAAAAAAAAAAACAGAATATCATTGTTGCGCCAGGGGTATAACAAGTATCGAATTTCCTATATTAGTTTACAGTAACATTGGTTTTCGCCTCCAGCTATAATTATCTTCTTGGAATATTTTTCACATTAACTGTTCTTTTATTCACATTCGAGCTGTTTTATTCAGTATACAATAAAGCTTTTATACATTTTTAAAAGAAGGCATGCCAATATAATATTACTTTCGTTTTCGATTTTCTTTATTGTTACGAAAAAAAGGGGGGGGGTGGAACTATTGTGTTATTTCCACATTATATGTAAATATAATTTTTCAAATATACTCATTTGTTTTATTTTAAAATTGCACTATGAAATTTAAATGTTACCACATACATATACATTATTTTAATGAATATTAATAAAATTTGATTTGTAATTTCTTTTTCATATTACAAGATTTATAGTTGAGAAATATATCCAGAATTTACAAATGATGTTAAATAATTCATAGTTTATTAAAATCCAGCTTCCTTTAATGTTAACAGCAAGACAACAGTTTTAATTTATTTGGCATTAACAACTTTTTCCAAAGAAAATATTATTGGTATTTATTACAAACATGTCTGTTGAAATTATTAATACATATTAGATTATGCCGCTGATAATTAATAGCTAATCAGAGATAATGGAGATCTGTCTGAGGAAATATAATTAAATATTTCTCATCTGTCTGATTAGTTGAAGCCTTTATTTTTCGAATAAAGATGCAGTTAAGTGAAAATATTTTCTTAATATTTCTGGATTGTTTTTGCATATAACAAACTGATTATCAAATAATTAACTTTGAATTAATTTTTAATATATGTTTTTCCATATATGTTAATTCAGCAAATATAAATATTATGAACATTGTCTTTAGTAGCAGCGATGTTTTGTGGTATTTTTAAAAGAATTTATATTATATATATAAACGAGTGATAAAGTTTTTTTTTTCGGGAGCAGCTGTTTTATGTTTGAACAAAACCCAAATCGATTCCAGTTTGATTTTATTTTATTCGATTATCATCAGCTTGCACGAATAAACAAACATTACGAGCTCTATTTTGGTAATCTGTTTCATTAGACAAAATAATGCAATTCGTCAATGCTTTTTTTAAAATTAAAAGTGACGTTACATCAACTTTTGCGTTAAATGTTGTCATATCAATACTTAAAACAATATCGTCATATACATCGTTTATATTGTTGCTAACAGTGCAAAAAAGACGAACTTCAAAATTCCATTATGTTTAAATATACTAATTGACGTCCCTGCACATCGCCAAGAAACGCCAAATGCATGACGGACAATGAGGTTTATGATATGGTAAAGAGAGCAAACACAAGATATGAAGATTCAAAAATAATCATGGCTTAATTGCATTGCTTATCTTAAGAGCATCTTTGTTTTTCATATTGGTGGCTTGCATCTGTCGGCGAAATGAAATGGTGTTAACTATTAAGATTTTAATAAAATTATTATTATTATTAGTTTGCTGTGAGCGAAGATATAATGATTATGGCTGGATCTGAAATGTGCAATCTGTAATTACTACAATTGAAAAATGGGTAATTCCTAAATTAAAAAAATAGGGCGATTCATAAATTAAAAAAAACAATGAAATGGGTCATGTGTACTAAACCAGTTAGAATTAGGCTGCTATGTTTTAATTGCATATTTCTAGTTCGATTTTATAGTACCAGAAATATCCTTATAAAAAAGATACATTATGTTCTTAAAACAATTTTTTATACATTTAAAATAATTATCAAAACTACAATAGATTTCGTCAATCCAACTGTACAGATTTTGCCATTTTTTAATTTAATATAAAAGCTCATGATTCTAGATATGTAATGGATAATCGCCTGTTTTCATGCTCCTTCTTCAAAAAAATCTCTAAGTCAAATTTAACTGCACATTCTATGGGGAGACACCCCATCCTCCAGTCATAAGTCACTGAGTCGATTTCTCTACTTTTCATTTCATATGAAGGTTCATGACATCTTGATACGTCATCAAATTGTCAACTTCATTTTTAAAACATACCACAAACAAAATCTGGACGCAAACCTCGCATCTACAATTAAATCGATTTTTTTCTCAGTTATTTGAGAGCTTGTGCCCCTTATATATAATATCAATGATCAGTCAGCATGCTCTAAATTTATTGCATAAGCATAGTTTTAAATAGTGCTTTTATTTAGCATGGTAAAGTGCGATTCATCAAGATTAACTAATTTAAAAATACTATTAAGTGAATAGTTAGTATTCGATGACATCCAAAATTCAATAAAAATAATAACATTAAAAATCTATAACTATCCATTTTTAAAATGTAATTTTTAATGAAAAAAAGACAACACTAATAAATAAAAACACATATATAAATAAATTAAATGTTTTCAGAAATTAAGATTCTTGGATGTGTGTTCTTTTTAATTTGAAACTTAAAAAAAGAAATAGTAAATATAAACTGTATCACAGCAGTGCGTAAATTATTTTATTATTTAATGAAAACGAAGACGCATTTTTCAAAATTTCACTGCAGCATTTTGTAATTTATAAATTCTTAATGAGGTACTTCATTGTTCATTGAAACTATATCAGTTGGTTTTTCAAGAAATCAAGCTTTGAATTAAAATAAAGATCAAGATCTAAAATAATAAAAAAATTTATATATATATATTAAATTAAGATATATTTTAAATTAAGCGAAAACGAGGCTGCATTAAGTTAAAAAAATTGCATATTAGAATATATTTATTGATAAAAAAATATTTCCTTTTAATAAAATAAATTCACTTTTCTCTAAATGAGAAACAGTACTTTCATCATTAAACATTTTATGATTAATCTTTGAATTAAAAAGGATATTTTAATTTCGATTGAAACATTTTATGTATTGAAGGATCGAATCAAACAGATTTAAAAAATGGAAATTATTTAAAATCTTATGATTCACTTTTTTTTTCTCTATATAAATAGAGCGTCTCTCCACTTTAAATTAGTTTCCGATGATTATTTAGACAAAAGAGACATTTTGTGGTTGAGATACCCATCTCTACACTCGAATTTTTGTCACAAAACTAGTTTTTAAATCTTTAGAATTACTCTTAGACTCTCATATGGAAATATGCTTTAAATGAAAAATACTTTTTAAAAGTTTTTTTTAAAATTAATATATATATTTCCTGAAAAATTGATAAATTAAATTTTTACACTGTCCTTCCTCCTTATCAGTCATTTTCAGAAAAAACTATTTCAGTACATTAAAATTTTAAATAAAAAAAACCTCTATTCTTCTGTGACCAAAACAGATCGAGTTATGAAGCTTTGAATTTCAATATTTTAGATCATTTCAATGACCTCTTGAGGTCCGGCCCACCAATCAACGATCGCCAGATCTTCAAGGAAGCAGTTGACTGACTATATTGTTACAATTATTGGACATTCTGTATATTTGATACATCAGAAAGGAAAAAAATATAACTTACTTTACTTCGATAAATATCAGTAGCGAAATGTAAGTAATATAAATCGTTAAAGTAACGTTGAATATCTAGACGTATATTTTTCCATATCTTTTTATCTACTTATATTTTTTATACTGCGAATCTATAAATGTCTTCGCCTTTGACATTAGAATTCACAAAATGTCAAAGAACTTCGAAAAAAAAAGTATTTTCTCGACAAAATATCCAAGATGTATATTATGAAGCAGCTTTATTTACAGATGAGTTTGAATACGAAATAGTTATTATTTCAATGATAACAGAATTACAGTTTTAATAACGAGTTTTCTAAAAGTGAAACATTAACAAAATAAAGAACAGCCATTCATTAAATTTTAATAGAAAAGAATTTCACTCTTTTACATAAAATGTACGAAAATAAAAGGAGGAAAAGTAACAACCAAACATGTCAAAAATTCTATATTAATTCAATGTTTCTTATACCAAGGAACAGCGAATGCATTTAAAATAACACTTTTAAAAAGGCGCTTTGTTCCCATTGCAAAAACTGCGTTCTTTTTCTTTTTTTTTCCCCCTAACAAAATTCGAGACTTCATACATATTCATTAAGAGGAGAACCAAGACTGGTTAAAATGAAACGGTAATTTGATTTCCTTAATTAAATAGAATTATTGACCCTAAAATGCCGTTTTTTCACCGTTTTTCAAAAGTAGTTATTACAAAATAATATGCGGCCCAAGAAAGTAAAATAATAATTTTCCTTAGTAATACGTTCTTGTAATGAATCGATTGTGAGCGATCGAGTTTCTTTTCCCGTTGCTTTGTTGTGTTAAAGTGATTGTAATCTTAAATGTAATCGAAAAAATACGATGAAATCGATTAAAATTGATAGTTAAATTCGTTAAAAAATATTGAAAAGAATAATTTTATCTTTAATTCAATAATTAGATTAAACTCACTGGAATTAATAGGCTCTCATTACGGTTTCTCATTTAATTAAATTATTGTCCTACTTTCAAACCAAATGAGGGCTATTTTGTTACGATGATAAAAAGCTTTGGTAATTGTTAAACGAAATCAGATAACGAGGCCGAGATTCGATTCGGCTAAGAAACTTTCTCACACATTATTGGGAGAACTGTTTGATTTCGAGGGATCTACTGACAAAGGACCTTTTACACCATGATTTCTGGAGACGTCGCAGTGGTTTTGAAAAACAATTTCGAGACAGCACCACATATTCAAGGTATATTAACAAATTTTATTTTATTAATATGCCAAGGATGTTGGTTAAATTTAGTTTAATTTTATTATATTAATGTCCCGATTTGTAGCAATACTAAGGTTATTTTTGGACGGATATTGTAATTCTGAATCGCGATCATATGACAAAAAGATATCTGAACTGGCACAACCTTTCTAAAACTCCGTACACACCAGAGGAAGGGTAACTGATTTCGAGTGCATCAGATTAGATTACACAGTATTATTCGGAAGCATCGGATTGCGAATCTGGAACCCTTCGTCTCCGGAGCTCAGTTCTTAACATCAAACCATCGTTATTCTCAAGGCCATTTGGGGACGATGCTGGGTGAGGAGTTGTATTTAAATATGTTAAATAATTGTTATTCAAAAATGATCTTCGCATAGCTTCGAAAAAGGATATTAATTAAACACTAAGCTAAACTAATAATAATTAAAATTTAAAAAAAATCAAATCTTGATTTATTGAAAATCTTTTCTCCCTACGAATCAATTTACTTTAAGTAATTGATACTAATAATAAATTTGTACGCTCGCTTTTGTTTTATTAAGGACATATTTTAAAATAATTCTAAAGGATACAAATCACGATTCACAATAATAAAGCACAGCTTTATTTTTCAACTTTTTAACTCAAAAATACAAATATATTAAATATAAAAATAAAAATTTGAATGCTTATAGTTAATCTCGAACTTGCACATAAAATAACAGATAGTCTGATGTTTAAATATATAATTAAAGTATCATATTATTTAAAGGGAAATAATCGTTTGGATATGTTTAAATCTCAAAGATGCATTTTATGTTATTATAAAGATTAATTCAACAATAAATATCACAAAGAAGTTGCATCTTCTCTATAGCGAGATAAACAAATTGATAGCTCAAAGGGTTAAAGTGAATAAACAATAGAAAAATGAATAACAGACACATGATTAAAAAGCAAAAGGAAACTGTATCGCACTTTATATAAATATACCACTTAATATATGCCACTTCGCATAAATTCCATGGAAATTAATTTCTCAAAAGACTTAATTAATGACTGTACAGTATAGAATATTTCAGAAATACATAATAATAGTTTACTAAGAAAGGTGCAAAATAAATAGGGATGTAAAGATGTTTTTAGGTGAACTAGAAATCATTTTCCTTTTTCTAAAGAGTTTCATTTGAAAAAGGATATCAAATTTATTTTGCCATAAAGTGCACACATCTCCATATCAACTACTAAGCGAAAAACATGGATCAAACGAAACTTATCGCAAATTATCTAGGCCTTCTATATCCTTAGACTGTTTTATGGCAATGCTTTTATATTATCGAAATAACTACTCCGGAAAAATGTTTCCGATATTTTACATTTACACTACCCCCCAAAAAAGATACTGAAATGCTTGAAATATTATCATGAGCAGAATATGGTAGTAAAAAACTCTCTTAAAATACTAGTAAATAGTACTTGCAACTAACAGGATTAACGATCGAAGTCCTTGCAAATGCTTGTTGATACGATAAGACACCAAGACAAATTCAAATAACTAGATAATGGAAACTTCTACAATGATTTCCCAGTAGGCCGCAAACACTAGACAAAATATTATGTAATCACAAAAGAATCTTCTTGAGGAAGATGCAAGAAACAGATTTTATACTCAAAATGGAATATCTTTTGATGAAATCTTCGGGCGATATGGTACATACAGTAGCAGCCTTAAGAAGAGACAATACATGGCACGAGGCCAGAATAGATCATAAACATCTATTGTCTTTCTGCTTTGTAGCTATTTTATAGGTTTATTCTCGCCTTTTAGTGACCATTTCGTTAAAGATCCATCCCGCCCAATTGGTTGTCTTGCTGTTTTAGGCTTGTTACAATCAACAAATCCTAGTTTAATCCCTGTAAACGTGTACGTTGCAAGAACATGGCCACCAAGACCGTCACTAAAAAGGTTTCTTCTCCCACCCTACCTATTTCTTTTCTTTTTTTTTAAGGCTATTCGGAGAGATTCACCAATGCTCTCCCCCCTCCCCCCGATATATTCCATTCTGGGCAATTCTTGTTAGTAGGAACATGACGCTCAGATTCTACCAAAAGCCCAAAGGATTACCGCAATCGATTTTCAGGTTAACTTTTCCCTCCATGCACCCAGACTGACATCGCAAATGTCATTTTAATCGCCACGGAACATCCAAGCTAATTTAGTCTGATACGAAGGGTTCCGTGGTTAGGAATTGAGATTGTATTTTCTTAAATATCTTTGAATGTATAAGCTATTTGAAAGCACGATTAAAAAATTGCATGCAATTTACACGATATATCAAGCATGTTTAATGAAAATTAAATCCACCAGTATATAAAAACTTTATTTATATTCCATTTCAATAAAACTAAATTTTCCAATTTCTATCAGTGATGATTAAATTTGTATCAGTAATTAATGATTACATAGCCAGTGAATAAGAAAATATATAAAAAAATTGCATATATATTACTTATGGAAACATATATATTACTTATGCATGTATAATGGAAACTAAGTCCACCAGTATATAAAAACTTTATTTATATTTCTTTTCAATAAACATCGATGATCCAATTTGTATCAGTGATGATTCAATTTGTATCAGTTGGTAATGATTACATAGCCAGTGAATAAAGCAATGTATAAAAAAATGTATATATATTACTTAATATATCATGCATGTATAATGGAAACTAAATCCACCAGTATATAAAAACTTTATTTATATTTTTTTTGAATAAACACCAAAGCTCCAATTTGTATCAGTGATGATTCAATTTGTATCAGTTGGTAATGATTATATGATAAGCGAATAAAACAATACATATTTCCATGTATCTTAGCATTACAGAAAAATTCCATGATATTTAAAAATATAATGTATTATACACTGTTTCAAAGCCCGATTAAAAAATTACATATAATTTACTTGATATATCATGCATGTATAATGAAAATTAAGTCCACCAATGTATAAAAACTTTACTTATATTTCTTTTGAATAACCATCGATGCGAAAATTTTTATCAGTGATGATAAAATTTGAATCAGTTGGTAATGACTATATAGTCAGTGAAGGAAATAATACATATTTCCATGTATCTTAGCATAATAGAAAAGTTCCATGACATTCAAACAAATTCATGATGAATAATTATTTATTTATCTATCATAAAAAACATTAATTTTTTCATCATAAAATACAAAAATAAAATTTCAAATTAGAATGTTTTATTCCATGACAATAAAGTTTCATCGAAGAATTAATCATTTACTGATTCAGAAATTCCGCCATTACTTATCAATACATTTCGTCCGCTGCAATCGCTTCTCATTGACAAACGCCCTCAATAGATAGATAATCGAATGGATCGTTTCTATTCCAAAAAGAGTAAGGCGGAATCCAATAAATCAAAAGGTACAACCACTACTCCCCCTCGCTTTCCAAAACCGTAAATAAACCGATCTAAATGCAAATGAATTAAATGAAGTGTATTCATTCTAAAACTCTCCCCCCCCCATTTCCTTTTTGTCCCAGGAGAAAAACAAAGTTCCGAGTCTTGCCAGCTTTTTCTCTCAACTTGAATGACATTGCGTCGTAAAACAAGACCATCCGCAAGGCAAAAGCCTTCCCCCAAAAGAAGATCCTCTCATGTAGAAGACAGCAGTATTTTGAAGGCGTCTCTTCTTAGCTGATCACTTGGGCCTTGCCAAATAACCAATCATTAGGGGTGCCTTCACAACCGATTGAACTCAAGTTGATGGTTCTCGGCTCTCCCTGTTGGAAACAAGGTCCCTTAATGTAGAAGACCTTTTGCTTCGAACACTGCTATGGGCCATCGCTTTGTGCTATGCGTCGCATCTACGGAGCGGCACACTTTTCTTTCTTCTTCCACTTTCCCATCTTTTTGTGACTAGTTGGTCCAGGGGGGATGTTGCTGAATCTTTTCTTTTCACGGCAAAGGTCACAATGCGATTGCGATAAAGGATTTGAGTTAAGATTTCATTTAGGTGAGGCTTCGGTGTGCGTTAAAATTGTCATGATCTGATTCAATGAGGATGCGAAGAAATATTTTCTTTTCACTACATAGCATGTTTTCTTTTCTCGCAATGCGTCACGGATAAAGTCTTTATATAAATGTTATAAACATTATCGTATTTAATATGATACTTTAAACTTTACATTTTACTGAGAATTAACCAATGATTGGAAATATGCTTAAATTATTTTTATAAGAAAAATGTGAAAACTATTAATTAATAACAATATTAAATCAATAAATTCCTTTTGATATACTAGGAGGTGAAACTGATAATAATTAGAGAAGTTTAATAATAATTAGTGAGATCATATGCAGTATATGTATATAAATACATTTAAGACAAGAAACATCTGAAAAGTTAATGATGGTAAACTTTAAGAATCTCTCTGAAGATGAACTTCATAATATATTATCTTGCTTTAGAAAAAAAAAGTATTAAATGCTATAAATAAAATACTATCTTTTAATTTGGGTCTATAATCGAATCGAAATTTATTTTAAATATTTGGAAAGCTGAATTAATAAAAGCCAAATCAAATGCAAAACAAAATATTTTAAGCCTTCTTTGCATGAGGATGGAACTTTCCATCATACATTTAGTGAACAAAAAATTGTACTCAAAACAAGTGCACTGTAAATTGATTGTCGTTGGCAACTTTTTTCACGACTATTGCGTAATAAATACCGTAGCTGTCAAATAAATAAATCAAACGTTACAATCATTATAGCAGGTTTGAACTTGCCATTCCGCCATTTGTTGTGGTTGGAAGAAACATGCGATTTCTTGAATATTTTTTATAACTAATCTGAGATTTCTTTTGCTAATAAAAGCGATAATGAGTGGATAAACTTTAGAAGAGAGGGTCAATGAAGGTTTTGTACTGAGCTTAAAATGTAAATTTGCATGATGACGGATATTTCCATTATAATGTTTTCCAATTATTTTCTATTAAAAATATTTATACTAGGAAATTTTAAAAACATTTTAGTTTTAATTTAGAGCATGATTTATTTCATCACCCTGATTTATTTCACAAAAACATCATGTAAAGGAAGGATTAAGCACCTCTTTTTCCTGCGAATTGCGCATTTAAAATGCCATACCAAAATATGGCAGCAGATGATAATAGGAAAAAAAAAAAGATTTTAAAGCAAGTTTTAAAAATATACTTCAGTCAGTTAATAGTAAAGATGGACTTAAAAGCATCAAAAGACAATACAAAATCGAAATCCTAACTATTCAAGCCAGAATAACAAAAATAAAATTCCTTTAAAACACATTAATAAAAATACAAATACTTTGTCGTATTAAAATATAATAAAAATCGAATTAGAAAATTTGATAAAATAAATATAAAATAGTAATCAATCAATCAAAAGGAAAAAATCTCTTGGGCACACTTAAATTTGAGTGCTCTTTCCGTTTTTATAAAGACAGAAAATAGCAATAAGCATCTGAAATAAAATGCAATATCTAACAAGAAATTTAGAATTAACGATAAGTGTTATTTTTATATTAATTTATTAAAAAAGATAAAATTCACAATATTCAACAGAAAAGGGAGATATTAAAACCAGACGGTTACTAAAATCGTTGTAGTCAGTATAATCTAACTTTAGTGTGTTCTGGCGTGATACGTAAACGTTCCCCAACTCCTCTGGCCAGCCTTTACTTACAGAAGAACCTCCTTTTATTCTTATTCTTCTGGACACCGCTAAGAAAAAAAAAGTTATTTTGTTCTATCGGCTTCGGACAGTTCTTTCCATTGACCTCGATTTAATGCTTGTCCGCCCCTAATGTTTGGTTCACAGGGTCCACTTGCCCACTCCAACAGCAGAATTAAACACTCATCATCGTACAGTTCTGTCTTTCGATAGGCGAGGAATTTCGAGCAATCTCGTCTCGCCTTGATTTAAAAGAAGAAGCTGAAGAGCTCTCCTAAGACATGGTAACAATTTCGGGAAACATACTAACTTTTGGTATAAAGGACGAAATAACAATCCTTGCTAGCTAAATAAATAAGGCTTGAAAAAAGGAACTCTGATGTTGATGCTTTTGATGTGTGACAATTTCCGTTTGAGATGGATTTGAGTATTAATTCTTTTTATCCGGAAAAGTAATTCGGTTCATAATTATTCACTTAATACAAGGGCCAATTTATTTTTCCAATATATATATAATTGTTTTAAATTGAATTTCCCCGAAAAATTAATTACGTCTTTTTATTATTCTCTAGATATTTTAAAAATCAAAATGAAAATAAATAAATAAATAAAACGTCAAAATAATGCACCGTCTTGAATGGTAAGTGAGAGGCACCATTTGAGAGCAAACAATTAAATTGGATTTAAAAATGAATTAAATCATTTTCGTTTAAAGTAAAGTGAAATAAAAGAATATAGATATTTATTGAAAAAAAAATCTTTAGATTCAAAAGTTATTGATAAGATAACGATCCTTCGAAGGGAAATAATAAGATATGAAGAAGGAAATAAGATACTAATACTTTCGATAAAAAGAAATTAATTTTGATTTGAGATGGTTTAGTTTAATTATATTAACGTCCCGTTTTTTAACTCTTTAAAAAGACTTTTTTTTTTCAAATTACGGTATATTAAAATATTTTTAGGATTAAGATTGTTGGAAGGAAAATTATTCATTTAGATCATTAGATAAATTTAATTTGCTTAATTAACTCCATTAATTAATTAATGAGTACAGAGAAATAAATTATTTTCACTTAAAATAAAGATAAATAAAATAATACAGATATTTCCTGAAAAATAAAACCCACGCACACATTCTGGTTCAAAATTTATTGATGAGATAATGTTTCTTCGAGAAATAATAAGATATGGGAAAGGAAATAAGATACCACTACTTTTGATGAATTGAAATCAATTTTTGATTTCAGATCGGTTTAATTTAGTTGTATTAACGTTTCTTTTTTTTAACTCTTTAAAAGACCATTTTTTTTTCTAATCATGGTACATTAAAGTATTTTTCAGATTAAGATTGTCTAAGAAAAGTGATTCATTTAGCTTACGAGATAAATTCGATTTGATTAATTAATTTCGTTAATTAATAATTAAATAACAGATCAGGGTACCATTTTGTATGAGACAAGGAATTAAAGCATCTGTTTCTGTTTTATTAAAAAATTTGCCAGAACTTATGCCAATCTGCCTTAATTCATACAAAGATTGGCAGATTTTGTGGGACACATACCTCCCATGGCTCTAGAAGGAATTAAAGCAACACTAGGGCTGTTTTGGCACGGACCTCTAATTTTAAGTCGCAGTCAGATGACGAGGTCGACACCTGAACTGGCACCCCTATCTAAACTTCCAAATCAGCGGGAGGGCATTTGAACCCCGACGGATTTAACATGCACCATACTTACTTACCCGCCGGTTATTCGGTGAAATCGGATGTCGAACCTGAAATACTTCTGTATCGAAGCCAAGACCTTGCCACCAGACCACTACGACCCTTAATTTGAGATGGGATCTTATTAATTGGTTTTGGTGATGTGTTAGGATCCAGAAATAGGTGTAATTGAACTAAACTAATTGCGAATAATTTTTTTTTATTCAACTGAATTATTTGAAATAAAGGAAGGAAATTTTATTTGATACTTATGATATGTAAAAATTAACTTTGGTTAGATATGTAATTTTATTAATTGGCTTTGAAAGCGAGTTTAAAAGAAACAGCTCAAATAAAGTAAAATGTTTTTCCTTAAACTAAATTTAAAAATCTATCATGAAAATAATCTGAAATAAATATCACAACTTTAACGTATGCATTAAAAATTCATATATGCAGCAGAATAAAAAACAATATAATTCTGAGAACATTTCACAAAAATTCATATTTTCTTATGAATCTGATGAGATTAAAAAAGTTAACAATCCAATTATAAGCACTACGTATAGCTTATCAATTCGCTGTTTACGCCAACGTTTTTTGAAGGATGAAAACTTAATAAAAAGCAAGGAAAAATACAATATACTGATTCAATTGGATCACAGTCTTACTTGTTTCATTTCTTATGTTTTTTTTTCTTAATTATAAGTCTAAAACACTAAATGCTTTGTTTTAAATTAATGGATAATAACATATTCGAAACGGATAAGGCAAACGCTGGCGTGTCCCTATTTTGAAAAATAAACATAAATCAGGTCTGTAATATCTGACTTAAAATTGCACAGTGAAAAATAAAGTATTTCTTAAAAATAGTGACGAAAAAATATAATCTAATTGTAATACTCTTTAAAATCATGTCGAATTAGCAAACAGACATAAACGTATTAATGGATAATTCGAAAGGCAAGCTTTTTATTGATATTTCTTGCAGTGAAACAATGTATACATGGCACAGTGAATATTTAAGAGAACGGTAGACTTTATTAGGCACTTTCGCGAATTATTCACTTAGGATTATGAAATTTTATATGCATACGTATTAAACTATAAATACGCCAAATTTCTTTAAAAAACTTTTTCAAACAAAACATATAATTTCTTAAAAAAGTTAAAAAATATATAATTTTTTAAAACTTCAAAATATTCCAATTAACTTCCTTTTTAATTTTTTTTTCAAATTACATAATATAAATTTATTTTGCACAAAACTATGTATGATTTTGTAATTCCAATTAAAAGCTAAATTTTTAGAAACATTTTTTATTCACACTTTTTGAAATTTCATAGGAATTTTATGTTTTTCTGAACTAAAATTAACTTTTAATTACCTAAAAAAAATTCGAAACATAAAATGCACAACCCTGTTTTCTTTTAATGTTTAACTAAAATTTATATTACCAATCAAATTTAATTTCTTCAATAATTAAGACACCCGGAACATTTCAAAAACATTTAAATCTAATTACAATATCATTTTAAAAAAGTCATTAAAATGTACTTTTTTTTTTTACGTCCTCCAGATATTTATTTCAATAACCCTTTGGCCGCGTAATTCTTTAAAATCACTACTTATATGCGAAGTTTGCAAATAAATTCAACTATTTTTCAAAGAAAGTTAACTGATACTAAATGTTACACGATAATAATTTAATATAATAAAAATCTGTAATCGTAAAAATAAACACTGTAAACTGCGAAAAACGCGGAATGCAACAGAAAATGGACTGATTGCCAACCCGCGGAAATCGCAGCAGGAAAGGTTAAACAATGCATTTTTATAACAATATTTTAGTTGAATATAAATATTATTTTGATAAAGAAAGGATAAAAAATAAAATTTCACGTTTTCGTCCATTTTTACTTATTTCAAAATCATCTGTTCCCTTAACATATCTCCTATTTAAAATTCTTGCCGGATATGCAAATAAAATATTCTTTTTTTACCCGCTTTATTTTTTGCTCCCTTTTTTACTGCTTGTGGATTCTAAACGACTTAAAACTTTTATTGATCCCGATGGTTTGTAAGCCTCAAAAATAATACGCATCAAACAGCATGCACCTAGATGTATCACTCTGGTAGTGACAAGGTGAACAGATGGAAGGAGAACTTCTAAGGTTTTGCTTTGTGCGATAGCTGCTGTGTGGCTTCCCTGCTTTACAATGATGCCAGACGAGGATTTATCTCCCTTCTTTTTGTGCATTGCAGGAAAACATATAAAAGCTATCGTTGGATTGTAAGATCCAGTAATTTTTCACGGTTTAAAGAGCATAATGTATAAACTCCACGAAAACGAGAAGTTGCTACATTAATCTCACCAGACACTTCAAGACATACACATACAAACATCAATAATAAGATTTTAGAAATTGAAGATACGTTCCTTATTTTTTTTTCTTCCAGTTTGCGATATTCCAGTAGTTAGAGATATTCAATATGCTGCCTTCATATGAGATATTATACATTAAGGCCGTTTCAATGTAGTTAGTATATAATTTAAATTTTTTTGGAAAATCTTATGAAGAAATCTTGTAAACAACTTTTGTAGTTCGGGAAAGTTTTTGAAGTTTATAAAAATAAATTGGATATTCCTCTGATATTAACAAAAAATAAAACAATCAATAATCGGTAAATTATGAAATATCAATGAAAAGCAGTTAAAAAAACTCAAATGATAAAATATTATATAACATACGCAATATCAATCCTATTTTTATATAAAAATTATATAATAAGAAAGTTATATAATAGAAGAATAGCATTTATTATTGAATGACATATCCATACTTTTTTAAAATTTGATTTTTACTATTTATTGAAGGTCGAGTGATTAAATTTCGTTTTGGTTCAATGTTTATCCAAAAAGTTTAGAAATTTTCTATACCATTTTACAATAATGATTATCTTGCATTTCTTATATTGCTGTTGCACTGTAAACATTTTATTTTGTTTATACTGAATTGGAAATAAAAACATTTATGAATTTTTTTATGAGTTGTAGCAAAATTGAAACGTCATTCAAAAATTTATATTTCAATTAAATAAAATTTGAATAAGAGTTAAATTTTAATATTTTTTCATCTTTGAAGTTGGCCAGAGATGATAAACGGTTTTCAAAAGTAATTATGTCTAATACTGGTATCACGATTATTTTGAATTTCTACTAAACACACAGAAAAATAACTTACTGTTAACTTTTCATTATTTCACAAAAAAAAAATCAGAATATTTAAAGATATTATTTAATAAAGCTACAAATTCTTAACCATTGCCATAAATGTCCAAAAAATTTTGAAGCTTGTTAAGAATATTCTTATAACTCTTTACTTGAATATTGAATACATACTTTTTATTTTGAAATTCCAAAAAAAAAAAAAAAAAAAAACAGAAAAAAAACACGGCAAGACAAATTAGCATACATATAGCTAATGCAAATAATAAATTTTCATTACACCAAACAAATCATAAATCTTTCACAATAATGACAACACAAAAGGCATTAAAAGCAAATACAAGTCCCCAAATTCATCCTCTTTGTGAAACAATTCAAGACACTTCTGGTTTGCGGATTAGATCGACTTTGATTTTTTTTAAAGCTAACAATCAAATTTAGCGAAACAGCTTTCAGTATATTAGAGCTGAAAATTGTATTTCTTAGCTCCGCTGTGGAACTTCAATTGTTTTCAGCGCAGTAGCGAACAGGAAAGAATATGCCTGCGATAAACGGATCCCATAAACCCATGCACACATACATACATGCCCAACCCTACTTATTTACAATTTCGAATAAAAGATTTGTTCTTTTTTTCCTCTTCCACTGGCATTTCTTGGCCTGCATTCATTCTTTTTGATGGCTTACATCTGATTTTGACTTTCGATTCCGAAGGACAAGAGCAATAACTAGCGGAGTAATTTCCGAAGAGTTCCACATTAGGAAAGAGCTCTGTATTCAGTGAATCATAAAAATTGTATTTTTCGGGGGAAAACAAATTATTGCATCCATTGTGCAGTTTCTGGACTTGATCCAAACGGAGTCAGGAACATGGGATATGCAGTGTTGCTCGTTTCCATAACAGGGTAGGATAGATGATTGGGATAGGCTATGCCACTAAGTCGCTTGTTATTTGCAATTTATCTTCCCAATCATGAAAGCTAGCGATTGTGTCCTTAAGGATACTAAAAGACTATAAAAATTTCTAGATACCATATTTTTAATTGAGGCGTCATTATTTAGTCTTTATTGTATTTAATGTTTTCATGAAATAAGCTCGCTAATGATTTTACTGAGTAAAGACGATATGGTTCTCGTACAGACTCTGGCCCCTTTAAACATTTTTGCATGTCTTAGTGTTTATTTTACCATACATTTTTTTATATTTGACAGTTTTTTTTCATCTTCTATTCAAACGAGAGTCATTCATGAAGCAAATAGATAAAAATTAAATGACAACTTGGATACGATGTTTATTGAAACAATAAAAAAAAAATGACGATTTTGATACATAAGCTATATTTCTTTGAGATATTTTTAAGTACTACATGCTGCATATAAATATAATCTTTATGTTTTTATATTTCTGATTTATGCAGTAGTAAGCAATTTATTATATTAGACAGAAGCTACCCAAACAACATTTAAGCTAAAGCTTGGATTTCAGCCATCTTATAAAATCATATTCATAAGGAATTAGTTGAAGATATATTAAGATTGATAAGAACCACGCCCAGCTTTCGAATTGATGCAGAATTGAAAAGCCATTTGGAACAAATTAATCGATTATTAATGCCTTTTGAGTGCATTGAATTTAAATGAAGTATTGAATGCAATGCGATTTGTGAATTCTATACAGAATATTTAATAGAAGAAAATATTAATATTAATTTGCCTGGAAAATTCGTACTTCTCAGCATATTAAATTCAATTAATTATGGTACATAATAGAATATAAAGATCTCAATTTCTAAAATAGCGTTTAGTATTTAGATTTAAGATGAAGAAGCAAAATAATTGCATTAAAAATATAAATGCATCATAATATTAAAACATAATTTATAGTTTGTAAAGCAATGAAACAAGTCGAAAATTTGACTTTTTCAGCTATAAAAATCGAAATAATTCAAATGGAAGTAAACAGTTTATTGAATGGTGACGTAGCGTGGAAATGTAAGAATTTTTAATACATTTTGAATTAAAAATTTAAGAGCAAAGCTTATGCTTTTTCTCTTCTGACAATTGAAATACAAGAAAAAACGGATTGTTGAAATAAAAGATATAAATACAAGAATTAGAACTAAATAATATCAAAATAAGAAATTTTTGAACTGAAATAAAAGAACTGGAGCTAAACAAAATCAATATAACTAAAAGTCACTTTTAAAAAATTATTTTAATAATACTGAATACTTCTCAGCTTCTTTTACCAGTTAACTGTTTTTGGCGAGTATACTCGTCATGGAAAAATTACAGCATTTTGTGTTATGACGTGTTTATTCAATGACATTTATTATATTTATATAATAATTGTTTCATTATTATATTTATAATTAGTTAATTATTATTTTAATATAGTATTTATATATGCTTATGACAATTAAAGAATGCTTTTTTTCTGAAGAGGTCGAAACAGTTAAGTGGTTAACATTAAATACTTCTTGAAATTAAAATTTCATTCCTATATATAATGTCTTTTATATCGTTAAAAAATTGCCGATTAAGAGTCAAAATGTAACAGATCGAGGGGAAAAATGCACCCCTATCATTATCCATATTTTTCTATACACTTAGACACCACTATAATCAATACACTCCTGTTCTACCATATTTCGCTTTTTTTGCTCATATTTAACAGCTGACAAGGGTCCCTTCCGTAAACGACAGTTTAAATGAGTGGGTAGGCACGATGGTCAGGACGCTTTTAACATGTCATTTGTTTCTTTCCCTATCGGGTGCACACGACAGTCTAACATTTGATGACGTCACTTCTCACCCCTCCTCCACCTGATAGTCCCTTTCTATTATCCCTTTTTTCATAATTCACTTAAAGTGGTTGGAACAGCTGCACCAGCTGACTGTCCATAATGGACACGAAACTGTTTTCTGCTGCTTGTGATCGATTTATTTCTTGTTATTATTTTTTTTTGGATACATATAAATTTGAATATATAGCTTTATTTTAATGATGGACTTTGAAGCACGAAAATAAATATTCAGAATGATTCATTTCCGATAATGCGATCAGAAGTTTTCTGAATTTTTATCCCGGACAATCTAAATCTGAAGCGCTCAATTCGGAAATGTGGTTAAGCGGGGAACGAGTGGACAAAAATTTCAAAAAATCACAAGACACTTAGAGAAATTTTGAAAAAGCAAAGTGCGAAAAATTAATAAATAAAATATTAGTTATTTTTCTTCAATCTGATTCATTGAAGAGAACCCAATTTCATAACAAAAGTTAAAAAGCCATATTCTTCAGAAGATAAATTCTTATAAGCCTAAATAAATCAAACTTCACATCTTCTCAATATGAATCAGATAGCAAATTACAAACAAGACATTCAATTCAAATTCAACCACTTAATGAAAATGTATTTATCATTAATCCTAACTTTTTGTATCATTAAACTTAACATAATTTGAACGCAACTATATCACAATAGTGAAATGTTCGAGTTTCTCTTTCAACGACCCTATCCTTTTCTTAAAAATCGCAAAGACTTCGTATTCTTAGGCGGTTGAGATATAAAAGAGCTCTTAGCTAAACTTATGGCTTCTAGGAAAATGTATGCTAAGACATCCTGTAACTTCTTAGAAAACTTCTATGTCTCTCAAACTCATCTGAAAGAGGTCTCTAACGAACAAAGTATGCCCCACAGGTATTCAAGTAACCTATCACATTCAACAAAAGGCAGTGGAAATTTTGTATCCAAATGTCTCGGGCATCTGCAGTAGTTTCTTTGTATGGGTGTTTGAGGTTTTTCATTATTGACAGATTTAAAAACCGTTATGATCTATGATAAGGATTCAGTCCCCAAGTTTGAAATACACTTTCATCAAAGATCTTTCATTGATTAAATCTCATTCTGAATGCTAAAAAACCTACCACTGTCTTTAAGATTTCAAGTTCTTCCTCGTTATTTTATAGCTATGTTTGGTTAAAGTTACATTTAAAAGTTATGAAAGTTATTGCAAGACAATATCTGTGTTGCTTCAAATTAGAAACTTTATTGTAGTAAATTCTAGATAAATAGTAAGTCAACTTCTACATTATAAATGCAACATTTCAAGTTTTTATTTAAATTTGGGTTTTTATAGAATTTTCATAAATCTAGTCACGAATGATTGGAAATTAACAAGCCTACATCGCAGAAATGATTTTCAACTATATATAACAATATGTAAAGCAATTTCTCAGCCATATAAATTTTTTTCAACTATAAGCCAATAAGTAATAAGAATAGAGACTGATTGTCCTTTCAGAATTTAGTACTGGCAGTAAATGAACTGCCATTTTAATTATATAAATTGTCTGTTTGAAAAAAATTACTTTAACAAATATATCTGAAAACATATTTCAGCAGACAAATTAAAACTTGATTTTTGTCTGAAACAGAGAATTAAAAGAAAAAAAAATCCTCGCAGATCCATAATTTAACACAAAATTCATTTTAGCAAAAAATTGCTACAATACAGTTCGTAAGTTTAACACACACACACACAAAAAGAATAAAATCAATTTCTAGGAAAGAGCCATTTCCAATCTCTTTATTCGAAACATTACCAGGGAGTCCCTTATCCTACAAGAGCTGGATTTTCATCTAAAATTTTCAACTCCCTTCAATCCAATTCCATTTTACATTTAGAAAAAAAAAAAAGAACTTTAAAAATAATCAGGCGAACGAGCTACAAAATAAAACCTGATGAAAAAGAAAATAGATCTTCCATTCTAAAAAAAGAAAAAAAATGACGATTCGAATTACTATTTAAAACCACGAAGGCATACTGAAATTTACTCTTATTTCAGTATAATCTTCTGTCAGTAAAGAAGAGCAGAGAGGGAATGCTCATCATCCCAGTCAGTCGAGAGCTATTAGCAAATGGACACTTCAAACGGGAAGCACCAAACAAAGCAAAGGGTGTGCTTGGGAGAATTCAAAAACCTTTCGATTTAGAAAATGATTCACCGAGTGTGTGTGTATGCCCGCACTTACTGTGATTAAAAGTTCCCTTTTCCACTATCTGCCCCGAATAAAATTAAGCAAATTAATATGGCGCGGCGGAGAGATGAATTTGGTGAAACATCGTCAAAAATCGGCGCTCTCTTTGAAAGCCATCGATGCGAACTCGAGGGTTTTTGTGATTTTGGTTCCGCTCGTAATCATTACAAGGTGGTGGTGGGTTTGTTGAGAAGTGGATGGTAATGGGCAAGTTGTGATTTTTGGATTATGATGGTCTTATTGGTGGTATAATCCAGTGTCAAATAGTAATTTTTATTAGTACTTCCTCAGTTATTTGTTGTGCAAATAAAGGTAATTTCTAATCATGATTAAAAGGTGGTTTGTTGTGTTATTTACAAGGCGTCCTAAGATGGCTGGTTGTGGAGGATTGGATAGTAATGTTAAATTATGATCACTGGATTATAAAGAAAACATTGAGGGAAAAAAATTGGACTTAATAAAAGTTTTGATAAGAGCGTTTCATCGGTTTATTTCTTAAACAAATAAATGTAACCTTTGATTATGATTCGATTAAATGATTTGATAATGATATGAGGGTTGATAAGTACTGGATGGTTTAGTTATTGTGAAATCTCAAAAGATAATTCAATTTTATGCTAAAAGACTGATTTGATACCTTTTTCATGGGATATTTCTTGTATAAAAACACAATTATTATATGCAGAACCATTAGGAGATGGGAGATAATGAATTAATGTACGACTAGAAGACATCATTGCGCTAAAATCTGATTAGATAATACGGATAAATATTAAATAATAATTTTGATAGTCTTTTCATCCATTATTTCTTATGTAAATAAAACTATCGTTAGATAATAATAGCGTGATATGCAAGAGTCATAAGTTATTGAGCAGCATTGGTTCTGTATTTTAAAACTATACAAGTTATTTGGTAATGAAACAAAAAAAATTATTTCAACATTCCGTAGTAATTATAATAACGAATTATAAATTAAAGACTAAAAAGTAGAAAATAATTAAAACAAATAAAAAGCGGAAGTGGTCTGCTCAAAACTTTCTCGCATATTTTTTAATAAACTTGTCATACTAGAGAACGCCTTACATGGCATTTGCGTATAAAAGTTACG
Organism: Argiope aurantia; assembly: GCA_026543865.1. Taxonomy (NCBI): domain Eukaryota; kingdom Metazoa; phylum Arthropoda; class Arachnida; order Araneae; family Araneidae; genus Argiope; species Argiope aurantia. The sequence continues at coordinate 197,213 of JAPMOR010028912.1, forward strand.
AAATATTAACTTCCGGCATGAATTTAGCGTTTCTACTGAATCATTCTTGAAGAGTTATTTTTCAATTAATCTCCGACATGCATTAAGAGTATCAAAAATCGAATTTGTGTTTTAGACACGTTTTCTAATTATATTAAAACTCCACTTGTAGTCACAATATCCCATACTAAATTTGACACTTCTAAATCATTACGTTTTTAAGTCATCGCATTTACATGTTTCTATAAGTGCAAATCAACAGACGTCAACCCCTTGTTAGATTTGGCTCAAAATTTGATAAATGTCTAGACAATAGAAGTTGAATCTGCGTATCGAGTTTTATCGATTTAACTGTCTTTGCTTTGTAGTAAACTTGTTAACTTATATTCGGGCAGAAGGACTAAACATGCACAGATTTTACACAAAATTTGATAGAAATCTGCAAATTTGGTGTAAAGACAGCATACCATATTTCAACCGTTCAGGTCAAAACATTTTTGAGTTATCTTTGCCATAGACAGACGAACATTTTCCAAAAATGAGTTTTTAGAATTCACGTAGATCTAAAATGATGCGATTCGTTAAAATATCGAGTTTTAATTTTTTGACGATTACTATACTTTCTCTATACTAATTGCATAAAAATGTAAAAATTCTATTCTTTATTTCACTAGTAAAAATATGGAATTTAAATTTTATTTTTGTTAAATGTATTTAGCAATCATTATTAACTATTTAAAGTCATTCAAACGATCATTATTATAATCAATCAACAATCATTTATAATTCCTTATGTATCTTAATCCACACTCTACATTCTGAAAAAAAATAACATCAGATTCCTTGCACGGCAAAGAAAAAAAAATTTACCCAACAGAAGCGGAACATCTAGATTCCACGTCATTACTTACCTCCCCAATATTATCTTGGTCTTCTCTAAGTACAACAATGACGATTAGACAATGCCAGCTTTACATGCAAGGGCGACAGTCAATGGGGCTCAGATAGGACATGTTTTAGTATTGGGTATTAAGTGACGCAGCTGTCAACCAATTCGGGGCTACTCGCTCTTCCCAATTCTGATAATGTCATTGCACCGAGGCTCATCAGATCCGTTGGGGATAAAGAATTGTGATTGCATTAGCGGTGTCGCCCTAGCTATTGCGATTGACATTAAAAGGATGTATAACGGCCTTTTGTTGCTCTTCGTGAGTTCTAGCCTTTCCCGAATTATCATTTTTTTGCCGAGGTGAGGGGGCAGTCTTTTTCAGGGATGGTTAAATTGCCACGCACTGGCATTGCGCATCATTTCAAGTGAAACGAGGGCTGTCTTCGATACTAATGATGGGTAGGCTTGGGATGGTTGGTAATTAGTTATGGGTCTTTAACCGGTAGATAGAGAAAGATGTTACAATCTTTATTATTGTTTTCGCTTGGTTTCAAAACAGAGTTGTCTTTTTATACAAACTAAAAACTGGAAACCTATCATTACAAATAATTTGTTATAGGTAATTTTTAATATCGCACTTTTCAAAAATTGAATTTACTAACAAATCATAGCTTTATTAATAAAATTAAATATCAAAACTTTTACGATGCGATTAACCTGAATCCAAAACTTTTACCCCATTTAAACATCTTTTTTGTTCTAATCCAATACAATATGGTCTCCTTGCATAAAAGTCTTGTCCATATACAAGATGTTGCAAGATAATCAATGACGTAGAGTTTTCAGGTGCCTTACTTTTATTGTAGTGTTTTCTTTACCCAAATCAGTTATTTAAGATTTGTTTATTTATCAATGCTTTATTCATGATAAAGATTCAGTACAATTCAATGAATTGTATTCATGATTGCTAAAAATATAATTTAAGTAAGAAAGTTTATAATCGTTTCAAATCCAACTGATTCGAATCTTTTCTAATCACACAAGCTTTGGTTAAGAAGTAATTGATTGTTAACTTCTTGTGTAATTTGAAACTTGTAATCATACTGATGCAAAAAAAATTATCCAGCATTGCATTTTGTTATAAATGATTCATAATTAGAGGATTCAAAGAAATACTTTCAAATCTAAGAAATTTAATAAAATTTACTACTGCAGTTTTAATGCTACAATATTTTGAGATTATAAAAATATCTTCAGGAATTTTCAGTTATGAAAAGAAGCAGAAAAGAAATATATTTCCCAAATCTCTATCAATGGTGGATAGCTTCATCTTGAATCAATTACAGAACTTTCTGAAAAATTATTCTTCGAAATATAATCAATTGATCTGATATTTCAGTTTTTTCATGTACAAAACTATATATAAATAGATATATTAGTAAATATGTAGATTCAAGTAGATAATAGACACTATTTTTAAGATATTCTTTATTCATAAGGAACATATACGATACCTATACATAAGCTAGAATGACCAAATAGTAATATCCTTATGATATTCTTTATTCACCAGAAAAGAGTTTTCATCTGTTTTCTCAAGAAATTTTACTCGAAAAGATTTGAAATTGAAGTTTAAAACGGCTATCTATGTAAGATACAGAACATAAACTATTAAATATATAACCGGTGTCCGGAGTTTTAGTAAATCCTGTTAAGATATTCTTTATTCACTAGAAACGAATTTTCCTCGCCTTTCACATTAATTTTTCGTGTTTCCATTTATCTTATTCATCATATATGTCTACATTAAAAATGTTAAAATATTATTAAAAATCGTAAATTAAATACCATCTATTTCGTACAATAACAAAGGAAAACGTCTCATTTTTTACATTTACAGCCTTCGTCATAACTTTGCCAAAAATACTTATTTCAAGTAAATGCTGGCGAATAGAATTAAAATATTATTAAAAATCGTAAACCAAATAAACATCTATTTCGTACAACAACGAAAGATGTCCCATTTTCTACATTTACAAAATTTGTCAAAAAATACTTATTTCCAGTAAATGCTGTGAATAGAATTAAAATATTAAAAATTGTAAATAGAATAAACATCTATTTCTTACAACAACGAAAGAAGACGTCTCATTTCCTACATTTGCAACCTTCGTCATAACTTTGTCAAAAATACTTATTTCCAGTAAATGCTGTGAATAGAATCTGTTTGGAAGAAAATAAGAACTCCCTGTCAATGTTCTTGAAAACACTTTCTGGAAGTTTTCCCCTTGACCGCATCTCATCTATTGTTCATCATGTATTCTTCTCGACACTCGCCCTTTGCTTCTTCTTCCATATTCTCTATAAACTAGTGATAGATCGCATCCACTCCATCCTTAATGGCATTTATTTTCGGAATAAGTGGTTTATGTCAAGATCACAGCAGAATGGATTGTTAAAATGACGAAATTAAATTCAACAATAACGAGCAAATTCTTTTCAAATATGCTTTTTTTATTATATCCAATGAATATTCTTGTGGAAGCACGTATTTTGATAAATAAATATTTGTGATAAAAGTTAGAATCAACCAAAATAACATTTTTCTTAAATTTTTATTTCTTATCTTTTAGATTTAACTGTTAAAACGCACTTCATAGATAAATTAAAGTTCGTTTTTTTAGACCAATCATTTTTATTTTGTTTAATTTTATTTTCTTTTAGTATGCCTAAAACCAAATATTTTTTTGAAATGTTTCAGGTGAATATAACTCATTTGAGTTACATAAATATATAATGTCTATATAACTATATATTATGAATTTTAATTTATGCACAGTTTTGTGAATCATATGTAAGTGTCTAATAATTTGAAAACTCATGGATATTAGCATGCTAAAAATAAATGTACTATAAAATGCTTTTCATAAAGTAGATTGTTTTTATCATCTGAATAAATAAAAAGAAATATCGGAATTTATAATATTAATTAACCAATGACAGATTTTAGAGAATAATTGAAAGGATATGGAGTTGCGATAAATAATCATCCGAGTTAATAAAGAATAACAAAATTAAAGTTAAATATTAGATGTTATTAGGCTCCATGTTAAGCTATTTATAACAAAACAGACTATAATCCTAATTTTAAAAAAATCATTTAATACCATTGTCATATTGACAACTGTTATTTTCATAATATGTATCGAATTCCTAAGGAAATTATATTTCTGTAACAATTAACACAACGGAAAATTATTTTAGAATGTACTTAGGATTCCGTTCTTACGTAAAGTTACAATTTAATCCTTTAACTGTGGTGTATGAGTGTGATTTGAGCATCGAATAATCATATTTTCAAGTAATAAGCAAAATTCAATCATTCATAAACTTTACAATTTGATATATAACTTATATACAATCTATAAAAATCCTATATTGTCTCAGGAACTTGTAGTTCAGTGAATACAATCATATCTTTAAACAACCAAATCTCTCTCTCTCAAGAATCAAGTAAACTTTTATGCCATTATTTAAATCTCTTATCTAGATTTTAAAACCATCCAAGTTCCTTAATCATGTTACAAAAAATATCTATAAAGAGCAGTTTCTATACAATATTTTAATTCTTTAACAATATCAAACCCTGATTTTAAGAAAACGTTTCAGCGTCTAAATGAAATTTTGTGTCATCACTCAAACCTTAAACCTCAGGGTTTATAGAGGCATTTTCAAGAAATCCTTTGTCCTTAAAACTATTACATCCCCAAACATAGACCACTTTGGGTCTGTTCCAGGACCGAGTAGCTCTTTGGCAAGTCCAGACGCGTCTCAGAGATCTTTTCTGCGGTCGAAATAGTAGCCCCATTGCCAATTCCTACCTCATTTGTAGCAGAATTTATGGTCCTGCGCCCCAAACTGTGAGGATTCTTCATTTCGAAACGCACGGAAGAGCTAACCAAGTCCCCTTAAAATATCGAAAAGAGGATTTTCTTCCACCAAGAAGGCGGGGGGGGGGGGAAGAAAAAAAAGGGAAACTTTTTTTCCTTTGTTCTTTATGGCTGAGTGGAAGGGATGTGGTCCTCCTAAATGATTAAGGAGGTCTTCTGACTATTCTGAAAAAGAAGGGAACGGTTTAATCTTATTGATAATGATCCGACAAATTCTTCATTTTGCAGGGGACTCCTCTTCCGAAAATATTAAGCGTCTTATTCCAGAGGTTTGCTTTAGCGAAAAATCATCAACTGACCCGTTAATTAAGAAAAGTGTTTGAGAAATGTCGAACGGAATAATGTCCCTTTGAAGTTTAATTTCGTTAGCTTAGATTTGGTTCAGGAAGTACAATTCTTTCTTTCTCTCTCTCTTTTAAATTGCCAGATAAATAATAAAAGGTCGCGATTCGATTAATTTGCTATTTAACTTAGAAATGGATTATATGTCTTTTAATTTGTTCATATTTTACTGAAAAGGTTACCCATCAAATTCACGTTTTTCTACGGTATGAGGACAGATCTTTTTTCAATAACTATTATGATATCTTATTTAGTACAAATAATATATTCACATTTATTTAAGACTTTAAATTTAATATTGTTCCACTTTTGAAAATGGCAATAAAGCTTAAAAGGAATGACATATTTATTATTAAAAGCTCTAAACAGAATTAAGATTGCAAAAAATATCCATTTTTGGTGATTCTTTATGTCCCATTCAGTTAAAATTATAATTTTATAGTTAGTGCCAGAAAAGAATAGAATATGATTCATAAACTTACACGAAAATATTTATAATTATAAACGTTGACGATATTATCTGCAAAATGTTGTAAAAACAAATTTTCAATAATTAAATATTCTGATTCGAGAAATGCATATTGAATAGTGACTACTATATTTATCTGGTTATGAAATTTATCTTAATAGCTGTGCTGTTCTGTAATGCTGAGATTGTTGTCTCATGCTAAAATTTTAAATTTCCAAAAATGCGTGAAATTCCTTTAAAAAATTTCTGGTGAATAAAAATACTTTAAGAATAGGATTCCTTCAAATTTTGCACTTCAGAGATATCAAAATCGTAACATTTCAGCATAACAAAGTTAGAAAAATGCAAAAATGACATTTGGTTACATCTGAATTTTTCCAGTTTTTATTATCATCAATGGAATTTTCTAACCACTAAAAATTATTTTCTTAACATAAAAATAATTAAATTTGTTTAAAATTAGGACATGAATTTACTTACGTTTTTGTATTCAGATCAAAACTTTTCACCAGGATTGGACTTAAGTACAAATTTCTTTTCTCCTGCAAGAAGAATAAAAAACATCAGATATATTGAAACAAATAAAACGGAAATTTATTAATTAAGCTTCAAAATATAATGTTACACTTATCACCGAGCGCCAATTCTAATATTTGTTAACTTATATAAGAAACTTAAAACAAGTGCATTTTTATTTTTCAAAGATTAAAAGCTCTACTCAATTTAGATATAGAAATGTTGCCACAATTTCAAATCAGAATCAAATAGTCATATTAGTTTGAAGTTTATTATATTTTTCATGGTAACGAAAGAATAAAATAATAGATACAGTTTGAAAATACAACAAATATTTTTTTAAAAATCGAATAAAATTTCGAATGTTCTTTCATGTGAAAAAAATAGGGTTTAAACTTGCATGAAAAATTTTATGACAAGTTATTTCGAAAATCCTATATAATCTCCAGAAATCATTCAGCGAACGGAAAACAAAAACATTTTCTCAAAAAATGTAAGGGAAAAAAAAAAAAAAAACTTTTCAAAACTAACAGAACCCTTTGAAGCCTCAGACATTGCCATCGCATGACTATGACATCATCCTACTCCCCATTTCTTTCTGTCCCAAAATAGCTTCAAAGAGTCTCATTTATCTACCGATTCCGTATGAAGATTTCCTCCTATTCTCTTTTAACTTGCGGGGATAGAGATTAAAATAAAAAAATGGGGGGAAAGGCAACGAAAAAAGGCACAAGAGGGTGGGGAAATGGTTTTTAGACTCCCATCCTGTTTCTGGTACGACTTTCAATCCTGATCCCGACCAACCGAATGCAGGAGCGTGACACGCTTTATCAGTACTTTTTTCCTCAATCCCATTTCCTGGTGGCTTCCCCGACATATCTGCCCCGGTGCACATCCTGAAAAAAAATGGTGAATTACGCAATGTAGGGATATGAATAAGGCAAAGGGCTGGATACAAGTAAGTAAAGGCTTGTGGATGAAAAGAATCATCAAAGAGGATATTAGAAAAAGAAAAGTTCTGGTCTCACGCGAAAAGTCTTGCAAATGTGACTCTCTGGCACAAAGGAAGACGATTTTTCTTCTCTTTTTTGAAGGAGGGGGTTATTACTCAGCAAAGATGTATTAATATTTATTTATTTATTCATTTTTTGTGTGATGGATTCCCTGGTGGACTATTACCATGAGATAATCCTTTGCTTTTATATTGTAAAATCGAATCGAAGAGTCCACTGTTGAAAGTTAAGTATCTGTGCAGTTAAATCAATCAATATTATTATAATATAAAAATAATTGAAGGACAAGAAGTTACAACTATATTTCCACTGAAACAAAATTTATTCATCAGAAAGTTATGAAACTTGGGAAATATCGTTAGGAGATAAGACTTTCGTAAATTAAAAGCCTACCAATGAATAATTATAGAGTGTTTTGCATTTGTACATATTTTTACATAGAACATATAAATACAATATTCATTCAATTAGAATACGAAATCACCGTTGCATGCAACAATCTGATATCGTAACATAACATGTTCAATGGTTGATTGCATTGTATTCTGAAAATAACCGTTAAGGCTCAAACCTTTTCTAATAAAAAATAAATTATCAGCCATCATTTACCTCTTTAAAGATCCCGTGACTGACTTTGTGCAACCTTTGGCACTGAAGACGGCTCAAAGACTTGGTCTACTTGATTGCATGAGATCTTCATCTGATTAGGAAGAATTCATTCATAATTAGAATGCAGTATGCATTCCTTAAAGTGTATGCATTGGAGCATAATGCGCATATAGCCTGCTATGCAGTCTTCAAAATTAGACAAGATCGTATAGAATCAGGTAGGCCAAGTTTTTGAGCCGTCTCCAGTACCAATAGTCCCATAAATTCAAATCCGAAATTTTTGCAGGCAAATCATAGTTGACAATGATGTTACCAGAAAAATTGTGAACATTAATTGTTATGCTTAGAAGATAGCTATTTGCATAAACGCTAGTATTCTAACACAACGATGATAGGATTCTCAAATAATGAATATATCACAGTTCCTACCTGATCAAGTTCTTTGAAAATAAATAGCACCAAATGAATGGAAGCACGAGTAAACTATAATGAAAAGTTGGTAAAGTTTCAAAAAACATTTTCAATAGAACCCTATTTCTAATTAAATCAGGCTGAAGAATATTTCATGGGCAATTTAAAAACAAGAAAGGAAGGCCTCACTCTTCGATGCTAGATACAAATAACTACACTTGTTGAATAAGAATTTAAAAGATACAAACACTTAAAACTCACCAAGAAAACTTATGAGACGTATTAAGACAATTTTATCTTTAAATAAGAAGCTTAAAGAAAAATGCAACATAAAAAAGAAACCGAAGCAGCTGTTGAGAATCGATCCATTAGAACAGCTTACTAAGTTCAAAAATAATAAAAAAGCAAAATCAAACATTCCTTTCAAATATGGGTGAACGAATAATGTATGAAATAGGAGTATCTTTACGATTCCTATAAATCTATCAGCAGATGTCGCTACGAATCGAAAAATGACGGCGAGAACTGTAATTGCGTGCTTTTTATTAAGGCGAGGCAATTTACGTTAAATTGATCAACAAGCGACCGGTAAAAAATTGAATCGATTTCGTCGCATGGAAATATTTCATTACATTCTTACAGCTTATTAAATAGCAAAAGAGAGAAATAATTAAAAATAAAAACTGATCTGATGATGTAATAGAAAAAGAACGGTTGAAGGAATAAGAAATCTTAAGCAAGATTATTAGTTTCTATTTTCTTTCAACTCAATAATATTTCATTGCATTCTTTTTATACAAAGGGTTCTTTTAGCGTTCGATGTTTGATGTTCATTTTAAAAGAGGGTCCTTTTTTTTCCTTCTCTCAACGGTTCAGTGCAACACTACTTCGATGACGATAAATGACAAAAAGGGACGCAAAAAATATTTGAAAAGAAGTGAAAAGGTTTGAAAGGGAAGAGAGGTGTTTGCCATGGTTGGCAATTTTGCCCACCCTCCCAACTTTCTATTCAGTTTTTCTCATTTTCTGTTGCTTTTTATCATTTTTTTTTGTTTCTTGCTTTCATACTGTCGTTTATCTTTGTTGAAGACATTAGCCCTAAAATGGTTTGAAATTAAATGCCATTAACGGTTGGTGCACACTTTCAGCTATTGTCTGCTCAGTTTCTGGCTGATTTTTCAGGGGCAAGCCGATTTGCGATTGGTTCTTTTGAGGGGTGATATAAACATTGCAAAAAAAAATTAATAATTTTACAAAAAAACAGTCTTTAATTGAACTTAATAAATCGAAAGATATGCATTCAAACATTAATATTAATGATTTGGAAATAAAAATTTTTTATTTCTAACAGGCGAAGAAAATTTAATTTAAAGTAGAACTTTTTTTTTTTTTTTCAAAGCTGATAAAACTAATTTTAACAAACCTTACAAAAAGAATTGGATCAACTGTTGGAGATTAAATATTTTTTTAGTTTAGATTAGTTAGATTACCTCCCCGTTTTGAAAATAAGTGAGGTTTATTTTAGAACAAAACTTTTTATTTTAAAGCATCGTAAGATAAAGAGAACACCACCACAGAGGGCACTTCTTTTTTTAAATCTGCACTCCACACCAACGACAGGAAGCTTGGATATTTTAGTTTCTAGTCACCAGGCTTTATGTTTAACAAGAATTGCGGTCGAAGTTTGATTATTAACCCTCCAGCTGCGTATCCCGCTATTTCCGCGGGTTGGTAATCAGTTCATTGTCTATTGCGTCCCGCGTTTTTCGCAGTTTACAGTATTTATTTTAAAGATTACATATTTTTATTTCATTATGTCATATTATTATCGTGTAACATATAGAATCAGTTCGCTTTCTTTGAAAAATATTTGAACTTATTTGCAAACATCGCATCTGAATAGTGATTTTAAAGAATTACGCAGCCAGAGGGCTAATGTCTATGTCCTGTAATATAGCAGAAAGTCGAATAAAGAAATATAAGATTGTTCTTTTCAAAGCTAAATACTGAAACTGACAGTGTTGAAATTCTTTTTGAAAAACTATGTGATTTGAAGCCTCCCAAATTTAAAAAAAAATCATTAATTGGTACTGTTTTTCCAAATGAATGATCAATTACAAAATTTTTCGATGATAGCCATATGATTTTAGATAAGGATCTGAAAATTTTAAATCAAAGAAATTTATCTTCATATGAATGACTTATCCTTTAAGTCATTTTACAATAAAACTTAGGATCGCAAACACAGGTGAATTAAGTAAAATAAACGTATACACCACGTAAAATGTTAATTAATGATTAATGGAATTATGCAATATAAATTCACAGAGGCACAACAACCCAATCACGTGAATAGCAAACAGCATATAAAGCCTTTATAACTTCGAATGGCTACTTAAGTATACCTAAAGCTAGTTGTTGATATTGTTGTTATGCTAGTGTGGATTTATTTTCTATGAATCCTGCATTGTACACTTTGCGTGATATATCTTTTACCAATACTTAATTCACTAAAAAGTCGCCTAGTGTTTGCGATTTTTAATTCTACCGTAAAAATTATTTGTTTCTCCATGCCTGAACTATGTTTAAAGTTAGTCAAATGGTTTAAGAAACACCTCTAAATACTATTAATATTTTAAATAATTGCTTCTAAACTTGTCTAAATTTCGAACCTCCAATAATTTCGAATAAAATCTATAATTTTTAATTTAATGGCCTAGTCATGTAAGTGGCACGATGTCTTTTAAACACTATCTTCGAGAAAAAAAGCAAGTAAAAGCTAGTTCATTAGAAACGGGGTATAATTTGCCATCATTTATTACTGCTAAACCAAGGGATTAATTTTTAAACTTGAGCGTTGAATAAGAGGAATATTAAGCAATACATAATTTATTCATTTTATATACGTTAGAAAAGGGAGAAAGAAAAAAAAATAAGCAAGACTGACTAATCTTCAAAGCATTTTAAAAAGCCCGCTGATTTTCAGAACAGACACCTGCTGTCAAGTGTGTAAAAACTATCGCAGTGATGCGCATAAATACCAGAATAAAAAAACAGTTGTCACAAGAATGAGATAATATGGAAGAACAGGAACAAGTAGTTCGTTTAATATATAATTAAAATAATAGAACTGCAAGATATGAAATATGGCTAAACTGCGACAGAATAAGCAATGAAGTGAAAAGAAAAGAAATGTCGTTTGCACAAACCGGTCTCACTAACAAACAAGTGAAATGCAAAAAAATATCATTCCAAAACCGGATTTCGACAGATAAGACAGTGTTATAAAAAGTTCATGCAGTAGTTTTGCAACAAATATCTTAAATCGTTTATTCTTAGCTGGATTCAAATCTTTTATGCTTGAATAAGAATTTTTTTTATACTTTATTATAAATTCTGAGAAATTGGTTAGCAGTGGGCACTCATAAATTCAAAGTGATTTAGAGTTGGTATAATATTTTAACTTAATATTAGAAATAAAGGAAAATTTTATTCTGTGATACGGCTAACAGAATAAAAGAGTAATATTGTAAAGAGTTATTGTAAATATTCAGAAATATTTGCATTCATAAATCCAAGCCTCATTTCAGTGTTTGCATAAAACTGGATAGATACAAAAATAATCTGAAATGTACATAAGAAGTAGTAGAAATAATTTATTAAAAAAAGAGTTTTCAATATTCTGTTGTGCAATTGCATAATTTTACAAAGCAAGAGTTTTTCTAAAACCATTTTGCACTAAATTAAGTATTTCTTTTCATTACGTTAAGCATGAAATAAAATGCAAATATATTTATATAAATTTTAGTAAATAAATAAACCATTTTTTATTTGAATTTTGACTTCTCGTTGTGCAACAGAATGAAATAAAATTATATAAATTTTAGTATTTAGTAATAAAATACTTTCTATTTGAATTTCACTTCTTTATTAAAAACATCGATTACATAACGTCTATTTTGATGCCATTAATGAAAAATAATACTTTAATGTAATACAACACTTAAAATAATCAATCGCAAATAGGATCGATATTAAAAATTTCAGAATTTTAAAACATTGTACAAACATTTAAAAGATAAATGTTTAACTCCCCTTGACTAAAATTATTCTTGCAATGGTATTTTTAGAATTTTTAGAGAATTCATTTTGAACTTTTTTGTAGCTTAGTTTTTATTACAAATTATGTGCTAAATTATGTTGAGAATTTGCTTCGTTGCTTCGTTTTGCTTCGTCCAAGAAAGAAATGTGTATGGACTTCAACCCCAATTTTATATCAAATTATAAGATATGCAAATAATTTAATTTCAGTTCATAAATATTTCTAAAAAATGATAAATCAATGCACGATGACTGAGATTCTCAAATTTTTAAATATTTCGCCTCACTTTTTAGAAACTGAATCTATGGAAACTTACTTCAGCCCTTACAGAATGATTTTTTTTAGATAACACACATTATTTAGGAAATAGGTTTTATGGGCCAAAATGTAACTTTTGTAAACAAAAGACATTTATTATGAAATAAAGTATGTGTTTACAGTAACCATAATGAATAATTCGCAATTAATTCAAACTTAATTGAACGTTTGCAGTAAAACAGAGTTTCTGATTAGGAGGATGGGTTCTGAATTGAAATGAATTGCCTATTAGCGTATTCGCTTTTTTATTTATTTCCCTTTTCCCGTATACAAAATAAACACCAAAAAAACTATTATAATTATCAAAAAAATTTGAAATTAATACTTTGACGAATTTGCACATATCAGATCGCCCTGAGTCCGAAAAAGTCATTTTTTGAATTATCTGTTTTCTTTGAACACGATATCTCAACACTCTTACATGGATGAAACTTGGAAAACGAAATTCACACCAAATTTGAAGATTTTTATCAAATTTTGAACGGATCCATTCTGAAGAAGTCCATCTATTCTGTAGTTCGAGTAAAAATGAATACGATAACTACATAACGAAAAAATCTGGATGGATAAAATTTGGTAACATATTTATCATTTAAAATATAGATTGGTATCAAATTTGGTACCTAATTTGTCAACGGCTGAATGTCTGTCGGTTTGTACTTTCTCACACATGCAAATGCGTTTTGTAAATAAAGTGTCCGCTTAGTGAAAAATCAAGCGTCTTTTTGAATGGATTTATTCAAAATTTGATAAAAAAAATAAATTTGGTGAAAAGACCCTATGCAAAATTTTATTCATCAAGTTGGAGGTATTTTTGAGTTAACTTCATAGATAAACGAACGACGGGCAGACTATTCCAAAAATGTGTTTCTCGAACTCAAGGTGGTGTGAAACGTGGAGAATCCACAAAATCTCAAATTCGAAATTTTTGGCGATTAAACTCTTCTTTGGCGACACTTTCTCATTGTATATTTCGTACACGAAGCAGTAAAATATCATTTGACGTGTTGTTGTTATCGTGTGACTATTTTGAGTCAAGTTTTTTTCGCAATAGCTTCTGAGGGTAAAGACTTCTGAACACCCGAGGGCAGCAGTCTGACTTCTAGCTCATATGAAGATAGCTAACACGCATTCGCTTGCACAACCTTTTTTTACAGGGAGGCTCAGTCACGCACCTCACACAGGGTAGAGAACAATCATGTCCGAACCAGGAACCCGGGATGTGTAGATCACGGGGAAGACGCATTACCCCTAGGTAAAGACGCCGGCGTTTGACGAGTTAAAAAAATTCTACTTCATTGGAAAGAACATGCACTGCAAAATCAATAGAAATTATTGGCCAGCAAATTCAAAGTGCCACCCCCCCTCCCCTCCCTTGAGTGCATTATTTATACGCTTAACAACTTAGGCTTTATTATATCTTTTCAGTAATCAGCACTGACCAAAGTTACAAAAGTCTATTTCTGTACCATTCTGACACGACACAACACACTTAACAAATACTATTCTTTACGGCAAAATAAGATGTTAATGCAAATAACTATCACGATATATTCAAAACTAAAGAGACAAGAGGAAGAAGCGCCTTCATGTTTTTTTTTTGTACTATCATTATCAGTTTTAAATGGGCATCCGCATAGTCTGTGCACACTACCACGCACCGTGGCATAATTAATACAGGCACAAAATTAATAATCGCCCAGGGACTTAGAAGACTGTTAATGCCCTATATCTTTACGTAGGGATGGCAGAGTTGACTAATGAAGCCGCAATGCCATTAATCTTAACGCAGGCGCTGGGAAACGAGATAGAGACGCCAAAGAAGGTTTCTTTTTGAAGTCTTTAAGCTTGATTAATAATTTTTCCATCGAATATTTCACAGCGTTCGATTCAGAACATACCTGTGTGCCTGCTAGAGAATAATAGTATGTTGAACCTCTGTATCAAAATCAACATACTTCCACAAAATTTGCTGCGTCGATGTGAAGAAGTAGTGCTATTCGATTAGAGAGGAAAAAATATCTAGGTCGTACAGAGTTTATATCAGTTTTTTTAAATTTTTTTCACTCCCGACCCCATAGAAAAAAGAAAAAAAAAATGTGCACTTTTTTTCTTCTATTTTCATTAGGAAAATATTTCCAGGTATGAATAGTTTGAAAATAAACAAGAAAAAGAAATATTAATTAACAACAAAAATTTAATTAAATAACCACACAGCAAAGTAAGTCGTCATTTCTTTTGTCAAGACAATTGTCTTGGATATTTTTGTTTAAAAATATATTGCAGTGTGAAGCAAGGAAACAATTGAAATATTTCTGGTTCCCCGTACATTCTTACAAAATCATGAATCATGACTCGCAGACATGATTTATAAGATTTATTTCCAGCTTAGAAGTGGTAGAGTTTCGTTCCGCTTTATATATATATAATATATTTTAGCAGAATGTTTGAGGCGAAAAAAAAAAACTTCTGCCATTTTAATATTTCCATTTATTTTATCACGGGAGGCATATTATGCGCAAGAAACGATAATAAAACTGATGTCCGTTTACATCGCGATACAAATGCTAAAGAGGCCAAAATTTTCCCCTTCAATAGATTTTATAATGAGATTTAGGTAGGGATTTCTTTGACACGTGTAGATTTAGTAAAGAGAAATTTAGGTATTTTTAAAAGAATATTGTAAGCTTTAAGGATTTTTATTCCTTTACTCGGAGCGTGAGAAAATGCTGAAGTGAGCAATTTTATAAGGTGCATGTAGGAGTAATTAAATAAAAAATGTAGAATTCGATCAGGAAATAAAAAGAACATTTAGAATGAAGTTAATATGGTCTAAATTAAGACAAAAATTAGGAAATTAAGATTTAAATTAGATTTTAAAATGTCATTACATATTATGTATATATTAATAAGCAAATATAATTTTTAAAATAATGATCACAAAATCTATTTTCCGCATATAACAAATGGATATTTTTTGTGAGTGGAACAAAGTATAAATTTCCCAAATGACTGGTACAACTGCGGTACTAATAAATTATTAAGATTTAATTTCCATTAAATGGCGCTTACCTATCATCTTTAATTAACCAGTAGCTAGTTTTACTCTTTTTACAATATTTTTGCAATTTCACTGCAAAAAGTGAAGAATATCCCATGAAAGGGCCGAAGTGTTCTAAATCTTATACTCTGGTAATTTGGAAAAGTGGAAGAAAGGACTTTTCTATTATTTCAACAGAATTTAAGTTTTAAAAAATATTTGAATACCCGAATAATTAACATTATCACGTGCAATCGTAAGAATTATGCAATATATTTCAGCAGCCATTAGTTTTTGATTTGAAATACGAGAAAATTTTATGGGAACCTACTCTCCATAAATGTGTTATCACAAGATAACATACATCAAATAAAGTATTATATGAATTTAACTTATTATACAAATGTAGCCAATAATGGAAAATATAGAAAGGTTTTATAAATATTTTTGAAATAAGCAATATAAATGGATTAAAGATGAATAAATGAAAGAAATGGAACACCATCTTCGAACGAATGTCAAAAGAATCCAATATTTTCCTTTCGAATAAGTTATTCAATTTATTACCCCAATAAGTTATTCTGTTTTTTTTTATCCAAGTAAGTTATTCTATTTATTATCCAAATAAGTTATTTTATTTCTGATTAAAAATTTCCAATGTCATTGGATAATCTAAAAATTGTAATCATTTATACCAAAAAATTTATTATCAGAAAACGTTCGTTTATTTATAAATTTGATAATTTCAACCTTTTAGTCAAGTATTGCAGGTAATATTTATACAATTTTAAGTTGTAAAATAATGTAAGCTATTTTTATTATCAATATCAAAGGAAATTTCCTTTAAAAGATCATGAAACATCTTTATTTATATTACAACCAATTTTTAGTATACTTTTGAAGGTAAATGCATTGGAACAACTCAATTGAAAAACTTCAAAATCCTTTTACATGAATGTTACTGTTATTAGTTTCTTGAAACTCAGCCAACATTTTATGTACAATATCCATGTATTCAATACACTGTTCAGAAAATAATAACTATCATCAGCAAATTTTACAAAATTTACTAAATCAAATGCAAGAAAAGAGAAAAATTGAAGGGAGTAAAGCTTATAAAAGAACCATCTTGAACTACAAATAAAGATTTTAAAGTTTTATTTGACGTGGGCAGAAAAGCATTGAAATCCTAATAGCCGAGGACAACAACAGCAAGAACAACAACAAAAACCCAACAAAGAAAGAACCTCTTTCAATTCTTTCTTTTGTATGATCACAGCGAAATTTATGACATGGTTTTTCAAACTCTGTAAAAGATTGAATAAAAAATGGCAACAAGAAATAAAATTGAATAATAAGATATTAATGTTTCCAGAAGAAGAAAAGAAAGATCATTTTTAATATCGAGAAGATATTCGTAATTTCGCTACGAGCTAATAAAAACGCATTTTATAAGGCCGACAAAGCACGAAAAGAAATTAAACAAAAATACTTGGAATCGAAAACCGCAATCGAGTGCAATAAGAGGGCATTTCCTTTATGCTTATAACGATCCAATGGATGAAGGCATTACTCGAAGGAATCCTACACCGTTTCATATCCAAAAATGTATTTTAAAATGAAAAGGTTCTTCTTTGGTGTTCCGAGAAAAAGATTCTGACAGAAGAAGATATGAAATAGAACTTTGGGTAGAATTAATATTCAGGTTCTGATAGATTCTTCAAGATCGCTGACGGACGTATTTTTTATCATCTAATCTTGCTTTTTATTGAATTGGTTCAATTCAACAGAATGAAGGACTAGGAAATTGCGTTTTGCAATCCCTGCGGTGAAAACACCCGGAATACCTTTTAAGTATCTTTCCACGGCATGAAATAAATTTCGGTAACGACGTTTGAGTGGAAAATATTCATCTACATACAGGATGCGAAATTTATTTTTTGGAAATAAATTTTGTTATTCGATGATGATGCATCGCTTTCAAAAAGAAGCGAGCGAAAACTTGAAATTCGAGTCAATATCCTAAAATAGTTCTTCTAAGATGGTTGGATTTTGAGTTTATAAAAATTAATTGAAAAAATAAAGATACGTTTTTATAGTAGAATAAATCAGCATATTAGAATGCTTTGAAGTTTGAACATAAAATTTTTTTAGGGATCTATTAATAGCATTTCCATACAAAAAATTTGAAATTAATGTAATAATCTTCATATGCAGATTACCCAAAAAAATGAATTTACACATTACGAATAACTATTGCATGAAGTATTCGAATAAATAGTACCTCAACTTTTCATAATTTTTTCAATAAAAATGTAAAATCTAACAAATTATGCAAAGCATTCGAAATTTCGAGGATTATTTTCTAGGAAATGGTAATAACGCCCACGAATGGAATTTCAATCCTCTTAAGAACACCAGTTAATATTTGGTAGTTTCCTATCTCCTCAGCTAGTTTCAAACAGTCAATTTTTAAATGTCTTTTAGATATAAATATGTAACATGAAAAGAAGTACATAGTGGTAATATCGATCAAGTATTATTCTGGGAAGTGGGACATTGAATTCCTAAGGATTCACTAATCACTTCTAACCGTGCTTCTACCAGAATTCTATTAATAGAAACTTCAGTCAAATAATATATAATTTAGTTTAACTAATATATTATTAATTAATGTAATAGCAATCTATGAAGTTTACTTAATAAATTATAGCATCCTATCATTGATTCTTTATGCAACAATTTTTCAAAGCAAGTACAGATTTTAGGACACTTAGTAATTTGCATTTTGCTTTTAGTGTTTAAATACATATCACGACAATTCTTTAAATATATAAATATTTTTACATAAATTATAACATTCTATCATTGAGTATTTATGAAAACAGGTACAGATTTTAGGATTTCTTGTAATTTGCATTTTACTTTTAGAGTTCTAAGATATGCTACATGACAATAAATATATATTATATATATATAACATTTTTACATAAATTATAACATCCTATCATTAAGTATTTATGAAAACAAGTACATATTTTAGGATTTCTTGTAACCTGCATTTTACTTTTAGAGCTCAAAGATATACTACATGACAATATTTAAATATGTATAGTATTTCTACATAAATTATAACATTCTACCATTGAGTATTTATACACAAAACAAGTACAGATTTTGGAACGTCTTGTAATCTGCATTTTACTTTTAGAGTTCTAAGATATACTACATGACAATATTTAAATAGAGACATCATTTTTTATGAACAATTCGCTTGTAATATAAGCAGTTACACTATTGAGTATAGACTAATAAAAATTTATTGATATTATATATATAACATATTTCTATTTTTTCTATTACAAGAAAATTTAAAGTGCCATCTTGCCTTTCTTGATTGCATTATTTATACATTTAACAAATTACGATTTATATATCCTTTTAGTATTGAGCATCGACATCACAAAAGCAATAACAGACTACAAAAGAAAAAAAATTTCGTGAAATTGTTTAAATGAGAAGTCAGGGTTACATACAGAACAAGTATTCTTATTTGAAGAATAGAGACAGAAGACTGATGGTAACATACCTGTTACTGCGACCTCCTACTGCCGAATTCATTAATATTTGAATAGACGTCTACACTACACATCAACTGTTGCTTAATATATCACCTGTAATTGGAATCACGAATCTAATTCATGATATTCAAATTCAGTCGGCCATTGATGGCAGGAACTGTAACCACAAGTCAGATTCGTCATTGTAAAGCGATGAGGCTAATTTTGATTAACTTCGTATTGATTGATGCATTGAATGCATAGCCTACTACTGCTTTGTTATTTTCAGTTCGAAAATAATGCCCAGGAAAGCGCTTATTAACAAGATTCCAGTGGATTAACTCTACTGGATAAGCAACATATAAATCCAAGCAGATGAATATCATTTCATAAGAGGGAAAAAAATTGTCAATATGGAAGCCGATTGTCATATGCGTTAAAGGGCATTCTGGGCAATTACAATTATCAAGACAAATATTAATTCTACTTAATGTTTAATATGTTTGATAAATATTCGTGCTATAAATAAGACCAAAAAATAAAAATGTTTAAAATGAATTGCGAAACCTCAAGAACAAGTACCATTTTTTGACAATTTAGTTAAAACATTTGATTAATATATACGATTAATTTTTAAATACAATCAGTCACAGTTCAGTGTCTGGAACTGTGACTGTAATGGTGTAATTTGTTTTTAAAATTATTATCCGAGATCACTGTATAAAATGGATCGCGAACACTTTTATTAGAGTGTTGATTCAGCTTAAAATATACAACAATATATTCCATCTTTATTTTATCGGAATTGCAAATGGGATTTTTCTTTATTTAGTGATAGTAAGTATGAAAAAAAATCTGCGTCCTAGACTTATCAGTCAAACGAACAGTTCTAAACTTATCAGTTTTCAATCATATATGTATTAGATTTAAGTCCATTTTAAAGAAACATGGTTCATGTAGAATGTAGCATTTTTGATAAACCTAGCGCGAAACTATATGAACATTTTCAGTATTTAAATGTAAATGCGATTTTAGGAATATTCTTTCCTAATTTGGATCTTAAATTTGATATGAAACAAGCAGATACACAGTGAAGGCGATACGAGAATCTTACCAAGTAATGAAATTATAGTTTTTGATTGGAAAAAAAGTTCTTATAAATTAGAATCCTAGATTTAACTTTTATAGATGCCTTTCTAACATGTATGAAGTATATTCAAGAACATTTTGCATAAATTTTGTCCACTGCACGAATGCAGTAATTCAGACAAACCTAACGAAAAACTTTACAAATCTTTTCAGCATCTAAATACAATGTTCCTTTAGACAGATTTTCATAATTCAGATCGCAAAGCTTATGGAAACGATAGAGCATTCTTTTCAGTCAAACATCGTGTGATACAATAATTCTTGATTGAAAACCCGGGCAATAAAATGAACATAACAGAATTCTGGACTGAACCTTTAAATATTTTTTATGTCCTAGATTTTTTTAACTGGAAAAACATGTGAACTAAATATAAGAAAGCTGAGCAGAAACACTGTCGTATGAATGCAGTATTTACAAACTTTGGGTGAAACATCGTAACTTTCTCAGCACCTGAATATAAATGTTCTTTCAGGAAGAATGCGTTCCAAATTCAGATCGCAAAGCTGATATGAGACAAGCAGATAAATTTTTGAAGGTGATACAACATTCTTTACAGTCAAAGATCGTAGGATACAATAGCTCTCGATTGAGAGAAAAAAACAACAACCTGAGAATAAAATCAGTATATAACTTAGAATCCTGGACTGAACTTTAAAGATTTTTTTTTGATATGCTAGTTTTTTAAAGCTAAATGTTCGGTGCTCTAAATATAACACTGAGCAGATAAATGAGTGGATATGTGAATCCTGAATGCAGCACTTATGAAAAGGGAAAACTTCCCGAACTTTCTCAGCTCCTGAATACAAATGTTCTTCCAGGAAGAATGCTTTCCAAAATTTAGATCGCAAAGCCGATACGAAGCAAGCAGATAAATCTTGAAGGCGATACAACATTCCTTCCAATCAAAGATCGCGTGCTACAAGAGTACGTCAAAAACGTTTTCTTCACCGGATCTGGTATACCAGAAAATCAAATCCCATTCCAGATCTTCGGCGCATTGGCTTCTGAACTTCCGTTCGAAATTGCCTCATTAATTAAGCACTTGCCTTCAGCAGATGGATCGGATATGCCGGTCCCATGAAAACGACGTCGGACACGCCAATTTGGGATTAGCAACCAGAAGAAGAATGGTGAGCTGACCTTCAGCTAAGAGTTTCTCTAAGTCTTTAATGGGTGACCTAGTTAATGGCCGATGGGGGCGGAGGATTGTGGTTCCGATGCGAAAACTAATCGGTCTTATGCATAAACCAGAGGGAATAATGAACCGCAATCGGTCTTCGGAATCGAAGGACGTTGTCAGTAGTTGTTAAATCTGCTTTGCCTAAGAAAGTTGCTTATTCGACTATTTCACTGTGGCTATTGCTGTTGATGTTTATTTTCGTATAATTGGGGCACCATTGCTGGAAAAGCGTTTATATTTACAATTTCACTTGTCTGTTTACTAATTTTAAAAACATCATTGATTGAATGGTTAATACTGAAACGCCCAGAAAACAAGTTTCGTTATTTCAAGGTTGTCCATGTTTAATTTTAATCAATTTCGATACCCAGTTGTATCGGAATATGCTCGTCTTTTTCAAAGAAAAAAAAACAATTGTTACTTATTTTTGATAAATTTTATAAAATATTTAAAAACTGATTTTTTTTAAAACCAAATCAGAGTCATGAAAAAATCGGAATATTTTTTGTTCGATTTTATTTCATATTCTGTAGAAAATGTATTATCTATCCAAAGAAAAAAATACATTTAATAGCTTTGAAGCACTAAACTGATCAGATATGAAATAAGGTATTTAAAATTTAGATATTAACTTTCAAAATAGGAAACTGATTAATTTCCATATGTTTGATTTTTTTTTGGACTAAACTTAATCGTATCATTTCTAGCTATATGTAAATCACACAGCGTCGAGATATAAAAAATAATAAAAAAAAGTGTTGAAAAGTGTTTGTGAAGAAATAATGGAATTTTGTTTCCTAAAATTGATTAGAATTAATGATGGAATGTATATGTTTTTAAAACACTTCAAATTCGCTTCAAAGTGAAGGTCAAAATTAAGTGAAAGAGCAAAAACTCGCCAAAAGTAGCATAACTAATAAACATTTTGTTTGGTTGTCTTCGCCAACGAATCGTCAATCCTTCACCGTTAATTAATAAATGCCGCGTCTTGCATATGTTGTTTTATATGATGCCAGTTATGATAGGTCAATGCTGAAGGAACACATTTAGGTTGTATCATTTATTTTGGATTGTAGTTTAGAATTTTATTGGCTAAAATTTGTGTTTTGTACAATATGGGGGATTTATATACCACTCATCACTAAAAAAAGGTAATGTGAATATACTTATACAATATAAATGTTAACACTTTTTTAAGAAAAATATTTCGTAAAATATAAAAAACAAGTTTAAACAAATTGTGTAATGTAAATTCTTTTGAACAGACCTTGAAAACCATATTACAATTTGAAAAAAAAAAAATGATGATAAGCAAATATTCTAAAGTTAAACAGTGACTTAAATACAAATTTAGACAATAAAATTCTAAACCACAATACAAAATAAATGATACAACCTAAATGTGTTCCTTGTGACCTATCATAATTGATATATAAAACAACATATGCAGGACGCGGCATTTATTAATTACCGGTGAAGGATTGACAATTCGTTGGTGAAAACAATAAAAAAAATGTTTATTAGTTTTGCTAAATTTGGCGAGTTTTTGCTCTTTCATCAACAGTTATTAAGTACCCAAAAGGCTACCAACAAGAAGCGGATGCTTAAGGGAAATAAATGAAAAAATCACAGTGAATTCATAAAATAAATGCATAATACAATAAAAATCGGTATTATACAATCCACCAAACCAGCTAATCAATTAAAATACTTGAGAAATCACCAGTTCGGAACCAGTTTGACACAAATACATCGCGAGAGCTTCTCTAACAATCTTAAGTCCACACAATATCAGTGAAAATCGATAGTAGTCATAAAAATTGTTACTCCTTGCTTCCTGTACGCCAAGTCACTTAAAAATCTCTAAAAAAGTATCTCTGGGACGTGAAGAAACTTATAAATAAGTCATAGAGGACCAATAACGAGGCTAAAGAGCATCTAGTTTAGGCGGATGAAAAATGAAATACGAAAGTGAAGTTCGAACCCTATATCAGGCCAATTTAAAGATGGGGATGAGATGTAAAAGCTCAACGCTGGACCACAAAAGCACCGCCATTTTTGACCACGAGACAATTAGATCTCAGAAATGTAAGTTGTCTGCTCATAAATAGTCTTTACAAATTTAGATTTTAATAACTTAAGAACTGAAATATTTACTAATAATAAAAATGAATGTGTGTGTGAGTGTATGTGATAGAGCTCTACAGACTGGACCGTTTGACTAAGAACCACCGAACTTGGTACAAATATATTTTAGGTTAAAATGTGCACAATGGAACAATTTTTTAAAAATTGTAATTAATTCAAAATTAAGTTAAATTTTGACATTTTTCACCATTATTTCGAAAATATTACAGCGCAATGAAAATTTTTGTATTATCTTAAAATTTTAAAAAAATTATTATTCTAATTTGCAAGTTTTTCGTGAATCTTGAAAATTTTCTAAAGATATTATTTTACTTAATCTTAAATATTAGATTACATTGTTACTTTGAATTTCAAATCGTTTTTATTTACATCAAATATTGAATGGCATGATTTTCTTCAATTGCTGAAAGCTAAAGAAGGATTCTGTTACTTATCTGTGCAGTTTGCAAGGAGAATAAAAAATGAAGTTGAAATATTGCGAAAATTGGATTAGAAGCTAAATTTTGAAAATTTTAGTAACTGCATACTTACGGAACGTACAGTAACTCAAATGGGAAATTAGAAAATCAATTCATCATGAAAATTTATAAAATCAATTCATGCTCTTCTTACCCAAATGGGAAAATATAATTGTGCAAGTCATTTACTATCAAATTATTCAACCTTAAGATCTCACATTCTTAAGTTCATAGCAATAGATTCATAAAATAGATAAAATTTTAAACTTACAAACTCGAAATTATTTACCCTAACAAGAAATCAAACCAATAATACGTATCAAAAGTTCAAAAGAAAACCTCGAACAAATTGAATGCGATCGTTCTTATATGCAAATCAGCATAAACACGCATCAAAATTAATCTTCCAAGATATAAGTGCAAATAAAAATTCTAAACTTATTCAAATATTCATAGTACGGATTCAGAAATAAAAAAGGTCTGTATTAAAAACTTCAAAAGAATATTTAACTTGAATTGCATAAAATTTTGCTTCATGTATTCATAAAAGCAAAAGGCAAATAAAAATCGTAGACAAAGTTATGCAGGTTGATCTGAACTGTCCCCAAAATAAAAAAGGCCTTTATATGACACATGTGAATAAACTCAATTTGAATTTTATTATTTTAACACTGAAAAACAACCAAAGAACAATGACAATGCCCTCAGCAAATGCTTTTGTCTGCCTTGAAATATGGAGTTGCCACTTGCCGTGGAAAGTGCATTATCTAAACACGATAAATATTTATTTCTTATGATAAAGTTGTTGCTAAAACACTTGAAACTGTGTGGCATTATAAGAAGAGATTGGCGAATTACTTTTTATAGATTGTGTCTTCGTAGAATTCTAACGGCGGAAAAAAGATTGGGGAAGAAAAGCATTTTATAAATGAATACAGTTTGAAAAATGTTCTTTTTATTATTATTTGTTATGCAGATATATGGAATAATTTTGTCGGGTTGCACGAAAATAAACGTGAGTAAAAATTTCAGGATAAATTGACAACAATGGAATGGTGAGATGGAAACGAATATTATATCAAGCAAATATCAATCAAAACAAAAAAAGAGAGAATATTTTCCCCTATTGTGCTAAATAGAATCAACTCGAGTTACTTTAGCATTAAAAAAAAAAGCTCACTGCAATCGTTTAATGCGTCATTTGCAATCATTTAATGGCAGACGATAACGAAAAAAAGGTAAAGGTAAACCTATTGCATTAGATTTAACTCATTCCACATTCAACAAACTATAGAATCTATGAGCTTATTAGTGGTTCAATTAATTAATTTGTCCTTGCATTTTGCATGCATCGAATTATTATATTTTTAAACATTTAAACTGAAATAAGTAGTTTATAGATTATATAATGCATTACAAAAATGATTTGGAATATATAAACATTTTGATAATATAATGAACCTCTACTGAATCTGAAAGAGAAAATATTTCCAAATAGGAAATTCTAATGAGTGAGTTTGGATATTGAATTTGGCGAAAGGGCTGATATTTGGCCATGCTGCGCTAAATGAGGTAGTTAGTTGTAAAAATAAATGAGATAATATCAGAAACATGCTTATTCATTTTAAAGAAGTAACAATCTAAGTTATTAATTATAAAACAGAAATTAATCTAATTATAAAACAGAATTTATTTATAATAATATCTCATATTAGGACTATTTTAGGATTATTTTTTTAATGAATATCGTAATTTTAAAGCATAATCAGATGACGAAAACTGTACATCCAAAGGCACACCTTTTCCAAATTCCATGTATTGGATGGATTTGACTTCGACGAATTTAACGAGTACCAATTCCGTTTACAAGTCAGATCTTCGTTGGATTTAAGGTCTCGAACCCCTATTCTGTCATGACGATATTAATTTTATTGGGCTTAATTATAGCTAACCCTTAATAGAATGCAAAGAAATAGTAGAACAATATGGAAAAACAAAAGTTTAATGGCAACGATAGGAACATGAAGATGTGGTGTAATTTTCCAGTATATTTTAAAAAAATATTTACGGAATTAAATGATTAGAATAAGATATTTTTTCTGCAAATATAGACTTTTCACTAATACATTTATGAAGATTTTATACTAGCATATTATATAATACTACATTTCATACTAGTATGTTATATAATATACGATAGGAACGTGAATATGTGATATGAGCTTCCTGTATATTTTCAAAAAAAGTTTGCGGAATTTAAATGATTAGAATAAAATATTTTTCCGCAGATAGAGACAATCTACACTAATATATTTATAAAGATTTTACACTTTATAATATATTATATAATATTACATTATGGGAACAAAGTGCCATAATTTTAGTTAATAAAAATGCTACATGCACAGAGGTATTTCCAGAACATTTGTTAAAGAAGGAAATGAAATATTAATAATAGACACGATTTATCAAAATTTCCTAAATTAAGTTGATTAAATAGCGAATGTATTCCACATTTATTCGACTTCGAGAGAAAATATTCATATAGATAATCAAACAAATGTTCCAGTAGAAATAATTAGTGGGACATCGTCATAAATTATTGAACAGATGCCACTGGAACATTTTCATTCATTTATTCAGATATGATGTTTGTGATCATGAAAAGAATAAAACTACTCAGGAAAATTCTATTGTATTCGAATAGATTGCAACTGCATGCACTAATCAGAATGTTTGATACGAGAAATCGTATCATTTCTGAATATATAATTTTTCGCTTTATATAAAAAATTAATAAATGGCAATGCTTGGTTACAATAGATATTTGTTCTAACTAGCAGTTGTTTGGGAATTAGAATTATTATACTCAGGAAGACTAGACTTAAATTAAAGAAACACCTAAGCGTGTAAATAATGAAAATTGGGATTAGACCAGCACTTAGAATCCAGTGGCAAATACGGAAACAAATTAATCAAGCTGTAGAAAATTTTTCATTTTGAGTTCTAATGGTATTAGTGATTCTGGTTTGTACATAGCTATTCAATTATGAGCCAATTACCCTTTTTATAAATTATGAGTTAGCAATTGTAAACTATAGCATGAATGCAAAATTTGCAATGAAAAATTAGAAATTAATTTCTGTTTTATTAAATACCTTATATTGTTAAATTCAATTTTATTATATATAAATCTTTTGAAATCTTATAATTACAAACTGTTTATAACTGAATTTTAGTATTTCATTGAATAAAGTTCGGAAAAGTAGCAGTATTTTGTGTTTTGAAAATAACAATACAATATTTAATCTGTGCAATATTTAAATATTCCAAATTTAATATATATTCGCTGATTCAATAATAACGATATTAACTGTACAAAATTATTAGTTAGAATATCCAGGAAAAAAATTGTCAAAAATTTATTCAGATGTTTTCAAAAAACAAAAATTAATACAGAATATTAAACAGACTTCCGTAGGAAAAATGAAAATATATTGTGTGTATATATATATATATTCTTTTTTGATTTTATACTGACAATTTCACATCAGAATGAAGATATATCTGCCAGAGAATACAAAGAAAATTACCATAATTCAAAGTAAAACAAAACATTTCAAAATATTAACCGCTTTGGTATGCTAGACAATAACTAAATATGATCTCAAAATTCAAAGCAACCATGGATTTTAAAAGCATGAGATATTACTTATCAGTGAAGGGAAAAAAGTTATCAGGAAGTGATGGCCATGAATTGTTGGTGTGGTCTACGTCCATTATCTTTTGGCGGGGTCGTTGTATGGAGAGTGCTATCAGGTCTCGATCCTCTTTGGGAAGAAAGATAGTGGCTACTCCACCCTCAGATTAACTACTCTTTAAATAACGGAGGGATTAAATCTTTAACGCCTAGCAGTAGGCCCGTCATCGAACCCTCTGCATCATTTGTCTCTTCCAAATCAGAAGTGAGTGCAATATTTTTCGAACTGGCATGTTTAAGGGTGTAAAAGTCAAGAGGCTAGTCTCCAAAACACTCATTTACCAGTTTACAATTTCGTTGATTGAGAAGATTAAAGATATTGTTTAAATATTTCTCAAAGTCAAAAAGTGTTCTTTCATAAATCAGATATCTATCTTTAGTAGCTTAATGGTGTCCAATATTAGATGTTGCTCTTAAAAATACTGATTTACAAGAAAAGTTATTGACCTTTTGTACAATAGATGAAATTAGACTTGGTTTTTTTATAATCATTTATTTTTAATAATCTTTTATATATACATAATGTCATTTTCGTCTAAGATAGTAATAACTATTTTTTCATCATTATAGCGGTGACATAACTCTACTGTCTTCTCTTTTGATACAACAGATGGCGCTTCCTTATTAATATCAAGGTATATTTCCCATGATCCTTCTTGGAGGCCATTATTAGATGGTATTCTGAGTGTCGCGTATTTTTGTGTTCGTGTTAATTTTGTCTTGTGAATTGTGGGACTTAGAAATTAAATATCTGTTAATAAAATTCGTCTTTTAATTTCATCTAACTCATAATGAAATTATAGAGAGTCTTGACCCTTTACATCATTTGTTTTGCTTGCGACATTACCACAGAGCAACTTTTTACATTGATCAGTCCATTATCTTCCACTACTTTTCAGCTGATCTATTCAAATAAATCAACAGTTTTAGATCACTTATAGTGTGAAAATTTCCAATAATAACACTTCCATGAGTTCTATTTAAAAACATTTAACTAACAATTTAAGATATTTGTAATTAATTATATTTAAAATTATAGATTAATTCGTAATATGCAAATCATGAAAAGAGAAAATCATTAAGTAAGAAATACATTATCACAATGACGGATTTAAATTTTAATATGCTTTTTCATGTCAATCAAATCCTTTTTAAAAATGGAAAGATTCATCTAAGTTTATCTTCATTTAAGTAACAAAAATAAAAATCCAAATAAATGTTTTTGCATTCAAAGAAAGGAGAAGTATTTTTGAATTCAAGGAAAACAATTAGCTTTTTCATAAAATATACAACGCCAAAGATAATTGGAGCATTAACTTTATATAAAGCCTTTTAATTCATTGACATCGAGTTTGCTGACAAACTTCTAAGTGAAAAACCTAAAATGGCATTAACTGAACATATACTTTTACAGGCTTAGAAAGCCACAAGTTAAATACGAAAGCAGCACTATTTATTCAAATAGCTTCACACGAATTTACTTTACCAATAAATTTCGCAGACACTAAAGTTTAACCAGAGTGACATCTACCTTCAACAACGCGAATGGATGGGGCAACTCCACGATAAACTTGAAATTCCAATCCCAGTGGCTGAAATTTGAAATCTGGAAGCGTAGGTGTCAATTCCAGCCCACGCTTTTAGGCACTTACACTTCCATTACAGGTACTTGTGAAGCCTGCAGGGGATTTTTAAATCAATTGCGATTGTCAATAGATTCTTCTAAAGCATGGTCATTATGTGCCTAGTGTGGGTTTAGATTGAAAGTTCTATGTCGATCTGGTGAAAGAATGGATTAGCTAAAATTGATTTGATTTAAGACTTTAAGATAATTCTAAATATGCAATTCATCATAAGTGATTAATCTTTATAAATAAGGAACGTATTTATAAATCATTCTTTAATAGGTTTTAAATTCTTTTGCAGTTTACTGTTGTATTACAAGATTTTGCTTTCTTTCGATTTTAAAGTGGTTGGTTATGTTGAAAAATCGATTTTTGGTAACGAAATCGAATATTTTTTTATTCTATATTTATTAATTTTTTAATAGTTTTTTTAAATAAAATCATTCGAAATTTATTTCTGAATTCCTTTTTTGGGAAATTACATTCATTTTTGTATTTGCATAATGCACATTTTAATGCTATTTTTCATTTTAAAAATTATTTTTTCAAATTCTAGAATTTGAAAAAAAATGTTTTTACGGATGAATGCTTAATCCTTTAAAAGAAATATTCGTAAATTAAAGCATGCATTTTTTTTAAATCCAAATTTTGTGCAACAATTTCTCAGTATTTTTTTACGGTTCTTTAACTACAGAATAAGTAATTTATACATTTAAATATATATGATGTTTTAATATTTCATAATACAAAAAAAAAGATTGAAGATTTCATTTATTTATCAGTCAAAACTAAATATTTATAGACTAGATAGTAATGCAATTTATTTCTTAGTTCAAGTCCCAGTTAATACATTTTTTATCTCTACGATTTTTAGCAAATCATTTGATAAATTTTCAAACTAAGAGATTTTTGATTTGTATTTCTTTTTAGACAAAAAATAAGTTCTACCGATTTGAAAAATTTTTAGGAACCTTATACATTGTTATTTTATAGGGTTTCTTTAAATACTCTATTTTAAACAGAAATTCGACAGTATAAGAACTGACATTTTTCAACTTTATTTCAAAATAATTGCATGTTTTAATCTAAATTGCGCAAGTTTATCATCAAAAATGAAATTCAAAACTATGATGGAATCATTTATAATATAATGGTGCAAAACAAAAAGTTAAGTATTTAAAATTTTGGGAATATTTCTTTAATAATTATAAATATTATTTTGTCTACTTTTTTATTTTTTATAATTTTAAATATTATTTTTTTATTCTTTGGGCTGAATGTCAAGAGCAGCAAGGTGAATTTATCTATGATTTTGTTAATATATTCCATAAATTTATAGCCAGAATAATAAATTAAAAATTGATAGCTCTAGAATTTTAAAACCTATTTATTTTATAAAAATGTACCTATTAAAATTTGCAAGAGCAGATAATAACTGAACGGTGTTTCCATATTCAACCTAATTGTCTTTTGTCAGTCGTTTTAATCTCCTGAAACAATCCCCTTTTTCAATTTTGTGAAGCTTAATTTTTTACCAGATCATTAAGTTTTCCAAGTAGTTAATACTCAGAGAGTTTCTATTATATAATGTATACGTTAATGTAATGTATGCATACATATCGGAACGGATAATGCATCGTAAACCTTTCTATTACGTTAAAGCAAAAATTTGTAACAAATTTCATAAGAAATATATCCTCCACAAGGATCGATTTTATAGCTTGAGCATACTTGGAAATTAATTTATCGTATTCATATTTATCCATCGTGTTTACTCTCAAAATTTAATAAATATTTTGAAGGATACGTTGAGATAAATAAATTATAAAACGACTATAAAAATAAAATTGGCGGTTGGAAAAAATAAATTAACTTTTTTCTCATCTAGAAAAATGATTACATTTTATTTTTATTTTTATAAAAAAGACTATTTCTTACAAAATATATCAATTTTATAAATATTTTCTTTTTTAAAAGCAACGATATTTTGCTTGTACTAATGCTAGTAAAATTTTTTAATCAAGAGATCTATCGTTTACTATTTATTTTCATAATCTACAAACTTATTTAAGCTCCAAATTAGAAGATGTACCTTATTTAAAACGTGCTATGCTTAATTTAATCCACATGTGAGTATAAAGTACATATGTGATATGTTAAAGTGTTTGGGCCATTTTTTTGTCTTTTATATTAATTGGGAGTTTTTATTTAATTCAAGATTAAAAATTCTGTAATTCTACATAAGAGTTGAAACACATCATTGAATGAAAACGGGTTAAATAAACTAGTTTAAAAAAAGCTGATTATCAACAAAAAAAAAAAAAAAAATTAGCAGTAGGCACTTTAAGAGTATTTATGAATTACTTCATTACATCAGAGGGGTGGTTAACTTTTTTTTACATTATTATTTTTTTAATTACTTGCCCAAGTTTGCACATATTCTTTTTTTGAGGCATATAGAATATAGCACTTAAAATGAATGAAAGACACAATTTAACAAATTGAGACACTGACGCACCATGGTTAGTCTCTTTTCACGAAGAATTGCATGATTTCAGACATTTGGCTATCATATGACTCGTCTGTGTGATTTACATTTATTATCTAATTGGATGACCCAAATCACAGGCGTAAATCATGGGAATAGACTTATTAACTAAGCAATTCTATTGTGCAACAGCGTCTGTAATAAATCGTTAGCTTGCCACACCATTATTCATTCCATACACCAACGAAAACAAATTCATTATATTTTTAAATGAAACAAACAAAATTAATTTAAACTCTACACAATGACATCTGTCACAAAAACAAAGCGATCGAAACCAGCAGCGAGACTGAAGAGAACACTATGTCATGAAGCCATCCTTCAAGCCAACGGCACACACGCACAGGTTATGAGAGGAGGGCGGGATTGGGGGGGGGATTCTGCATGAAAACTGCTGCCACAGGTAAGATTTATTCAGCAGATGCGGACACGAGGAAAACCCAATAAAACAACGGTCATATTTTCTTTCTAACATGAGACGGGAAACACATCATGGGCTCTTTCATCACCGGGCTGTCACATCGCAAGTGTTTACGATGAACCATGTGGATGCGGCAATGTGGATTTGCTCTGGAGCTTCCTTTTGGAATGGATGGCATCCCGTCCGTGTTCCCGATCTTCAATCATTATTCATCCTCTCCTAGATGAAAGCCACGATAATGGCCGGACTATCACCAGCAGAAGAAGTATTCTTCTTCCATTCTACCCCTTTTCACTCGCTCATTCGCCGATGCTGCTGCTGCTGCTCTTCTTTTTCTTTCTGGAGCTTTGGTTTTCTTCTTCTCTTACTTCCTTTTCCCGTTCCGTTCGTCGTTTTCTTTTGAAAAAGTTATAATCTTTAATCTCTTCCCTCAAAACCGACTTTCCCGCGGGTGATGAAGGGATTCTGAAATTAAATCGATGTTGATTAGATTACGGAGGAAGATTGGCAATCCTTCACCATGAGATGTCACTTGGGTGCGCCATTTCCTTTTTCTTTTCTTTTCTTTTTTTTCTTTCGTTTTTCATCATTGTTGGCTGAGGAGAGTTTGATTTAGGTAAAAATGTCTTTTGTGGTTTGGATTTATCTACGTTTTTTTAAATATATTTTTCAGCATATATATAAAAAAATCAAGCATCGATCATTGGATGTTAGCTACTGATCGAATATAGGAGTAGATATATAATGCATTCAATATGAAGAAGTGACTTTTTTGAAGAGAGAAGAAATTTGAACTTTAAAAAAGGAAGTTTAAAGTTGAGTAAATAGATTTGCCACATATTTGAAATAAAATATGATGTTTGAATGTGATTTTTTCCCCTTGTGCACAAGAAGAAAACCATTTTAAAATTTGTATTGTACATGAGAACACTAAGTATCAAAATTTAAAATAAACTTCTTGTGATAATTTATTGCAGACTTATATGACTATTGCCCTTTTATGTCATTTTTGAATAGGTTATTGCACAAGAACAATTCACATTAAATTTGATTAGTTTCCAAAATTATATATAACAATAACAAATTATTTTCTCGAATTTCGGAGTACATAGATAATGCATTCAGTATGAAGTGACTTTTGTAGGCTGAAATGAAAAGAGAAGAAATTTGTACTTCCTCTTTTAAAGTTGAATAAATAGATTTGCCACATACTTAGAATGAAATATGATGTTCGGGTGTAAATTCTTTTTGCCATTGCACAACAAGAATAACATTTTCATTGTGCATAAGAAAACTAAATATCAAAATTAAACATTTTTCTTGTGATAATTTAGTTGCAGACTTATATGACTATTTCCATTTTATGTTTTTCAAACATATTATTGCATAAGAACAATCCACGTTAAATTCGATTAATTGCCAGAATTATATACAATCCTTGATGAAAAGAACAATTTATTTTATTGAATTTATGAGTAGATAATTCATTTAATATGAAGTGACTTTTGTAGGCTGAGATGAAGCCAGAAGAAATTTGAACTTTAAAAAAGAAAATTTAAAGATGAATAAATAGATTCGGCACATATTTAAAATAAAATATGACGTTTCAGTGTAAATTCCTTTTGATTTTGCACAACAAGAATAACATTTCGAAATTTTATTGTACATATGTCATATTGTACAAATATCAAAATTAAAAAATTTTCTAGTGATTATTTAGTTGCAGACTTATATGACTATTGCCATTTTATGTCATATTTCAATAGGTTATTGCATGAAAACAATTCACTTTAAATTTAATTAATTGCGATAATTATATATAATCCCTGGTTGACAAGAACTATGTTTAGTTCGTTAAATCTTGCACAACAGTTTATGCAACAGAAATGCAATAAAGATCTTTTTATTAATGTATTGCCATTTAATAAGAGAAACTATATCATTTCCTTAAAGGGGATTTCGTCGTCAAAAGCTGAAACGAAACTTACATTTTAGAATGAAATGTGAATGCATTTGTTCGAAATACCAAATTCGATCGCTTTTATCAAAGACTAATGAAAGATTTGATGAAAGATCTTAGCTTTTCATCAAACATTATTTTATGAAATTCAGAATTACGGAATAAAATATTTATTTTCAAAATCATTTTATATAATGTTTATGTCGAAATAAATTATTATAACTGAAGTCCTTGAATATTAACTTTTTTCAATAACCCATGCAAACGATTTTGAAATTCTTCAGAAAAATCATAGATTTCATTTTATTTTGTATCCCATAGAACTTTTCATTAAATTAAAAATAACTTTAGATAAATTTCGAATCTTAAATATTACATTACTGCCATATATATGAAATATACATTCAGTTCTGGATAAAGAATTTCGAATAAAAATTATTTAATATAGAAAGAAAGAAATTCTTTATTTTAACTATTGCATAAATAAATATAGAAAATTGGGAATCGCATTTTTATTTCATTTAACAGATGAATAAAATAAAAAAATAACCTATTACAAAATGAAATAAATAATCAACATGTAGATTCTAAAATATACAACAAATACACTAAGGATTCAATTTCAATTTCATAATTTTTTGCATAGGAATTGCTCACATAATTTTATATTTTCTGCAATAAGATATTTTAAAGAACAGGTATTTCAAAAATAATTCATAATTTATTTTAATACATTTTTAAAATTCTTTTCAAATAGAAACATAGCAACTTTACAAATACTTGGGTTTTGTCAGATAAATTAGGCTTTTAAAATAAAAGTTTTACAATCTATGATTAAATCTTTATATATATGATATTTATATTTGCAAAATATACTTATATGTTTAATTTTTACAAAATATTCTAAATTAATTAATTAAATAAGTTCAGTTTCTTAACTACTTTTTAACAGCATTTGAAGGAGAAGTTTTTGGATGATGTACAATGAAAATCTGAACTGGAAACCTTAATATTGTATAAAAGACTAATTTCATATAATGAAATTTTATATAATTTTATCTAAATGAATAATCTTTCGTCATTCTTTTCACTAAAATGCTAAGTCTACAAATTAACATAATTTAATATAATTAAATAAAAATCATTTCTATATTAATTAGTGATAAAATACCGAATCATATTTTTAAAATTTCGAATATTGTAAATTAGCAAATAAATATATACGGTTCTGAATGAAATTTACGATGCAGCTTTAATTAGAATTTTTTTCCAGATAATATGTCGTATGCAATAAATGAAACAAATATATAAATGAAATTAAGATATTCATAAACTAATTTCGAGAATGGAGATTCCAATTAGAAAAGAATTTATAAGTATTCATAAACTAATGAAGTTTTGATTAGAAGGTTTCAAAATACTTGAATCTTTGAATCTTTCTTATAATCGATGAAAATATAATTTGAAAAGAAATATCAACAAAATATTGCACACAAACTCATAACAAAGTATTGCGTATCTTTCACATTCTATAACGACTCTAATATATTTCAATATTGGTTTATAAAAATATTTATTACGTAAGATTATTATACATTTCAATAGAATATATTTTATTCATGAATATAAATTACAAATTTTCAAAGTTATATACATGCACCTATTTCGTATCACTTACTTTTGTGGGAGGAAAATAATTTATAGCAATAGCATCTTTATAAAGTTTCAGATATTTCCATTTTTTTACATGGAATATTTGATATGATTTCTCTATTCATATATATTAATAGAAAACAATATAAATATTTTTTTAATAATTTTCTCCATTGGTTTATTTAAAACCACGAAATTTCAAATACCTACATTTTTAAGACAAAATGGAAATAAGTTTCTTTTTCCTCTTTAATTCTCTTTGGAAGCAATATAAAAAATTGCTTCCAAAAATTATTTCTTTAGGTAATAATATCTTCTAGAAGCAATCTTCTTTTCAGAAAAAATTGCTGAAGAAGGTATCATTTAAAAGAATTCCCATTCACTTTTCAAAAAGAATTAATGAATATCAAATAGTTTTACAAATATTTATAAAATAATTTAATGAGCGATATTTAAACAAATATGTTTTGTCATAATATTGAAAATCAAAATTTTATCAGTGTTTTTTATGAGCATTCTAAATATTTATTTAATATTTTTTATTTTAGAATCTTATCTAGACGATGTTTTACTAAAAACAAGGAAGATGTTACTTAACGATAACATTAGTTAACAGATTTTAAAACGTTGTTCAAAAATTGTTAAACAATTAAACTAAAAGAAGTTTGTGCTTTCAAAACGATTTATCAAACATATGAATAACAATTTTAAAAAGTGAAGCTTAGTTTTGGACAATTCATTTTTAAAAAAGTTAAATGTGATTTAACCTAGTTAAAAATGCAAATATTATGATCGCATACTAATAAAATATACAAACTGATTTTCATTAACCTTTAATTAATTTTTTACGTACTATACAATGTGGATATTACTATATTCAAACTATCCACATTGTCTTAAAAGCAAAAAATAAATTCGCATACATGTTTTGTTGGAGTAAGAACGAGTAATGAAAGCGATACAACCGATTCGGGCTGATATATTCAAGCAATAATATTTTAATACAGAGTATAATTACCTTAATGTAAACAACATCATTTTGGTTTTTATTCAATTAATATGTAATAAATAAATTTCGTCATTTTTTGGCTTTCTTGACGCTGTTTTTCCCGATTGAATCTGGTTTTAAGTAATCCGGATTGCTATATTTTTCTATACATTTGTCATATCACAATACAATCTTTATATAGGGCCTTAAATCTTAAAGTAGAAGATTTTACATTTACGTCCTGTCGTATCATCACAATTATCACAAAAAGATTATTAAAGAGCCTGATTATTAAGGGATTGTTAAAGGAAGAAGGCAGACATAAATAATTCCAACAATTCGTAGGAAAAACTATCTTCAAGTGATTTATAAAAGAAGGAAAGAAATTTACCTTGCTTCGTAAAAAAAATTCTGCTTTAAAAGCATATTTTAAATTTAGTGTAGCCATTATCTGAAGGCTATATAATATTAGTTCATATAAATCAACAAATCATTGAAGGTCTTTTAAGATCTATTACAACAAAAAGAAAGATAAAAAAGATTTGTAATGAAACGCAAGTTTGTCATGTCTAAGTATCCATACAGTTTTGAAAAGCAAATACTACTTTACTGAAAACCATTCGAGTCATCGTTTCAAAACAAAAGCCGTAACTCACACCCCTTTCGAGCAGTCTTCACGTTTCCGACGACCTAATCATTCAAAAAGTCGACTTTGCTCATCCAAATATCGCTGTAATAACAGTTTTATCCCATAACTGCTGACAAAGTATTATTGTTGGCCAACTCTTACCGAAAAAAAAGTGACGCAGGCATGGTATTTTGTATGAATCGCGTGTTCCTGCTGACGATTCGAGACGAATTCTGAATCACGAGCCTGTCACAAAGTGATGGATAGGCTTTTATTTTCAGAGCTTTCGAGAAAACTTTTTTTTTCTCTTCTAGATCTTTTTTTTCCCCTTTGGTGTTGCTTTTTCTGAAGTATGTGACCGCATATTTCATTTCTGATGTGATTCTGTTTTTTGAAAGAGGTGTCACAGAAGAGATATCAGAGATTTTGAAAAGTCAGCTCTTACCGGCTCAGTAGATGATAACTGAGAACGTAACAGAAAAACTTTTTAAATCGCACAAAGAAAATAAGTTTTTTTTTTGCTCCAATTAAGAAACGACACATCCCGAATCACAAGGTAATGTCTTAAAACAATTTATACCATTTGATCTTTTTTTTGATAAAATATTGTGGACAGCTTCATTATTTGAATTTTTTAATTAAATAATTCACATTAAAATTCGATAGGTTTAATTTCAAAATCTGGCTTCTGATTAATTCTTTCATGGTTTCACTATACATTAATACAAACATCCTATTTAAGTTAAAAATAAATTGGAAAAGTAATTAAGTCAGTAAATTTGGAAGAGTAATTCATTTGAATACTATTTATCTCTATATACTATCATAATTCTTTGGAATGTTATTCATTTTCGCAAGGTATCTGAATTTTTTTAATACTGTTCATTTTCGTATATCTTAATTCTTTTTATTATTATTCACTTTTTCATGATATCATATTTTTTTAATATTATGATACTGTAATTCTTTTGAATGTTATTCGTTCACTTATGTATGGCGCGTAATTATTTTAGATATTATTCATTTCTGTACGATACTTTTTAAAACTATTAATTTCAGTGCAGTATTTTAATTCTTTTGATTATTATTCATTCTTGCATGATATCTTATTTTTTAAATATTATTCATTTCTGTATGATACTATGAATCATTTGAATATTATATATTCACTTGTGTATGATACAGTTAATCTTTTGAGTATTATTTATTCACTTGTATATCATACCTTAATTCTTTTGAAAATTATTTATTTATTTGAACATAATACCGTAATTCTTTTAAATATAATTCAGATACTGCAAATCTTTTGAATACTAATTAATTCTGTACGATTCGCACTTTTTTTTTCAAAACTATTAATTTTCATATAGTATTTTAATTCTTTTTATTATTATTCACTTTTACATGATATCATATATATTTTTAATATTATTCATTTCTATTATGATACTATGATTTAAAAAAACATATTATTCAGTTATGTACAATATCGCAATTATTATAAACATTATTTAATTCTCTGCGATATATCGCTTTTCTTTTGAATATTGTTCATTTGTATACAATACCATAATTCCTTTAAAAAATTACTTACTTACGTCCAATGCCGTAATTTTCAAAAATATTGTCAATTTCCATATAGCATCTTAAATTCTTTTGAATATTATTTATTTCTGTTGTAAACCTGTAGTATCATTAATGTTAGGAGTAGTGTGTAACAGATGTCATGGAGAACCTGAACAATTTCGAGTTTCCACCTTACTCTCCTAGTTTGACCCTGAATTTTAAATTAAAGTTTAGAAAAGCCAAATATTTTAGGTTCCAAAAAATAACGCAAGTTTTGAAAAAATAATAAACAAGATTTTACCACACCTTCGGTAACTGGAAAAAATATTAAATAGAATTAACTCCGGTACCAGACAAATAAATATGAAAAAGGTATTTCCTTATATCTGTCTCTGATTTGAGATAGCGTTTATTTGCTCTGATTAGGATATTAGCCATTCATTTTTAAGTACGCATAAAAATGAATGGCTGATAACCAGATCTTTTATTTAAAACAGAAAGAAACATAGAAAAGATAAAATGTTAATAAATGCAGAAATGTGGAAAAACCTGACTATCTGCTGTTTAGATTCGGATCTTTTTCCTCTTTTAATGTAAATTGCAGTGCAATTAATATTAATATTAAAAAGCGAGACTTTTGAATAATTTCACTTCATATTTGCTTTTATTAATATAGTTTTCGATTCGAATTACTTTCATCTTTTACTTTATTTAAAAAAAAATATTTTGAAAGGCTTCATTTAATTTTATCTTGTATTTAAATACGCCGATTAGAATAAAAATTCATTAAAAGTGGAATAATAAAATGAAAAAAATCAAGAATAATCTCTCACTCTCTTTTCCAGTAACTAATTAAAAAAAGCCGTGAAAAAAATGTTTAAAATTCTCTCACGAAGTATCAAAATGAAAACAATTTAAAAAAATTAAGATAATATATTTTAATCTCCATAAAATCATAAGAATTCAGCTTTTCTTCCTTTGAAGAAAAAGTATCATAGTACACAGAAGTAAAAAAAAATCATAGAAATTTTAAATTTTAAAAAAATTTAAATTTTAAAAAAATCATAAAAGGATCTAAAACTAAATTATGCAAAAATATACCAAAACAGAAGAAATTGAATTAAGTTTTCCCTTTTTGCTAGATAAAAATAAATAAATCTAATTTTTAGATAGATATATAAATAATAAATCTAATAGATAAGCAAAAATCAAATTTAACAACCTCCCCAACACTGAAAAGACATGTCTATCTCTTGTATGATAAGAAAATACAGATTTCATAATAAAGTTTGTTTAAGAGCGTGTTTTAAAATTTATCAATAATTCAAATACAAATTCTATTTTTCTAAAACTTACAAGCAATTTATTGAAGTCTGTTTTATATTTACTGTTTCAAACAAACTAATAAAGCTGGGTAAAATAAAGCATTTTGAATATGAAATCTAAATTTAATAATGTATCATTGCCTCCAGAAACCCCCTCAGCAATTTATTGACAGATCCATTTTATAACATAGAAAAACGTAACATTGAAATAACGTTTCTATTCATTTTCCCGAGATAGAGAGAGAAAAAAAAATGCTAAACACCTTCTCAATGGAAGAAATTCCAGCCCACATTTCTCAGAGGGATGTTTTCAGTGGTGCGAACGATGAGAAATGATGTCCCTGATCTTAAAATTCAACTTCAACAACGGAGGGAAAACAGCTT
This sequence comes from Argiope aurantia, assembly GCA_026543865.1. Classification (NCBI taxonomy): domain Eukaryota; kingdom Metazoa; phylum Arthropoda; class Arachnida; order Araneae; family Araneidae; genus Argiope; species Argiope aurantia. Next base: position 238,205 of record JAPMOR010028912.1, read on the forward strand.
ATCATTCCCGATCTGTTATGAAATAAAACAAATCTTTTCGTCTGCCCTACCGTCAGTGGAATTTGCATATCAAGATTAATCCGTTCCGAGCACGCGAACGCCCGTCTGCCCATTCTTCCCTCCTTTTCCAAGAGAAAAGGAAGGGAAAACTTGATTTTTCCATTCTCTTTTCCATCGCAAAAATTTCCCCGACTTCGACGCAAATGCACAGTCGAGATATGAAGATAAATTCCTATCTGGCGTTCCGGAAAACAAAAGCCAATCCAATGAGCTATTTGGGATGGAAGGGCGGAAGATATGATTTAGTACAAAAGTGGACAGAACTATCATTATGTATTGATTGCGACTAATGCTATTATGTGCAGGGAACAAAAGATCGTGATGCCGCAATTGCAGCCCCTTTATCTCGGGAGGATATCAACCGAGTATTTGCAGCAGCAGACTTTAATCTGTTTAACGGGGCAACTTTCCTCAACGCTGGCCCTAACGGCCCACAAAAAGCATTGCTGCACTGTCCCTTCTCGTAATTATTTGCTGGACCACACGTAGAGAAGTATATTACTGGGACCTATCATTTCTGAGATTGAACAGGAAGGAAAAGACCATTTAAGACACTTTGTAACATTTAGTTACAATTTGTTATCTCATGAATTAGCTAAATGCCTTTTTTTCCCCGATTAAGCAGGAACATAGGAAATTGATCTAATTTTGTGACATCCAAATGTATTGTAAAACTGATAATACAATGATTATTCCGAGATAAAACTTGTAATTCAGCAAAAGATGCATTCAATAAAGATTTGGCATAGGCTCTACCTATATTAAGAAGCTATTAAAGCTTTTTAAGATCTTAATCCAAAATTTGTCCCCTTATTAGTTTAGCCAAAATATGTTGCCAAATCAACTAACTGGATCGTTATTTATTATTTTCGTCCAATCAATTTTAGAAACAGGTTCCACAAATTCACCAGCATCGATGTCACCAGAAGCACCAAGTTTACAATTTGTTAGTTCATGGATTAGTTAACTGCTTTTTGTGAAAGATTTGTTAGAAAAAAGAGAAGTTGAGCCAACAAGAAAGCATGATAAAAATATCTAAAAGGTATCATTTTATCTAAGCCGGTGATTTTACTAAAATGCATTTCTTCATGGTTATTTCAGTGTATTCAGAAAATCACTATTATGAACTAACAGATAAAATAGAGAAACTACTTTTTACCAAAAATTAAATCGAAGCATTGTCTCATCGGATAATATAATAACACTCCCAGTGAACAATCCTAAGATTGAATAATTCTGGAGGAAATATGTACGCTAATGATCTCAAATTGAAGCTTATTTAAATTTAAAATATATATATTAAAAAGATATAATACAGTGAGATAAAAAAAATTGATATTATAATATCAACAAGCTAGCTCATTCTTGAAAATCAACAAGCTAGCTCATTCTTGAAAATCAATCACATTTTATAATAGTAACATCCTTTAACATCCATTTAAAATGTAAAATAACAAGCATAGACTGAACCTCGGAAAGATTGGGAACACATTTGATGCCTTAAAAAATTGTAATACTGAATTCTCATATTAAAGGAGGGGAACTCAAGACAATCTGGGTGAAAATAAGAGAGAGAGAGTAATTTTTTACAATATTTATCTCTCATTCGCTTTAACTATAACTATATTAATTTCAAAATAGCTCTACAAAGCTATTTTAAGACAAGTGTTGATATAAGGCTCCCAAATTTCGGGGGGGGGGACGCATTTCCGCTCAAAACATTAAAAAGTTGCAAATTTTTCAAAATAAACATCTGATGAAAATTTTTAATGTATCCTGGTACATCAGAAGGAAAATACTTCGTGATGACCTCCAAATTGAGCCTGTTTCGGAATTTATTAAAAGAACATCAATTAAGTTCTTCGAAAAATTACTGAGATTTGTAACGAGTTACTTCAACTGCCAGCACATGATCCGGCTGTGCTCGGCTCTAAGAAAAGATCTAGAGCTGCAATTGAAAATATTTACATTAATTTTCCGTCCGTAAAAATCTCGAGAATTTTCTAACTCTTACCGATATGATGGATTAATATCTCTCAAAATTATTCCTGTTTCGGCCTATGATAGCTACAATGAGCTACATGCATGAAATTTCTGGATTTTTTTCAAAAGTAACTAATTAAAATAATTAATTTAGTCCCCAAATTAAAAGGCACGTGCAACATAATCCCAATAAAGTTCTCTATCCCCCCCATAAATAATCAAAATCTTAGTTTTCTATTAATAATTATATCATAAAAATATTAATTTAATAATTATACCAAATTTCGCACTCATCTAAACTAGTTTCAATTAATTTTAATCTTTCCCTAAACTTACAAAAAATAATTGCTATTGCAAATTATTATGCGAGTTAGCTCGAGAGCACTTTGACACACCGCGGAACTCCGAAACATCACGACGTTGCTGTTGTCGTACTATCACTATTAATATGTTCAAAGACTTCCTAGAAACAGAGAAATTTGGAGAAGTCTGGTAATTGACGTAATAAAGTAAAACACGCATCTGGCCACATACAGGAAGGGGCAAATTAATATATTTTAACTGATCCAACATGAAATTCATCCAGTAAACTTTACAATATGATCATTAAAGAACGTTAGAATGAACGTGAAGCAAACTGGGCCAGATAGTTATCAGTGGCCATTCAAAAAGATTTTTCATATGATTAACAGAAGAATTCTTTTTAGCATTTCCAGCAACAGACATTTTAAACAAATCTGAAAACGCCATTTTTTTCTTCCTTATTACATCTGTAGGACCACACGCAGAGTGGCAAATTAATAACGTTGATGAATCTTGAGATTACGGAAACTGGAGACCATTTCCAGTGCTTCTGAAAATGTTTATTAACGATAACATTGTACCTGAAACTAATTTCCGAGGAAAAGAAATGCACATTAGAACAGTTTTAGAGTTCCAGAGTAAGCCGATCCAGCAGACAGAGAAGCACTGTTCCGAGAGTTGCGCTTCTGGGACATAACGTTATCATTATAAATGCATAATTTAGATTTCTAAGTATAAGAAAGTAAATAAATATAAAATGAAAGCGATAATTTCTTTCAGATTTTGATAAAATATTTCCGGAATTAAATACCAAAGAAATTTAAATTCTTAGAAAAGATGGCTAGATTACAAGTTCTACTCTGCTATAAATAGACATTGATAATTTAAATTTTATAAAATTGTGATTACTAATTTATAAATACCATTTATATATCAATAAATAATATTATTTGTTGTAACCTTAAAATAACTTTGGGTTGATTAAAACTACCTTAATAGATCTGCTGCTGAAACTGCATCAATAGAAAATTTAAGGCCGGCTATGGTAAAATAAGCTGAATAGAGTTTGATATAAACTTCTGTCTTTGAATAGTAGCCATACTGTAACCAAGAACTAAAATTAAAGCTATAATTTTAATATAATTTTAAAAATAAGCCTTTTTTAATAATTTTTATTCAAAGATTATTTTTGAAATTGAATTTTTATACACGTAAAAAAAAACTACAATATTCTTTTCCATTTCTGGTAAAAAGCCAACACAAATTTAATATATCCCCCAGCTTCTTTCTTCTAAGCAGGTATAGCACGTATTATAATGCTACAATTCGCAACAAAAACATCTTAATCCGACTTTCAAACTTTCAAGAATTCAGAAACGTAATTCTTAAGGCACGATGGTCACGACCAAACCTTGTGTTGCCACAGATGACACTTATAAATAAAAAAAAATTAGAGAGGAAAAAAAAGAATTACAAAAGATAGATTAAGGAAGGGGAGGAGACCGAGGTTACGTGCCCCAATGTCAAAAGATGCCTTATGTCCCATTGCAATTCTGATCATCCTATCCACTTCGGGAAACTAGCAGTACAGGAGGGGGGGGGAGTCTCCGTTTTTTCCACCCCTCTCAGAAACTGGACGCAATTGAAATATCAAATAAAAACACTGCCAAAAAAAATGACATTCAGGATCTACGCGAAGCTCTGCGAATTCGAAACTACTCGACTGAGTTGATCATCGATTTTCTTGCGAGGGGTTGAATCGTCATCGATGTCTCTAGACAGGAAGCGGAATTACCCGAACGAATGGATATTGTTCGGTATATCGATTGAATCAAAAGGATAGGTATATCGTTTTCCTCGTCAACGAAAGTGAGCACAGGATAATAGGGAAGAAAAGGGAAAACGTAATAGGATAAATATCCTATATGTGGCAAAAAGGTGGAGTTGCTTTAAAGGTTTCCTTTCGTTGTGGTTGGTGCTTAGAGAGGATATTGTTGGTTATGGTTTATCAATTTTCTTAAATTTTTAAACAGGTTTCTTTTATTCCATGTTATTTAAAAATAATAACAATGATTATATTATGGACTAATGCGTTAGTATCAGTTATTTGTAATAGATTTGAATTGCTAAATTATTTTGAACTGATATCAAATTACAATAACAACAAATCAGTAACCTCTTCCCTCACACTGAAGATTTTGTAAGTTAATTAAACATGAGTGAGTTTTCGTCATTTAAAAGGAAAATAATGAATTAAAAATAAATTTGACAGGCTTCTGCGGATTAAGTTCTTGAAAATTAGACTTAAAAATTAAAGGAAAATTTCAATAATTAATAAGAGCAATAAATAAAATAGTTTGGATTACAGTTTGTGCCAGAAACCCATATGATGCTGATGCAATTTTTATTAAAGTTTGTGAACCAATAACTGGAACTTTATGGCATAAAAATTCAGATAGAAAAAGTATTCCAGAGCATTATTCGCAGTCAAAAGCATATTTCAAAAATTTTATATAATGCTGATGCATTTTTTATTGGAGGGTGTGAGCCAATAACTAGAATTTTACTACAGACTTGTAATTAAATGTTAAATATTTAGATAGAAAAATTATTCCGAATCATTATTCATAGTTAAAAGCATATTTAAAACTTTTATAAAGTTTAACAATATTCTTTTTTAATTGTAAAGTATAAATAAGTTTTCTTTATGAATTTGAAAATAATTGACTGCAAGATAAAGAAAAAAACTAAAGCAACACATATTAGAGAAAATTCCTTTTGCACAATATTTCTACTAAAAAATTAAAGAGAAATTAGCTTAATTGCACACAACAATGATTCTTCAAAATAAGAAATGTGAGAAAAATTGATTAAAATTGAAGCTCTTTAAACGTTTCCTCGAATGAAGCATCATATTTGTGAGGTTATTCTTCACAATAGATAAAACAAACACTCAACAAATTCCCTTTGTCTTTCCCTTTTAATTTTTTTTACTTAAAAATCGGCGTAAATAAATTCAGCATCAAACAACCAAACACGTTATTTACACACTCGGCGCAATCTCAAAGCAAGTACATAGCCAGCGGGCATTCTTTCTCGCAGAGAGAGAAAGCAAAGCATCTCAAATAGAAACATTTAATGACAGAAAAAAAATCCATTTACGGCGATAAAAAGCACTTTTTCCGAAAATAAACATCTTGACAGAATGTGCTTAAAACGATAGAAATATGTTCACGGAAAGATTGCATTTTAACGAGCTGCTAGAAATAAGAATAATCACGAACGCATACTCCTCTTTTCTCTCCTAACACCAAAAAAGAAAAACCTTCCCAAATAGCTATGCATGTTAATAACTTACAAAGAAATAGTTTTTTCTTTTTTTTTAGCAATAAACTTTATCGCCAAGCCGTGCTTACTGCTGCCAAAGGCTGCCCTAGAGCGACACTTCAACTTGCTTTTTAAGTTTCCCTGCATACACTACCACACTTCTGTACCGTCTCTTGTAGAAGTTGACAGTCCCAACCAAAGCCTTGGTACATTAAAAAAAATACCTTGACTTCATTACTCGTGTAAAGATTATTGTACCCACAACTTTTAGAATTCTAAAAATAAGCTGAAGAGCTATTTGGACTCGTCCACCATGGAGGGAACAATAAACGAGGGTTTTATTCTCAGAATGGAAACAATCTCTGGTTTATTTGCAAGCAAGCATCTACAGCTGGTGCGCCAAAGATAAGGCATCGAACGTACACAAAGAAAGGGGGAAATGTAATAAAGAAAAAAAGGTCGGTGCCATAGATAAGCACAGATAATACAACTACGCATACGAAATGTTTATATACACACATTCCAAATAATAATAACAGAATTTGTCAGCTTTTTCAATTCTTTATGTAAACAAACATGGATGGTTCGTATTTCAAAGAAGGAATGGGATAGCAGTTTTTATAGATATTTGTACATGAATTGGAGTTTTCTTTTTTGGGTAATAACGCGAGAAGGCTTTCTTATGTGTGGGGTAGAGGAAGAAAAAAAAAAAGTAGGATTTTATGACAATTCCGCTAGCGTATTTAATGGTAAGATATGACGTCTCCTGGGGGTTTATATACGATAAAAAGATATATATACATACTCTTTGCGAACGATAATGGATGAAAGGAACTAAGTGAATCATCCAGTTTCGTATGCGTTGCTGGTTTTAAGAGCCAATATTGAATGGTTTTAGCTAGTTCATCCGCGAAGAGGATATGGTAGAATTGAAAAGTATATTTCATCATTTTCTAAGAGGAGGAAAAACTCTGAAGGAAAAAGCATTACGTAAATCAAACAAATTTAGAGTTTATACATTTTATCACGATACTCGAAATCATTTCATAAATTGCTTGAAGTTTGAAATCGATTTTTTTAACGTCGGCCCCTGAGAAGTATTCATATATTTATTTATATGGTATGTAATATTTTCAAAGATTATAAAATACGATGAAAAATTTGAAAGAAGAAAAAACAGACTAATATGGTCCCAAGATATGCGACGGATATTTTACAGAAAATATACTCGTTCCAGTCTCTTCGAAAAAGTGTTTTAAATAAAATTTATGTATGCTTATTCGAAAATTAAAAAAAATATATCTTAGAGATAAATTATTACCATTAAAAAGATTTTTGATTTGATTCACAAGAAAAACAAATGACAATGTGTGTTTATTAATTAAAAGCTAAAATATAAAAATCTGATATAAAAATGAAATCAAGATTTTCCATTCATCAGATTTACAAAATTATTTTGGTCAAATAATGGGTAAAACCAAGGATTTAATTACGCTCGTGAAAAAATTTAATCAAATAAAAAGACACTTCTATGATACAGTTCATTAAAATTATCACATATTTAGAATTAGAATTGATTTTTAATATCTTTTAATAATCCCTGGTTACGTTTGCTGCAATAAAGCAAATATTTACAGTATCAAAAGTACAAGTATCAAGAGACAAAGTCTCAGAAAAATATAAACAAGTAACCCATAAAACAGTTTGGTGGAATAGGAGAGTATAATTTAAACTCAGACCTAATTTTCATTGTAATATGGTAATCGAAACTCTGAAAATATTCATAGTCTTCAGAAACACATAAAAATGAAGACAAACTAGATGGAAATTAGAAAGCAATCTACATATGCATATATATCTGAAAAATGCATCATCCAGTTTTACCAGAAAATCGCATATTTCATTTTATTACAGAATCAAAAAGCAATTAATCAAATTCAGGAAAATTTACATCTCATCTAAAACGCCAGTTTAAAAAAAAAAGTCCACTAAACAACTTTCGCACAACCAGCAAATGCCACAAGGAATTCCCCCAATGATTATTCTAACTATTAAGCATAAAAAGAGCAAACAAGTGGAAATAAAATAAAAAAAAAAACAAAAAACTCCATTCTTCAATAGTTTGAATTTCAAAGCCAGCAGTACTAACTGCTTCCGATGTTACAATGAAACAAGTTGGAGAAGGCCTTTACAAATCTATCCAAAAACGGCAAGAGAAAAAGTTCCTTTTGTACTATCTCCCATTCCAGATAACTGCTGCTGAACTCCCCTCTTAATTGTTCGAACGCCATTTTCCACGATTCTATACGAAGACAATGGGAAATGGTCTCTGTTTTACATCTTACCAGCAATTTCCAGAAGCCGTGATAAATATGGCTTTGAAATAGCAGTGTTTGGAAACAATACTACAAGTGATTAGCGAGGAATTCTGGGTGGTGAGTGCTTTTTTTATTATTATTTCCTGCCCTTTTCGGGGCCCTTTTTTTTTCGTTTATATGTAATTGATCCAAGTTCCTAGATGACAGGTGCTTGTGATTGGTTTATCTTTTCGATCGAGGTTGGAGATGGGAGAGCTGAGATTAAGTTTCCAGGAGTGATGCTAAACTCGTTATAAGATGGATGTGTGCTTTGATCTTGCTTAATTTTTTATCGTTATCCCCTCCCCAACCCTCCTTCCACATAGGTTATCGTTCCTACTGCTATTCTGAATGGAATGCTGCTGCTTCTAATTTTAGTGTGTACGGAAAAACAGATGTGCCCTCAAAAAGATAAGCCTTAATGAAAATGTGTTGAAATAATCAATTCTTTACATTGTTTTATGATTGCTATATGTATCGCATTAATTTTTTTTATTAATAACTATTAATGAATAGCTTCATTCCGTGAAGGGTTTCAATTAAAACATATTTCAGTCTGTCTAATCCTCAGTAATTTTAAGCGATAATTTAAAATATTGGGTAGCACATCGTTTTTATAAGAATAACATTAAAACTTCTCTACTAGTAAATGGAATACAGATTGAATACCACATCATTTTATATGATTGACTCTAAAAAATTTATAAATTTGTAATATAAATTATTGAATTTTTTTTCAACCAGTTCAAAATATGATTTTCTAGAGATATTTTACGTAATTTAGCACTTAAAACATTAATGATATAACTTTATTATTAAATAAATTGTGTTTAAAGTATATGAGATAAAATTTTAACATAAAATATATTCCTTTCACGCACATAAATTGTTTATGAGCATAAGTCTTGTTAATATTTAGAAATCTATATTTTCATATTTCCAACAATGAGGAAGTAAAATTTATGGGAGGATTTTAAATAACATTAAAAACATGATAAAACAAATGTTTTTAAAACACAAATTTTATGCTAAGTAATCGTCGAGTTTGTAAGAAAAAAATTATTTTTAAAAAGATATATTTATGATAAATATAATAAAATTACTTTTGTAAAATTATTTGTACTAATCTCAATCTAATGATGATTGTCACGAGAATATATGCAACTTCATTCATTTCCTTTCATCATAAATACAAAATTTTCATTCATATAATTAATTCATAAACTATAATAGTTATACAAAGTATATCTGAAATGAATTGCATGCATTTAGTCAAATATATGAATTAATGCTATTTTAAAATGTTTTAACATTTCAGGTACAATTTCAACACGATTAGATAAAATATTTCTAAACAATACGAAGAAAAGAAAATAGAAAAAGAAATACATTTATTCTAAGAATAGTAGAAATAATTCTACGTTTAACACTGTGATAATATAATTAAATTTGATTCGATTAATACAATTCTTTATTATTATTATTTCACATTTAAATGGCAAGCTAAATATAACGAGAACAGGAGAAATAAAAAATAAATAATCAGATATTAATCAGATATTAAAAGACAAAATAGATAATAATCTGGACTTCATTTTTAAAGCTACACATTTCAGAATATTTTAAACTTTTGTGTTCATATAATTATTATTGTTGTATTTAATATTTTAAGCACTTAATTGAAATTGGTTAATTAAATACAAAAGATAACTAGAGAAAAAAAAGAAAGTTATGAAAAATTAAGATAAAAATAAAAATAAATTCGAATTTATTTTTAAGAATTTTATATTTAATACTTCACAATAATTTAATCTTTGTTGTTTATAATAATGAAATTCAGGGAATAATTTTTTGTTTGTTTTTAGTTTTATTTTCTCTCATTATAAATGATTATTAAAAAGGAAATCTTTTAGAAGAAAAGACACAATAAATCATCCAGTTTAACATACTAATTAACACTATTAACTTCGTAAATTCCGTAAAATTATTTGCGTTCAAGTCAGGTACAAACTTTTTTTTTATTTACGTTTCCTAGTCAACTTGATTTTGCGCTTCCAACGTATAATGAGGGTCTCATTTAGCATTAATTTTTATGCATACACAGAGTTTGACAAAAGAAAACATACCGGAAATTCCAACTTCTTTTTTTTTAAAAGATCTTCACGAATTAATTAAGGTAGAAGGTGGTTGGTTACCTTCCGAAAAGAATTCGCTTTCTTGCCATTTATGTGGATAAAAATATTAAAACGTACAAAAGGGGGAAAATTTCCGTCATTTTCTAAATATTAAAGAAAGGTCTTTTTTTTTAATACTAAATCTGGGCAGTAATTACAACATATTATGGTTCAAATTGATTTGAATTCTAATATTAAGTTTGCCACAAAATAATTACCTTTAAAATTTCAAGTAAAACTGTATAAAATATTTTTAATTCTTCATCTATAATATTTTTAACGTAAATATTACTTTTCCTTTCCTTAATCGTCTAAAATCTTTACTATTTTAAAAATACGATAGCTACTTTTTTTTTCCATAATATCTGTAGCACTATTGTTGCACATTTTATTTACATGTGATAAAGTATAAAAAAGTGCCTTCGTTTAAACGGTTGGTTTAATCTTAGCTTAAAACGTGGCTAAATTACTACTTCAAGACCAATAAAAGTACTATCAAAAGATGTATTCTGATAAAAGAGAAATTTAAAAAATCGTAGTAGGGTAGTTCAGTTTGGAAAAAAAAGGATAGTATTTTTGTTAAATCGTAATTAATTGAATACTTAATAAATTTTTGAACTTTGAAAAGTAGCCAGTACTCTTCCTCATGCCTTGTTTAGTAAGTGTTGAAAAGTTGGTTGAATTTAGTCCATTTATTTAACAGTATATATGGAACATACATACATAGCCGCGATGATTTATTTATATTAAGATTTCAATTTATTCTGAGTAAAAAGATGCTACCGAGGTGAAAAAGAAATATTGTTGTAATATGAAATATATTTACTCACCTAATAACGTATACTACGAATTACGAGAGTTAATGGTATCATCTTATAATAAATGATAGTGTAAATTGTTGTTGCATTATCAAAGTAATTCGTCGAGATAATAATTATCCTTTGTATAAGTAACTCAGAATCCATTTTTATTTTTATTTTTGCAGCGTTAGATAAAATGTTGTGAAGAATAAATGCAGGAATAAGGAAAAAAATTATTTGTTTAAAATAATTTAATTAATAATAGAAATTTTAAATTTTGCTACTATTTAATGCACCTGGGTGTATCTCCTGTGTACTTTTCTAAACATTATCATGAGGAACTAATTTATTAAAAAAGAAATTAATTGTTACTTTTATTTCGGCAAAAAGAAGATTAAAAAGTGCAAGAGGTTAAATAATATGGAAAATATCTTTTTTTTAAAAAAATAATTGTATAAAAATCTTATAATTAATATATCTCTATTCCTATATGAAGAAGCATAAGAATTAATAATTTTTTAAATAAGTTCGTTTTAAAACTCTTAATAAATATTTCTACATTTAATAGACATCTTTTAAAAACCTTTAATAAACTTTTTTTGCATAAACTCCTGATTAAGCGTTAAAATTTATTTCATTGCTACAATTATATTGCAAATTATACCACAAGAGCAAATTCTTAATATCAGTCTGAAAATGCCTATAACGGTTCAAATATTTGATAAGTACCAATGTTAAATTATTTAAGATAGCGAATAACTGTAATTACTATAAAATTGCATCGCCGTACAATTGTTTACGAATTAATAAATCAGGCAATTGAAAGTACCGTTAAACACATGCATGGATTTATTCTCAACAAATATTTTACTGTCAAATAACTACAGTTACCTATGGAAATTGCATTTTCAAATTTGATTAACAAATTTTATTCGAGGTATATGTTAAGGAACGACAATTTCATAAATTAAAATCAAATATGTGTTTTTTAATTTGTAAAATATATAATTTTGAATAATAAATGAATATATTTCAATAACAAGTTCTGGCTCTAGGCTCATATTTAACTTCAGAATGCTTGCTGAAATATAAAATTTCTTTAAATTTTTCACGTCTTTTATACTTTCTTAAACATAATTAGTCGGTTTACAGTTAAAAGTAATAAAATCAAAAAAGATGCGAGTTTATTTTCTTGAGATGAATCTATTTAACAGAAAATATACATTTACAATTTTATAATACATTTATCAATGTATTATAAAGTATATTGTACAATGACGATATATTTATGTACATTATTTTTCTTGTTAAAGATGTAATATTTTAAATCAAAAATAATACATTAATTCTTTTTTTCCTTTTGTTTTAATCGGCTGACCTTTAGGTGTATATTTATGATATCAAAGAACGAAAACGAGAAAAAAAATCATCACCAAATTTCTAGTAATAAGATAGAATGTTTTTGTATGTTTTGTTATCCAACATGGTACATCGTTTGAATTTAAAATTACTAAATTTGGCAGATACATACTCTGGAGAGTGGTAATAGAAGAGGGCCGACTAGGCCTAAAGACTAGGGCCGATTTTCTTTAAAATATCGATTAAACTTTAATTAGAATTTCAAATGATTAAAAAATACGTGATATTGTTCTTTCACCACAGCTTCCAAAACTGGTATCGCACAAAATTAATTATTTTTTTTTGTACAATTTGAAATTTTCTTAAAAAGTTGTCTTATTAATAAGATAATTTCCCTGAAATTTTTTCTCTAAAATTTGGCAATTTAAAAAAAATCACATAATTTTCAATTGTAGATTTAGTTATTGCAATAAAATTCCAACAGTTTTCATTGTTTCATCAAATATATAATTTTCATGATCTTCTTTCTTTGTTGAAAGCTATTAGAATGAAGAATATATTTATTATCTGTGTATCTTACATGAGGAATCAGAAAAAGCGATTACATTACCCCAAAAGACACCATACCATTTGAAATATATTATTTAAATACTAATAAGAGATTAAATTTTAATTAAATGCAACCAGTATTCTAGCGAACCAGCATTTCGTCAAAAGACGGCTAAAATTATATAATACAAAAAAAAATTCCTTTGAAGAATTTAGTGAAATATTTCTATTTAAACATGAACCACGATGACTTTTGCTATTTATAAAAGAAAAATCCAATCAAAAAATACAAAAATATTAGTAAATCTTTTCTTTTTTGTTTGTTGCCAAATTCTATTTGAGAAACTCATAGTTCATTTGGATAATTCCTTCTAAAAATTATTTTGATAGAATCTAATACTATCGAAGATATTTAGAGACGTTTCCAAATTATTTGAATATGGCGTATAATTTATGTAAACTGATAAATCTAAGCTCTAAGACTAAACTTACGAAAACAATTTCTTTTCACAAACGAATAATTGACGTCATGCTTATAAAATATATAGCAGATGTTTTTTCCCTCCTTATTTAAACAACACTCAAATTTCCTCTGAATAAACAAAACACTGAATAAACTGTATGAACTAAAAATATTTCTTAGAAACATTCATTGATTGCTATTTATGTATTCCGGCGAAAAAATGGATAAGAAATGAAATTCATACAAAACAGAAACAAAACAATTTCCATAAGATAACTCACAAAGTCAATATTATCGAAGCAGAAGAAGAATTTTAATGCATTTATTGCTTGCTTTTATTCTTTTATCTTTATATAAAAATAAAACCACACTCACAGACTCACAGGAAAAACTTTATTTTAAAAAAAGGCATGCTATTTCAATTTTCAAATAATTGAGTACAGCCTATTTCTAAAGGAATCATGCTATGCTCTTTTGACTACATCGAATTCAACTTGACTTTTTTTTTTTCTTTTTCTTCTTTCAAACGCGTTTTAGACAAAAACTACTTCCGACTCTTCCTTTCCATTTTTTTTTCTTTCTTCCTACTTTATTTTTTATATAACTTGGAATGCATTTTGGGACAAAATATAACTTTTCCTGACAAAGAGAATAACTTACCCGGAGGCAATAGAGCCAAAACACAAAAAATAAAAAAAGCCAAAGGAAAACCAAAACACAAGTATATGATATTCGCATTCGTTCGATTCGAACTCTCTTCTAGTGGGGGAAAAATAGAATGAAAGAGAGGAGGAGGAGGTGGAACTCTCGAACATTTACGAATATAAACATTTTTTTCATGCCCGTTTTCTTTTCCACCCCCCTGACCAAAAAGAGGGAAAGAGAATGAACCGAATGTCAGTTTGAGAGGCAACTTTAAACCCACATAGTACCATCTCCTCGAAGCCTATTTCTTGCAGCGCTGATTTGTACTCAGTGAAGCCCAAATAGAGGTCTCAACATCTCAGAGCAAATGACGCAAGCCCTCCTCGAACTGACACCTTAACTGAGATGCTGCAGATATCAAACGATTTCGGGACGCTTCTCTCCCAAGTCTTTTTGTTTTTGAGTAAAGAGAATTTGGTATTATATACATGTATGTATGAGGAAATTCGATATTGGAGGAACTGTGCTCAGGAAAAAGACAACCTGAGGTTTCCATAGAGATTTCAGGAAGGGGACTTGACGGTTTATGTGATTTTTTTCTTAATATTTTTATTTTCTTTCTTTCTTTTTTTACGTTTCTTGAAAGTTTTTGTTCATATTGTCAAAAACGAGAGTTGATAGACTGAGAAGATTAAAAGAATCGATAACATTTATATAGTTGGGGAAAATAAACAAACATTTTGAATTTATTTCACTAAACATTTTTTGCTGTGTTTTGAATTCATGCTAATTACAGAAAAAAAAGTATGAAAAATCTGCCATTTTATTATGGTAAGCCTAGATTCATTATCTTAATGAGATGACCATAGATAAAGAAAAGTACTTTACAGAAGTTTAAAAAGAAGACTAGAAATTAGAATTCCCAGAAGTTTAAAACTAGAAATGGGATATGTGAAACTGAAATAACCTATTCTCGGGCCAAACTAAATAATTTGATATTTTCGTTATGATACATGAATAGGCAGGCTTACTTGAGTAATCTTACAATTTGAGTTCCTTTGTCTTTTCATTTCTATGAAATATCATAAATAAGAATAATTTTTATTTCTATTGTTTACATCACTTCCTCTTTTCTATTTATTGATATATGTATGTAAACATATCTCAGCAACTGCACTGCCAAATAGAAGAAACTTTTAAAATTTTAATCTTCGATTTATTTCACCCCGGGCAGCATAATTTGCAGAAAGGAAAAGTGGTAAAAGATGCGCCGTCTACATCGCGTAATAAGAGCAAAAGTGAAAGAAATTTTTCCCTTCAGTGATTTTAATAGGATTTGTTTGTCACGTGTCAATTTAGGAAAGGGAATCTCGGGTATCTTTAAAAGAATGTTGTAAGCATTAGGAATCTTTTAATCCCTTCACTTGGAGCATGAGAAAATGCTAAATGTCGTCAGTTTTCTAGACAGCTTTTAAAAATAATTAAATAAAAAGTGAGAAATGGACCAGGAAATAGAAGAACATTTTAGAATGGACTAAATTAACATAAAATTACGAAATTAATTAGTATCTAAATTATATTAAGATATATCACTACATGTAAATAATAAAAACAATTTATTCATACTCTTAAAATTAATTATTTTTAAATCACTCGAATTCAAACATAAAAAAAAAGCATTTGGTTCTCTGCATTGCACGGCTGTCTGACTTCTCAAATTTTAATTTCTGTAACTTTAACTATCACACAGAAAATTGCAGTATCAAGTAAGACATATGCGAATGGAAATATGGAACTTAATTTGGAATACAATATTGTATAATATTGCATTCCAACAAATTACAATAAATACAATATTATACAAGACAATAGATTTTGAATATAATATTATATATACAATAAATTATATTGTATAGATATACAATAAATAATACATAAATAAACAACTCATTCAGTGTTTTGAATATTATTAGAACTTCGTGACCAATTTTAGGCAAAGGAAGCTAAAGTAACTTAACTTCGAAAAGTATGTAGAAAATGAATTTATAGTATGCTTGTATACGTTTCTTCATTTGAGTTTTAAAAATAACCCATCCTTTATCTTTTTAATTCCAAAAAAATATTAATCTGTTCAAATTAACCAACTTTGTAGCGGAACATAAAACACCCCAAAATGCCTTTGCTTCTGAAAATTTTTTTAAATACTTCATCAACATATGATTAAAAGATAAAGAATGCAAAGCTCATCTAAACTCATTAACTGCATTGCTTATTTAAAAGGCTAGCATCTCCCATTCGAATTACCGAACTCTGCACCCCGAAGTAAACTGACCTGCCATTCCAACCCCACTCAAACTTCACGCCTTTTATTCAAATTTGCTTAATCAGGCTCTAAGACAGCGCGAGCCGAATCAACCTCATCACACTTAACAAGCGCAAAGATTTATCGTAATCCACGATCTTAACAAAATTCTTGCTCTTCCTCTAAATCCTCTTCGCAATTTCGCCGATTTGAATAATTACTTACTTTGCTTCTCAAATTTTACAAGAGAGGGGAGCTTTCCTACTGACTAGAGGAATGTGCGGCGGGATTCTCTGTATTTTCTGGATAAAATGCTTTAATTGGAAAACAAGCCACAAGTGAACATGCTTTTATATCGTTATTTTTTATTGGTAATTTTATTAGTTTATTGGTATTGCAATTTATTATTCTATTATTATGTAACAATAACTTAATAGAATGATAAGACAGTTCAGATATACAATCCACAAATAATGCATTAAAAGCTCCTAGAACATAAATAATCTATTCCTTGTTTTATCAAAACCGTGGTAAGCGAAATTGATACATTTATGTTAAAAAAGTGCAAAGGAAAAATTAGTGATATACAAAGACAATCAAATTTTATAAACTCACTGATCCTTACATTCCATTAATGAGTATTGGTATGTAAGGAATAAATATTGCTGAAAATAAAGTCGAGGGATATGAATTCGATTCTCGTTTTTATGATTACTAAAGTTGTCCTACACAAATTGAAAACATTTAACCAAAATTGTGATAAACAATGAATAGCCAATTAAAAAAATAAAGAAAGTTATCTATTATTTATTATTTAATAATATCATTCCATAAATAACTTACACGATAACAGTTGAACACAAAAACAAAAATTCCAACTTACCCTAAGCCGAGCAAAAAATCATTCATTAATTTCTGTGGGAATCAATAACTGTATTTAATTTTCCAGATTCGATTAGCTGAATTTCTTTGAAAGATAATAGAGGTCACGAACTCCATTGTTTTAAACATTTTTTTAAACCACCGAAGTGGAGTTTATTGTTTTAACCGCATGATAAATGAAATAGTGTCTCTTTTTGGACATCGTAAAAATTGGTTCATTGCAGTAATGATTCTGTAAGTCAGAAGATCCCATTGTATACGAAGAAATTGGCTTATAAAATAAGAATATCAGTTAAATATGCTGGCAAAGTCTCCCGAAGACGTGGTATCCAATGTTAAATGATAGTTATTAATAATTATTATACATTTTATGAAGTCTGGCGATCGTACAAGTTTTTAGCAATCATACATTATTGATTGTTTGTTAATTCCATGATGTTTTCTGACTCGTCTAGATTAAAATAATAAAGACTATCTTCAATTAGCAAATAACACGATATGATGAATTTTTCAAGTGAATATTTCTGATTTTTTTCACATTTAGTATAAATATTCATCTCTGAACTTTCAATTCATAAATGCAGATTAAGATAACATTAAAAGTTTTTTTTTAAACAGTTAGAAGATTTCTTGCAAAATTTAAATAGATGATATTATTATTATTAAGTGACGGTGTCTTGGTTTTAAACGGTAAATGATATTTTTAAATGCAAACTTATCCTAAAATCAAAATCTTAAAAATCAGTAAAATTACTTTCTTTTTTGAGCAATATAAACTTATGAAATGTAACGTAAAATGAGTGAAATGTAATGCAAAATATACAGCGATGTATAACTGGGATATATGTAATTTAATTTTTCTTGTGACGAAAAATTAAATCAAGATTTTAATCTGATCAAGATTATGGAAATAAATCTTAGCAACATCAAAGTAAATTTGAAAATAAATTTACCAAAAACAATTTCTCATACCTATACTTCTCCATTTGACTTCATTTTTTATATTACTTGAAATAATAAT
The DNA here is from genome assembly GCA_026543865.1 of Argiope aurantia. NCBI lineage: Eukaryota > Metazoa > Arthropoda > Arachnida > Araneae > Araneidae > Argiope > Argiope aurantia. The sequence continues at coordinate 256,430 of JAPMOR010028912.1, forward strand.
TAAATCTAAATTTGAATATTTTTAAATAATTTACATTACAAAAAATTACAATTATAAATTTCATTATTAACGCAGTGAAAAGGCTTAAAAAATTGTGTGCATGATATAACTGACACATTTTTCAAAATTTATAACAGCATCTAAAGGTTTCATTGATAATACATCTATTTCTATTTACAAATCTTTTCTTTTATTAAATGATTGGTACACATCTATAACATGAAAAAAAATCTATAGATTCAAATAATTTCTTTATAATAAAAAATTAAAATATTATTATGATGACTCCTCAATATTATAATTCAAAAGCTTTTATACAAATTCATATATTTATCAAGCAACAAATATTATTTCAAATCAGAAAAAAAAATGCATCAATCGAAGCATTTCCCTTTTAATCAAAATATCTTTCGATCCAAGTTCAGTACAACCAAATCCGCATTTACGAACAAATCTCTTTTAAATATTACATTACTTACACATTCATATATTTATCAAAAATCAAACATTAATTCTCAGCAGAAAAATAAAAGCTTCAATCGAAGTATTTTCCTTTTAATCAAAATATCTTTCGATCCAACTTCAGTACAACCAATTACCCCCATCAATATCAAATCAGCATTTATGATGAAAAATTATCATCACAAATCCCTTTTAAATATTCCATTCCCTTTCCCGTGCCAATCCATTCGACAAAACAAATCACCTTCTGAGTAAAGAACAGCATTTTAATTTACAGTTCTGACAAATACAAAACAGTGCAAGTCTATTTTATTCTTGAGTATGCTTAAATAGGAAAGGAAAATAACATTGATCGCATTACATTAAGCCAAAATTCTCCTTCGTAGCAGCAAACGTGACTTGGTTGTTAGCAACTTCACCTAATGTCTGTAAACATTAGATTATTCCACCTACAGTTTAGCATACTAAAAAAAATTAAGCTTATTATGGAAAACTTTCTTCCGGTACTGAAGAGGAATGTATTATTAGAACTACGTATTTTTACATTTTTAGATAATTGTTTATTCAAATATAAGACCGGCTTTATGAAATTGCTAAGGCTCCATATTCATACAACATTTTTAATTCTGTAATGCTTGTAAAACAAGCTATATATAGCATACGATGAATTTCTTTAGAAAGGAAAAGTAAGTAATTTTAGCATGACAATAAAGAAAGAATGTTCCATCATTGAAAAATACTCTACCTGGCCTTATTTACATCCCTTCTTTTCGTAATTGATAATTTTCTTAAGAATTAATCTTCAAATTAACTGTATATTATCTTGCACTTTGTTAAAATACTACATGCCCTTCTATCTACAAGATGCATGGCAGATTCTAAAATTTGAAGTATCATTATCACAAGCAAGAATTTATCTCTTTGTAAATATTGTTTAATGCGAAAACATCTTTAGATGACTTTTTCATTACCCGATGCGAGTATTTATACACTTTAACTTTAATTTAATACGAGAAATTAAATAAACAAAATATGCTTCTACAGTAAAAAAAGCACAGCTGCCGATATTTTTATGACAGTTGTTTTCTGTGCTTGCGTATATCATATTTATTATCATTGTGAAATTTAGCAATTTTAATGGCATGGCTGTCATTAAAAATGAGCAACATTTGTTGAATAATGCATGAAATGCTGCAGAGAGTTTTATAAATTTTAAAAAAAATCACCTATTTTATATTCAAGAGTTTCTTAACAATAATAATAAAAAAAATTTTAGCTTAAAAGTATGAAAAAAATTATCTTTATTTTTTTCAAGCCAAAAGTGTTGAATTATGAATGACAGAATTGTTTATATATGCACGTATGTAAGCATTTTTGTGCAAAATAAAAAAAAATGATTATTTTTTAATAATTATATTAAAAAAAATTCAGAAATATTTACATTGGTGAAAACCAGTTTACTTACATTAATTTAACTGTCAAAAGTTTATATTACATATTTTCTTTTAAACATTCGTTTTTCTTTTCTAGTGATTCATGATCTATAAGAACTGTACTTGACTGAGAAGATGCTAAAGACGTAGTACTAATTCATATATGGAATGAGATTACAAACATATATCGTAATAGCACATATGCTTTCGAGATTATGATGCTTTTTATTTAATTTAATATCGAAACAAATAACCAGTAGGTGGGAATTTTAATTCATTCATTCTTATTTGTTTAAAAATTTTTTTTCAAGGGATTGCATTACTTTCGATTTAAAATAATACCAACAGTTAAGGATTTAATTTGCTATTTATATTTTTTGAATATTCAATTAAACTGAGATTTTAAAAATCCTTTGGTTAAAATTTTTTCGGATCAAAAACGTTGGATAACTTTTGATCTTTCTAAAATAGTTTAATATTCCTTATAAATATTGAGAAGAAAAATTTCATCTTAATAATGCAAAATACAAAGCAAAATCGCATTAAATATAATGCACTATATGTGCAGAAAAAAAATAAAAACTTTAAAAAGATACATTTCAGGGATATACAATTCAAAATAATTGCAATATCAAAACACCAATTATTTGTCCGTTTATGACACAGTACGACACATTCCACCTTACCCAAAATAATTGGGACTGATGTATGTTTGCTGACCGTATAATTCTTACTGAACCTTTATTTGGCTGCGGAAGTACCCTATTTCAACTTCCATTGAGAAATCAGCACTTGAAATCGCGTGTGCTTTATGATTAGCGATAGAATTTCTTTTTATCCACACGTACTGGCAGATGAAACATTCATTACCAACACCTACTCTGACACGCAAAGATGTATTTGTTTTAAATTATAGTATTCAAAGTGTGCTATTTCAGTTCGTTGTTTTGGATGTTATAGTTCTGTGGTTCCGGTGTATTTTTTATTGTAAACATTAAACGAAATTAAGATGACTGTTTATAACAGGAAAATAACGGTGTTTTGCTTTGTTTTATCTTCATAGAATGAGTCAGTTCAACGAAATATGATAATTTTTCAGTCTGATATTGATTATGTCTTTGTTGATAAATCTATATTTTGTTGCATTCATTATCAAAATGATATCTAATATAAACACATTAAGGCATCTGTATTTTCAATGCTTATTTATTCATAAAATTTTTATAATATTTGTCATTTATTTTGACCATTTTCCTAACACGAAGGAATGGTTGTTACTTCATTAAGTTATTGCTGTTAATGGCAAACTAAGTTTCGGCACTATTCAAATATCAGTAAGCCCAGTTAAGCATTCCCGCAGAGGTATGGAAACAAATTTAGCTTTAAATGGTAATTATCGATATTCTGAAAGATAAAACTTTATTTTAAAAACTATATTTGTATGATTTCAAGACAGTCATTTATCGATTTACAGTCAGACAAAATCATAATCTTCAAGACAGACTATGACTTTTACAGTCTTAAGATGTAGAAAATCAATTACAACGTTATCCAGCATTGAAGAATGAAACTATATCTTTCTATGCTGTTAATTTGGATTGTCACTGATAACAATTTCATTCCCCTAATAAGGTTTATCTTGAATATCAATCGCTTCGTAGCTGTTTTCAAACTAATATTACCCTTTGCAATTATATATACGATGGGTAAGTTCATCACAAATGTGGTTAAAGGGAACTATGGATTGTTGTAAAAGATGGGAGTTTCTACCGCTGAATAATTTTTTAAAAAGGAGAAAAGGCAATTGCTGGTTCTCCTTCAAATTACTATATTGTATACATTATCTAAACATTTCACTTATTTTTCTCCACAGAAACAGTGTTAATGGATGCAGAAAGTCAAAAGAAAAATAATAATTGGTGCTGCCATCTGTTGTTTATTAGATACTAAAAACACAGTTTTTTTCTTATAAATCATCAAGAGACTACTGCCAGGCGAAGAGAAAAATTCTTAAAAATCCAGTTTCATGTGACACCAAGTTTTTAAATAAGAGGAAACAGAAATACTGTCTAATCAATAATCTAAAAATTAAGAATAGATACTCAATAGCAATAATAAATCGCATATTCTTACATATAATTACAGAGAACAGATTTTCCCAAATTTATACCGAATACGGAGCTCGAGCACATAATCCGATATCTGTGTAGAAAATGATGCAAAGGTTTTTAACAAAATCTTAAAAAAATATACCAACAAATTATTTGTTTGAATCATTTTAAAAACAGCTGAATCAGATACATTGTTTTCTCTTTTTATTATACAGACTTATAATTAATCTTAAACCATTGTCATTTTCAAATAATTTTTAAGATTAAGTTTCCAAGTTTTCTTTGCAGAATAAACTTTATTTTTCATTAGTTTCAAATATAAATTAAATTAAAAAATTATTATAACATCGAAATGTTTAAAGTTTAAAAAAAATTCAAAGTACAAAGAGATTTATTTAGAAAGCATTTTAATTGCCTTTATTTGTACAAACACCTCCTGAAAAAAAACTGCCGACATGACTTGAGAGAAAATTCAATTTGAATAGCTTTCGATGATTATATAAAACAAAAAAGAAAATTCACAACAGTGAATTCATTCGCCATTTCTTGCTTCTTTATCTCAGCGGAACTCCTCATAAAACAAAACTAGAGAAATATAAAAATGAACTTTTACATCTGGATGAATCTGCAGACGAATTCTCGAGGCTGCAATAATTAAGACTTTTCATGTAAGAAGTAGGCAAGAAAAATCCATGTTTTTAATTAACACGGATTCACGGCTTCGGCTCAAGTGTTACAAGAAGTGGAATCTTGAAGCCTTCCAATAACGATAAATAACTTAGTGTGATATTAAGAAAATTAAGTCCTCGGAATTAAGTTAAGAGAGGAAGAAATCTTCTTCTTTAGGGAATGTACGCGAAGCCTTTTCAATTATCAAAAGAAATTTTTGCCGCCATGTTTTCAAAAGGAGGGCTCAGAAAATAATAAACGGTTGAAATAAAGGGCGATGATTTTTTTAAAGCCTTCTTTTTTTTCTACTTCGTTGTGTTGTTCGTTCAGATGTATTCCACTCGATCCTTTATAATACAAGTGCCGCTTAACGACATAAGAAACAGATGAACTGGCTTTTGAAAGTTCTTTTTTTTTATTTAAATATAATTCATTCGGGGGTTGGGTTTTGATTCTAATGGCACATGAGCTAATGAGGGATTCGAATTATTTTTCGTAGTATAATAAAAGAATCTGATGAAATGAGAGGTTTTAACAATTATTTGAATAAATGGTAGCAAGATTATACTGTGAATAATTTCAGTTTTTTTTTTTTTTTTTCAAAAGAAACGATGATTTAAAAAAACAAAAGTTTCTGAAGAGGTTGCAGAATTTGTATTTCAAAAGATCTTAATCCGGCTTATATGACTAAATAAAACTAAAAAAATGAAATATAATAAAGTAGTTGTCATTGCAGTATTTATGGATATTCTACAAATGCTCTAAAATGTGATACAATTGATCAACTCATCTTGACAATGGCGTGTTCAAATTAATAAGTTTTTGAATTGACTTTAAAATTAAATATTAAATATTTCACTGCTTAATTCAAAATATGATTTCTCAATCGCAATTGGGATATATCCCAAAGTCACAGGAAGATAATAAAAATTAATTTATTTTAAAAGAGTTTTAAAATTTAATATTTAACAAAAAGCGAGATAAATTAATTTTAACTTCACAATTGCATTAAAAAATTACATATCATTTGCAGAATAAAAAGTATACCTCTATCCAAGCCAATTTTTTACAAAATTAAGGAGATAATAAAAAGTAGAATTAATTTCAATATCTTGAACTATTTTTACATTTAGAAAGTTCATAGAGCGTAAAATTTATTTTATGCCATTCCGAGAAACATATCGCCATTAAGTTAATTTATTAAATAATTTATGAAGCTATACTTTAAATAAATCGCATTTTGAATCTTTCAAAATAAGGGATATATTCCAAAATATTTGTATGGCAATTATAAAAAGGTTTATCAAATTCTAATCAGGATGAAACAGATTTAAACAATTTTCAATGCAATAATTACATTACGAGAATTAATATTTATTTTCTTTAAGTTAATTTTGCTAAATAAAATAACTCTGTAGAGATATTTAATGTATCTGTTGATGTCAAATATTTAATATCAATTTATACAAATTAATTATCGAAATTATTCGACCGGAAGTACACCAAGATATTCAATTAATGAAAATGCTTTATAACATGAAAAAAAGACTCATAAATACTATCAAAAATTCAAATAATTTGCTTTACTTGAACATCATTAATTAGTTCAATATTAAAAACATCGCTTAAATATAGAGCTATGCCCACAGTTAATTATTGTATTCATGGAAAATTAGAAAAAATAGCCATATATATCTGTCAACAATTACTCGGAACTTCCAAAGATAAACTTCATAAAGAAAATCGACATAAGGAATTCCAACCCGTAGTGTTACTTTAATCTAAATAACAGAATAAGAATAATTAGAGAAAGGTTTATGCATGATGATACTACTCTACTACTCTGTAAATAAAATATGCTGTATGCTTCTACGCTTTGATTTCCGGCATAAACCAAGTGGAACGCTTATCCAAAAATATCTCAACACTGAACACACCCAGTTTCAAGGGCGTCCACAAAATCCATTAACTGATTCATTTTTAAGCAAACACGGCATCAAACGACAAGTTGAAAATGTTTTTAAATTCTCAGAAACACAATTAAAAACTAATGTGTTAAATGAAGTAAACCTTTGAGCCCGGTTATATTTACCGAGCGGCACGAACAAGGGAGCCGTTTGATGTGGGCCAAAAAAAGGAGGGAGGGAAAAGCAAAATAAGTTTTAATTTGAATATGCAATTAGCTGTCAAGCATGTCAATTCCACCGAGGCAGACGTGCAAATGATAATTTACCTCTACGTGCCCTTTGCTCCGCTGGCTTTTGATATAAGTGGACAATGAAAAGGCATCAAAAAGAAAAATGAAATGAGTCAGATCGAAAAAATTTACATTTACAAACTATTATTTAGCATTTTTCAATTTTCACGTCTTAAATGTTTGGATGAGAGGGAAGATTATTAAAAGAATGAATAAAAATGCATCAGATTTTATCGTTTTAAATAACCAATACAAACAGTACCGATAAAGGATTTGTACACAGCTAATTTTGAAATCAGTGATTGTTAACTAGTGATCCCTTCCAATCAGTGATTGTCAACCTGTGATCCCTTCAAACCTGTGACTGTCAATCGGAGACCCTTTTAAATCAGCGATTGTCAACCAGTGATCCTTTCAAATTAATGACTGTCAATCGTCGATCCCTTCACATCAGTGATTGTCAACTTGTGATTCTTCAAACTCAGTACACGTCAAGCTGTGATTTCTTCAAAGCAGTGATTCCTTCACACATATCTGAATCTTCGCAAAAATTTCGAAAAGTCTGATCTTTAAGAGTGAAAGTCCACATCCTGATATAACCAAAATAATAGATTTATCTTTCTCTTACTTACATACAAGATGGCTATGACACAAATTTCTCTATTTGGAGACAATAAATGTATTTTTCCATTAAGAAAAAAATTCAGTCTTCGGTTGATTTTGAAATTCATCTTGCCATTCAAGATATAACACTTCCAACAAACAAATGTTTTGTCTTTTATGCATTTTTATCTCGCATATGTTTGAGTAATACAAAATGCATTAAGTATTTTCAGCTGTAAGTCATCAATCAGAAGATGTATTAAAATTTATTTTTAAAATTGCGTTTAAAATTTAAAAAGTTGCACATGTAAACCAGAATTTCTAAGATTTTAATATTGAATTCCGAGCATAAAAATCATATCATCTAGCACAAATTTTAACCAACATCCAGAAACGAAAAATTCATTTTAATGTTGTTTTACCTGTTTCTTTCAATTATAAACCATACAAAATTCAATCGTAGAAAGAATATTTTCTGTGGGTATAACTTCAGCAATAATCATGTTTAAAAATATATCAAAAAGTTTTATCACATAGCTAAAATCCAGTCCACGTCAACGTTCCCTAATTTTCTAAATAAAATGGTTCGGAGATATGTTAAGGAATTTACGATGAAGGCAAAGATAAAACATGTTCGGACACACATATATTTAAAATTCTAACTCAGCGCAAGGACAGAAAAGGCAATAATTGCTTTATGAATAAAACACACTCCACAAAGAAAAATAAACATTGCAGAAGCTAATAAGAGATAAGAATCCAAACCACGAAAAAAAGAGGTGATGTCCACTCTGTCTTCATAAAAGTCACAGAGCTCTTATTGTATGTACAGGTACAACATTTCTATGCAGACATCCATCATAAATGGGGGAAGGGAATATGAATTAAAAAAATGCATTCACAAGTTCAATCATAACTGTTGAAAGGAGAATTACTTACCAAAATTTTAATTCAGTGAGTTCTAGATATTTAAAAACATAACAATTATTCACTAAGGCTAATTTAAAAACAAAACAATTATTCACTAATCATCATTAAAAGCATCAACATAATTAAATTAGTCAGAAAAAGAAGGTTTTTTTTTCCATTTCTGCCTATCCGACTTTGGCAAAAAAAAAAAAAAAAATACACAAATTAAAATGTCACAATAGTTGCGCAAGCAATAATAGCTCTTTGCTGAGATATAACTGAATAAATAAAACCCAAATACGTTCACTGCCATGATTTGGAATATCTATGCAATTAGACAACCTTTCCTTAATTATTTCTCAATTGTAATAGAGAAGGGATAATCTAATTAGAGAGAAAGTGTAAGTATCGGGGCATCCAACGTATTAATAATCATTATATCAACAATTACTGCAAATTATATCTTATTTTTATGTTCCATTAAAATATAATTAATGGTTTTATCAATATATATATATATATATATATATATATATATATA
>JAPMOR010028912.1:265364-282839 GCA_026543865.1 Argiope aurantia
ATATATATATATATATATATATATATATATATATAAACCCAAAATCTCAAAAAACAATTAGGAATTTTTCGATCCTTTATTGGGATGGAACCCTTTTTCATTATATATGGAAAACGTCAACAAGAAGAAACATGTAAATATACCTTTGTTTCTAAACATTAGAAGATAATGCATTAATCCTCTATCATATACCATTTTCCCTTTCCAGCTTTGTGTGCTTCAGAAACGATATAATTCCACCCAACTGTCAGTTCCGGAAGGTCCAAAAACGGAAAAGGTCGAATGGTTTGAAAACGAAACTCCAAATATCACGAGCCCTTCTCCCCTTTCTCCCCGAGTTTACAAAATTGGAAGGACATTAGGAAAATTGCTCTGCCCGAAACTGTTGATGGGTGAATGTTCCTTTTGCAAAGCTTTGACATGCTCGACGAAGCGCACTAAGTGGTCTAATGGCTGACAATGATTCAACCTCAAACATGTCATGGAACTATCTTCGCTGTTGCCCGAGCGACAACGAGAGGTAATTACTGAAATGAGAAGACCACTAACTAACCTGGGAGCCTAGTTCCGTAATGAACTTCAGTCGTTATTTGCATAAACCGACCATCTCCAGTTTGGAAGGGCGATACTTTGCACATATCATGCCGGAGGAATAAAATGCGGGAAGATACAGAGAGGAATGTGTTTGGTGTGTCAAAAGAGACAAATTCGTGGTTTCAGAATGATGCAGGGTGGATTTCTTTCAGTTAAAGCTGGATGTTTGATGGATCCTAAATATGATAGCAAGAATTTCTTTACAGCATAATTTATGGACATAGGAAACTAGAATTCCTGTAGTTACATGCTACAGAATATTGGTTTTAATTTAATTCGTTGATTTTGATGATTTGAGGAATGAATTGAGATTAGTTTTATTCTTATTAAAGTAAGGTATTTGATGGATTCAACGTGGGAAAAAGAATATCTTGCAAATAATTTATGGACAAATGAAACAGCAACTAGATGGTTGGGACAGTATACATGCTTCTTAAATCCAGTTTTTATGTTAATTCTCGAATTTTATATTTAGATATCAAGGGTAATATTTTTTACAAGTTAATTATAAAAAGGAATTATTCGATTTTTTTTAAAGTTAAGAATTAACCCTTTGCATTCGGAAAAGTAATATGATGCACAGTTATTCACCTAATGCAAAGAATTGTTTATTGCTCCGGAAAATAAATATATATAAATGTTTTAAATTGAATTCTCCCTTTTAATTAATTTGCATCTTCTTACTACCCTGCAGGTATTTTAACTATCGAAATTAAATAAATAAATAAATAAAATTTGAAAATGATGCACCACCGTTCTTGAATGGTAGAAGATAGTCACCATCCGAGGGCAGAGGGTTAATTGTTTATAAATATATACCATGAATATCAAAATATCTTACAAAGCCAGTCTATGAGCTGAGCTACTGAATCCTTCAATGAAATTACGAAATCTGTCTCAAAAACTTTCAAAGTGTCCTTTATATTCAATATTTGGAAGTATATACTTAATCATTTAATCATATGCCAATGAGTTTTCGCTCATTTACAGGAAAATAATGGGTTCAACTGCAAATCAAAATATTTATGTTTAAAGGAACTGCAAACTACTTTGAAAAATCGAAATACAATGACATATGAAAAATGTTTAGATAAGATTAAATTTTAACAAAAATAAAATGAAATTCATGGAATCACGCTATTGTTCTATTTCATTAAAATGAAATACAATTATCGTGTATTTTAATTTAATGAAATAGAACAAGGCATAAACATTTTCTTTAATTTTATTAATTTTCTTTAGAATAAAAGGAAGGGTAACGTAATTTCAATGAAATTGATAAACACTCATAAAAACAGAAGAATCTTTAATCCTGATTAAGAATTAAACAAAGAACAATTTTTGAAGCACCTATAAAGTTAACCAACCGATTATATGAGGGTAACGAGTTTGGTCAGAGATTTAGACATAAAAATCCATTTTAACAAATACATTTTCCCAAGCAAACATGATCAGTTCATTTAATCAAAACAGATTTATTAACCAGAAATAAAACTACAAAGAACTATAGTTACAGAAACTATACTAAAAACCAAAAATTCCAGAACTGCACCAGCCTAGGTCTGAGTAAGGCTATTTTTCATAAGTTTTTCAGTTACGACTACTCTGACACAAAATGAAAAATGCAGTGCAGGACTACGCAAAGCTAGAGTAACACAAAATCCATTCCGGCGCATTTGCTTTTTTTCAAATATTATTGCTAGGTCTCCCACGAAAAAAAAAAAAAAAAGCGCTTAGGAAAATGTATAGAAATCCGATTGTTGGGGGCGTAAGCTTGATTGATAGTTTTTTCCCCGCCGATCGTTCCGAGGTATTGATCTTTAATTTCGTTTTCATTCCCAGGACTATAACGCAAACGAATGGTGGGATATTAGTACCAGGTGAAACGACTGAAGCCAATTTCGGACAGCTAAGACCACGAGGTTTTCTCTGAGGGGATTTTTCCTGATTTGGGAGCTATTTGTGAAAAATCTGGATACAGCAATTTGCGGAATAAACAAAATGGGTAGGAGAAAGGGTTAAAAGAATAGAATTTCGAATAAAATTGAATCTTAACAAAGAGACAATTCGAATTAAAATCATTAATCAATATATTTGGACTTTATTTAATCCCAGCAATATTAAAAATAATAACTTAAAATTTTATTTCAATTAGCTGTAGATTTATTTTAAAATGAGTAGACTTCTTTTTTCTGGACAGAATATTACGGGAACAATTGAAACCGATTTAGAGCAAATAAAACAATGAGATTTTCCTCTGGAGTGATTTTTTTTTTCAGATTTGGAGCTTTCTGGGAAAATTAGATATAGTATTTAGGGGAACAAGCAACATGGCTCCTTTACTTAAAAAAACAAGAATTTCGGATAAAAGTGATATTGAAAAAAAAATGTTGATTCAAATTTTTGTCGTAAATTTAAATCCGTAGCGTTTATTTGGCCTAAATTTAATTTCTATAATATCAAAAGGTTAAAAATAAGTGGATTTGTAAGTCTTGGATTACATGCGACTGATTAAGTCAATTTAATTTAATTTTTTTAAGATCTGGAAAAATTTTGGGTACAATAATTTGAAGAAAAAAAAAGCACGATTTTTGTAGAAAAATTAGAATTTCCTATAAAATAGCATTTGCAGAAAGTGTAATTTTGATATCCATTAAGATATATTTCCTGGACCTTTTGGTTTTTGAACAGATGAATTACAATCTCCATTAAGTTTTTCGATATATGTTTCACACTAGTAAAATGAAAAGAATTGTCTACTATGTTTAATATAGAATAATTTTTAGATCTAATGAAATGGTGATGCATTTTTAGGTTTATTATTATATATGCCGGCGTCCTGGCATAGGGGTAGCGAGTCTTCCTCGTGACCTGGGCGTCCTGGTTTCGAGTCCCGGTTCGGGCATGGTTGTTCTTCATCTGTTCGATGTGTGAATGTGCCGCTTGTAAAAAGGGGTTGTGCCTAGCGAATGTGATGCGTGAGTAGCTAAGACGTACTCTTGGCCCTAGTTGGCGCTACTGAAACAAGAAACGTTCCCTTGGCTTAAAATCGCTGACTTCGTCAGCGAGCTTGTCCATGGCAAGTGCCATTATAAGCTTCAACAACAATTATTATATATATAACTGATATAAATCATTAACCAAGATTGTTTATGTGCTATTTAATTTAATTGAATAGCTATCTGCCTTTTGTTGAAAACTATAGCTAATTTTTTTTAAATAAAAATAATTCTAACTTAAAAATCTATTTGTAGCATCTGAAGAAGAATTAAAAAATATAACTTATTAAGTAAACTTATTTATAAATAAAACTTAATTCTATATCGAATTTCTTAATGATTAAAAGAAAATTCTTCATTTTGAATAGAACTTTAAAAATTAAATAAATTTTAAAAACGATAAAAGCAGGAAATATAAGTAAAGGCATTAACAAAAATATGCTCATTTTATTTAATATTTTATTTTTCAAATTTCACAAAGCAACTATATTTTCTATCTTTCTGTATTTCTTCAGTGGTGGCCAATTTCACGGACATAAAATCATGAAATATTACAAATAAAATTATTTGTCCTTTTTTAACAGAATAATAATTTCTTCAAATAAAGGCAATAAATTTGGTAAAGCATTTCAGAATTAAAAATTATTTACAAAACAAATTAAAATCATTTTCACTAAAACAGAATGGTCAAAAGCAAATAATGCATATTAATCATATGGAACTGAGGGCTTTGATATTGTCCATAATAAATATTTAACCGCTTATGATTTGAATTCCTTTTTTCACCAGCCTGAAAGACACTCATTAATTTTACACTTCTGTCTAATAATTCATTTTTCTTTTTCATTCTATGACTCATTCAAACGAATGCATAAATATGCATCAAAATACCGAAACAGGTGTTTAACAAAAACCTGTATATTGCATAAGCCATACTACCAGCCACTTTCCAAGTCTATAACATGCCAGAATGAGAATACGCTTGTTCCATAAAATGCACTTGTGAACCAGTAGCACTTGTTTATTTTTATTATTTCCCCTCGAATGTCCGGGCCGATTTAATTGCAGTAATGATCCTCTTCCGAGAAATGCCTCGAGAACCTTGCAAGGGTCAGGTTTATATCGTATCAATTAAAAGAAGGAATTATCTTTAGGCGTGGCGGTGTTGAAGGTAACAAACACAATCAAAGGTCACAGACTTTGCTCGCCCCATCAGACTTCAATCTGCGAATAGTTCACGCTTCTAAGTAGCATTTCGTGATTTCTTTCTCTCTTTTTTTGTTGTTGTTAAGAAGTCATTCAAACATGAATAATAGTAATAATATTGATAATAAGATTGACGAATCCGTCTTTTATCGATTAAGTAGTTTATTACCAGACATACTAAAGAGAGGAAAGAATATTCGGGTTTAAAATATAAATATGCATGATTCATTCATTTCGTTATTTTTTTTCAAGTGAAATTTCTTTTAAGGAAGGGCTATACTTTCTTCTAATGAAAGAATGGTAGTTCTTGATTTAGGGCTGCAATGAAAATTATAAATGGATTCCACATTTATTGAGGTTGTTAGATTGATCTATATTAGGACTTAAATTTTTTTTTTTCCAAATGTGGAACTTTTTCTGGAAAAAAATGACTACATATCTATTAGAAAGAATTTGCAGTTATCATAAATATGAAAAATAATAAGATAAATATTAAGTAAAGATAATTGAAACAAATTTAATTTTAAAACAGTCATTTAGTAAATTCAATGAACTATCGTAAAACGATGGGATTTTCTCAACTATCATTGGGATTATAAATACTTCTAACTAGTTGAAAGAAGAGACCTTTGCGAGTATTTCTTTGACATCCCCATTATTTTTGGGAGAGTAACTTCTGATTTAATTACATAATCTAAGGAATGGTAGTCTGCAGTGCAAATCCATATTCAGTCCAACGGAGATTACGGATACTTCTAAATCGCTGAAAGAAGAGATCTTTGCGAATATTTCTTACACCTCCCCATCATTTTTGGGAGTAGCAACCCATAATTTAATTGCCTAATCAAGGGAATAGTAATCTACGGGTCAAATCCATACTCAGCCCAATTGGAATTACAAATACTTCTGTAGTATTAAAAGAAGAGACTTTTATGAGATTTTCTGAGGTCTCCCCATACCGTTCTGGGGACCCAGACACATAATTATATTGCCTGGTGTAAATCCTATCTCGCCAAACTGAGCCAAGCATTTAGTTAAATAAATTAAGTCTAGCTATAAAATAAGACAAAGATGTAGTTTTGCATGAATTATTAGTGGTTTCATAAAGTCTATTAAGTAGAAAATAATTCATATCTTGTTTAACTCTTCAGAAGTAAGATCATAATGCAACTTATCTTTTGAAGAGCAGTTCAAAGCATGCGAAAATGCTTTAGAACTAACTTCTGGTAAGAAGGTAATCATATGTTCAGTTATATTAAACATATTTTGTTTTCATCTTATGGCTCAAATCATAAAGTTCAAATACTGTTTTGCGCAGTACATCTTTGAACGCAATTAAAAAACTGTCCAAAATGAATTAATCTAGTCAAAGATAACTGAAATTTTATTTCTTAAAAGCATAAAAATTAATATTTATAAAAAAATTAATAGGATTAATATACAATTACTTAGGATCTAAGTAATCGATTAAAGGTAGCTTTAGCAAAAACTATAAAAATGTTACCGTGAAGACCTGTAATCCGTTTCATTAATCAATGCGCAGTTTGGTCTGGTGGACAATTAACAAGCATGACATTTCTGTACTCAATAAACGTTGGCAGAATAAAACTATTAATCACATCTTATGAGGTGTCAATAACGTCAGCTTGTACCCCTACCGAGGTCATAACAAATGGCTTCAGGTTAACATTGTTTAGTTGCAGTAAGAAGAGAGTGAAGTGTTGACAAATGGTCCGGAAACAAAATCCATACATACATAACTCCCCTCCTTTTGCACAGCCGGAGAGAAAATCGTGGTATTATACACTTGTTATATATGAAGCATGACAGACATGTAATATAAGAGCGTTATTGTATTTGATTCTTTTAAAAATAAAACTCATTAAATGATCATTTATGAACAAAAATATAGCACTTAACTTTAAAATTGAAAATGAATGAAGTATTACAATATTCTTTTAAAATAGTACCATAATGGGTAAACCAAAGTTATCATTATGAGATAAGATTGTGTTCACTTTCAAGCTTCAATGTTAATTAATTGTGTCTTGTCTTATTATTAATAATAATCCGAGTTATTGCATATAGGTTGGCGTAATACACTCACCAATGACAAAGTGTACACGACTGAATAAGTGATTAAACCGAAAAGCTTGGACAAAAGATGAAACGTCCCGATAATAGCACTCGCGTCAGCCAGTTTTTCATAAGGTGTTCAAAAGAAAGAAGGAAGATAATTTATCCAAGCTGCGTTTTTAATCGACATCATTCGGAAACCAGTAAACTGATAGGTGTTTTAGCACTTAATTGCTTACTGCAATCAAACTGTTCAACAAAGATTTTTTTACAAAATGAAATAAAATTTTAAGGGTTATATTTCTAACAGCTCTTTAGGAAACAGACTTATCTAACTTTGGAATTATGTCAAACTTCTACATGAAATGTCCCAAAATTGCTATGATTAACCAAAGGTGTTACACCTCCCCCCCCCCTACTTTATCATGAGTCCTTGATTCGTAGACTTGACTAAATAAACTAGACAAAGTAGGGTTAAAAGCCTCGATTCCCTCAACAGATAAGGGATAATGCTATTCCTTAATTAATTAGAAAATATGTTGATTAGTTGAGCTGGCAAAGACAGTAGACATACAACATTCTGCACTAGATGAAAATTTTTACTTAAATCATAATGCCTCACAAGAATCAGAATGGAAAGGTTAAAGCCTTTTAAAAGTTCTTACAATCAGAAATATGATTGAAATGAGTAATATTTATGAATTTTTTTGTGTATCTTTCTATTAATGGTTCTCTCGACATTTATAGTTGTTCCAATCAATTTTGTGTTCAGATGCCTAATAACGATGAAACTTATTAAAACCTCGATTTATATCCTGGCATTTATTTAAATATTAACAAATAGAGAATGAATCAAAAGAAAATTTGTATCGCCAAATTCCATGAAAATATTAACACATATAAAATAAATCAAAATCAAAATTTGTTTTGGCAGATTCCATGAAAATATATATAATGCTGATTAACAACGCAAAGGATTTTAAATTTCAAACTGCTAAAATATCTAATTAACTTTCTTTCTTCAGAGATATATCACATTATAGAATTATTAATTTACTAAACCATTAAAAGATGATTAATTTTCCAGAAGGAAATTTTGGATTACTATTTTTAATTTTTTTAATAAGAATGTTCAGATAATTTAAGATTTTAGAAAAGATCAGAATGAACTAATAACACGGTAAAAAAAAATTGTATAAATAGAAAGCAAGAACCACGGTAAAAATCGTTAAAAAATTTCTAAAGGACAAATTGTTATCAGTTATCTGAATGTTTATCACAAAATAATTGAATTCTGAAATTTACGTTAAACAGAAATGAAATGTAACGAAAAAAAGATATTTATGGCTTAAAGGTATAATTAAACGGTATGTATAAGAAATAGAGCGTATAATATCAAATTACTTTATTAATTATAAGATTGTTTAATAAAAATAAATATTGATGAAATTTATTTTGTTGGTTTCTGAAAAAAATTAATTTCATCTGATATCATTCTGTCTTTTAAATTTTATCAATTAAATTGTTTACGCAAATGTTTACATATCATTTATTTAAATAAAATATTACTAAAAAGAAATTAAATCACATGGAAAAATGAGTTTTCGTATTTAATTACAGTTATTTTCAACTGCATGACGTTTTTAATGTCTATTTTTTAATTTTATTTATCTTTTGATTAAAAAGAATGTTCATCTTAGGGAAGAAAATAACTATCAAAAGCAATATGACATAGTAATTTTTTAAATGTTTATTTTTTTCGCGCTAATTAATTTGATAATATTCTAGATCCAATTATTTTAGAGTGAAATTCGTGCAAAATTAATAATCTTTTCGGGAAAAAAACAATTGAATATCGAAATATATTCATTTAATTATCAATTATTTATGCAATTTCGTTAAACATTTAAAAAAACAAATAACAAAAAAATCGTGCATTGTAATTTCAGTTCATGATAATTAAGTAAAAAGCAATCAAATATAATAAAACCGAAAGAAACTCGTTCGAAGAAAATTTTCATATCGTTTATTTTAAGCAGTAAAGGGCAGTTACGGAAAGCAAATCAAAAATATTATAATTTATTTTTTCATAATGATATTTCATAAAATAATTATTTATAAAATATAAAGTCAAATATCTATTTTCAAATAATGAGCACATTCACATATATGGACAAATACAAGAAAAGAAAAAAGAAAACGTTGATGCAATGAAAGAATTAAAAGTTAGAGAAGGGAGGGTACGAGGGAAAAAAAAACTATTCATAGATTACGCATACATTCTAAACGAGCCTTTAAAAGAAAAATTAAGGAAAAAAGTGGATTGGAACGCCGATAATACTGACTAAATACTTAGCGAGCTCCCAATTTGTCCAGCATTTGTTTCCGCAAGTGATTGTAATTAATTTCTACGTTAGATGAAGAAAAATCATTCAGGAAAAACTGTTGGTATAAAGAAGTGAAAGCTGGAGGATGATTTTTGGAACGAGATTACAGAAATAAGAGGAGTTGCAGGCGATAATTACCTCCCAAAAATGTCAGGGGGTTAGGAAGGGAGGTAGTGAGGGCCATAAGATCCATATTGGCTCTTCATTTTCACAAAAATATTCTCTCTTTTTTATTTTTCTTACTTTTTTTAAATTCATTTTTATCTTGCTGAAAATCGTCTGCGACGACGAAGAAAACGGTAATTCGAAGGAAAAAATATTAAGAGGACGAGGGGGGTGGAAAAACATGTCGGGCATGCACAATTAGGCCTAATTACTTCGCCGACCGATGCTCATTAACGATTATTGTTATTCTCCAAAGCTAGTAGCGCTCAGGGAGGAGTTAATTGTGGGGGGATAAAGCGATTAGGATCGAGAAGGGAGGGTGGGTCAATGAAGGCGGGGAGTGGCAGAAGTCGATTTGACTGAAACTCTTCGCATCCGTAGTAGAATTTTAGAACGTGCTAATTTCTTTCCTCTTCATCCACCCTTTTTTTTATTATTAGTATTCTTTTTCCCACAACTGTTCTTTCTTTCAATCCTTCTTTTCTAATTTTTTTCCCCTTCTATTTCTCAGGAGAAATTTAAAAGGAAAAATCCGTATCGGATTAAAAATACCTTCTTGAAAAAGAACAATGAAGAGAAAAAAATTCTAAAAAACCTCAGGGGTATTGCTTTTGTACAAAGAGGTAACACTCACTCTCTCCTAACATAACAAAAGACTCTTGCTTCCTATATATTCTGAATTAACAGGTCGTTAAACACGTGTCGAAATATATTACAATGCTGTTGCCAAAAATAAAATGAAAATGATACAGAATAGATGATTATATATAATTTTATACAACGTCAGCAATTACTTTTAGAATAGAGTTTATAATTGAGTAATATGTTGACTCAAAATTATTTAATATATAAAAAAAATGCTTAGATATTCCAATAATAGGGATTTTTTTAAAACTTTTACCTTACAGTGAGATAAAATACTCAAAGAGCATTATAAAAGTGGTGTTCTGTCGAAAACGCATTGAAATACTCTCCCCCCCTTTTCTATATCGTTAAAAATAATATCGAAGGTGTTTTTTCAATAGTTCATTAGATAATTTATTATTATTTTCTCTCTCTAACAAGCAATTTAGCTCACATTGGATGATATGACAGGACATGACAGTGGAACTATCTACAAGGTAATGAAAACCAACAGATTAACTACAAGGCTTGTAGAATTCTTAATGGATTTGCTATATAACATATATATTCGTCATAAATGATTTTCTACATTGTTGAAAATAATATCGAAGGTTTTTGTTTAATAGTTCACACATAGGATGATATGATAGGATGTGACCATGGAATTATCTACATCATCATCATATTTGGTTAGACAGCCCAGGGTGAGCCAGTGCCTTCCTCTGAATTCTATTCCACTGCATTCTGTTTTTGACACTTGTGCAAATTATCTACATGGTGATAAAAATAAACAGATAAATTGCAAGGAGTGAATGATATCTTAATGGATTTGTCATACAGCATCTATATTCGTCATAAAATCCTACTTACAAAAGAACAATCGCTTACCACAATAAGAGGTCACATGTTGTTTACAAAGTCTTTTTCCCTTTGAACAGTCTGAAAACAAAATATTTTTAAAAACGGGGGGGGGGATGCATCGATATGTCATTATTCATTTGAAATTCGCATTGATAACTAACAAAATTCTGTGTCATGTTACAAACTAATGTCGAAATTTTACTGCAGTCAGGTGACCTCTTATAGTTGTCAATGAGTGTTCCTAAGAAAATAGGATCCCAGGAAGAATTCTTAGTTTTATCATTGTAATTAAACTTCATTGCTCGTAGCAGACCGGCATTTAAAAATGTCTATTTTTTTGCCAAGAATTTGGAAAGTACTCTAAATGCAATTTTTTAAACGATGTCTTCTGAATATTTTGCAAAATGACATTTTGCGTTTTGCACTTAAGCTAAATAATTATAAAACAGAGAATGTCTCGATCAAAAATCAAGTTTGCACATGAACTAACATAACAGCATTTGTTACCGACTAAATTCTTAGCACAAAAAAATTCTTATTAATCTTTTTGTAAAAAATTAACCAATAATAATTATTTATATATAATTAATAATATATAAAGAAATAACTTATACTATTTTATAGATAGTAAACCGGTGAATAAATAAATTTAGATCGGAGGATATAAAAAGTATTCTAAAGGCAATATGGTTTGGGTTTTTCAAATGCTGTTAAAATATCAGTTCAATGCTCTACCGCAATAAAATGCAAAAGTTTAACAAAGCATTTTTAATTCTCGTTTTATCCAGCGACTTTTATTTTTCTCAAAATAAACATAAATAATAATATTCTATTTTAAAAACATGGTTAACAATTTTATAACTCAAGTAAACACCATTTCAAGAGAAATTCTGGTTTTACACCCATTAAAATAGACATCCAAAGCAAAACAAAACAAATTCGGACAACTAAATAAAACACAATATTTCGTTTATTTTTCTAACAACGGGCATTAAAATAATCTTACAAAAACTAAACTTCCTAATAAATATTAACTAGAAGCTCTTTTTCTTAAAAATTTCCTCTTAATTTTGTCCTTCTTCTTAAAAAAAATAAAAAAATAAATCTCGAATTCAAATTGCTTTAGAAAGAACTCCAAGCACTTAAAAGCTTTAAAATAACTCAAATCTTTTCATGATGTGTTGTGCTTCTTTAAATACCCGAGCTGAATTTTTATTCTTAACAGAAAATATCAACATAAACGAATTTATTTTCATTTATTTTCCCTTTCTAGTGTTTTTTTTTTCATTGCTCATTTTATAAATTTCACGCTTCAACCAACCGTTCTCTTCATGGTAAATTAAATTGAGGACTATCAGCGAAAATAAGGATTAAAAAGGAAGAAATTGCACAAAAGGATTTCAGCTTAGTAACAGAACGTTATCCGATTAATAAATTTTATGGTCCGGTCATTCTGGATATGCATTTACTTACTACTAAGCACAACGTCTATGATAGTGCTTAGTAGAAACACGTGAAGATAAACTTTCTTTGCGAAAAATATGATTTTTTTCCACACTTTTTCAAGATAAGCCTCTTTTCTTAGTAATTATTTCTTTGGATAGATTTTGTCATGTGAGAATCATCAACTCTTCTTACATCTGTGCATATGAATGCCATACTGAAGTAAAATAATAATAATAATGACTTAAAGCTCAGTTTTTTAATACTTACATAACAAAAACCGAGATGCCGTTTTTATTTATAATATGATTGTACTGCAGCATAGATAATCATATTTTTATTTTTTTAAAGTCAGATTTTTTTTATTACAAAAGTAAAAGATGAAATTATATCCACAACAATTATACTTTAAAAACTTAACTCATAGTATAGTTAAATTCCAGAAATTGCTTTCTTCATCCATATATTATATCTTTAAATCGCAGTGATTCAAATTTCCTAGAAGAGCATATCGGTGGGAAGCTAATCATCATTTGGTTCGCTTTTAACCACCTGTTACATGTATAATGGCTAGATTTATTTCAAATATGAGGGGACAAAACAGGTAAACCAAACTGGTGCTCAAAAAGAATAGTATCGTAGAGAGAATAACCAT
This sequence comes from Argiope aurantia, assembly GCA_026543865.1. NCBI lineage: Eukaryota > Metazoa > Arthropoda > Arachnida > Araneae > Araneidae > Argiope > Argiope aurantia. The sequence continues at coordinate 278,375 of JAPMOR010028912.1, forward strand.
ACTGGCTACTCCACCCCGCCTGATTAAAGACATTCGGATTAGATATGACTGACCGGATCACAACGACAGCATTGGTGGGAATAAGTTGAATCCTAAGAGCTATCACTGGCCATGGTACAATCCTTCCAGTGGAAAGAACGTTCCATCATCGATAAGAGGTAACCAATCCCTAACATTTTTGCACCCATCAGGATGGCGAGAACCAACTACCATATCGGACGCTTCTCATCATCATTTCTGAGATGCTCCTCAGATCGTAGCGATAAAAAAAATTACACGTAAGGCATGTCGTGTAATTTTATGTTTTCCTTGTCGCCTATTTATCGACCTTTAAATCTGAAAAATCGAAATAAATTTTTAAAAAAATGCTATTTTCGCGATACGTCCCAGGATTGTTATTTATGTCTTTTGTAACCTGCTCCCATCACCTGTTGCATTCCTATCTTTTATCCATGAAATAAAAAGGGAGGGAGATGAGTTGTCTTCACCGCTAAAATTCTCATTAGAAAATAATATCTTGATGTTTCATTCAGTCGAAGCTAAGTAAGAAGGTTCAGTAAAGATTCATGCTCAGGTTCCCCTATTCTGCATTTAAATACGAGTGGCAACTTTTTGCTATGTTATTGCTCATCTCGTCCCGAAATGATTAGAAAAAAAAGAGAGAAAACTCTCCTATTTCTCAGGCAAAATTCAATCTGGAAAAAATATCTTGATATTTCGTCAAACAGTAATGTAAGGTTGATGCCCAAGACATCTAAATTTACTGCCTAGCCATCTTATCCCTCTTCGCATCACGTCTCAGGATTGCCGCTAAAGGAATCTAAACTACCCCCCCCCCCCCCGCCCCTTGTCTGTTACTCTCTATATCTTAATGTATTGTTCATTCTTGGATTATGAAACCCAGTGTTTTTGCGCATGCGCCAGGAAGAATTTATTTCGTCAAAAAAAAGGGGTGAAAGGAAAATTGAAAGAAGGATATGTTTACATTTAGCAAATAGGGTGAATTAATTACTCATGGTATGAGGTGTAATAATCACACATCTTTTTGAGTACTATCCCATGGCAAAGTGCCTATGTCTAAAAGGGATAGTCTTGGAATCCTGAAACAAACAATACTTATCTTTCAGTGACGAGAAACGGGAGGAAAATGCCCTTACTTTTGCACTATAATTATTGCTTGAAAAGTACATGTTTGTATTTCTTTCAATCGCAAAGTAAAAGTTATTTATAAGGAGTAGCCCATTGACCAACTAAACATACTTGATAATACTTCTCAAGCCCATTGAAGTGCCCCTGAAATGCTGAATGAAGAAATTGACACCGTATATTCTTGTTTGAAAAGGGAATATTCTTGTTTAAAAAGGGAATATTCTTGTTTGAAAAGGGTATCTTGATATTTTATTCAGCCGTACTGCAACTAGATCATCTATATTCTCTATTTTCAATCCATAAATAATTAGAAAATGGGAAAATAATATTCCTTCTTTTCCGGAAAATTCTTTCTACAAAAGGATAATTCCAATTATTTCGGTCAATTTAATTTAAAGATTGATAATTAGATCACCAGCACTGTCAATATCTCTCTAAAAATAATCGGTTTAAGATATTCTAAAAATAATCTAAATATAATCTTTAAAATATTGCTTCATATTTTACTCGAATTGAATATAACACTAAGAATTGCAGCAATATAATTTAAAATATATGCACATAATTTTTGACTACATATGGGAGGAAAATATGCTTTGACAAATATTCTTGTCTTCTAGTATAAAAGATGTTTACCATTAAACAAAAACATAAAAATATTCTCTGGATATTACTTCGCGTATTCTTTTAAGACAACATCTTAATGGAAAATATAAAATGCGACTATAAATTTTCAGTCGTGGAATAGTTTAATATAATTTTATCTTCCGGGTTATATTTTTGAATTAATTCGTGGGCGTATTTGGAACCAAAAATATCACTTAATTTGAGATTTTTTTAAAACATTATATTATATATATATATATATATCGAAAATAAATGCAAATTTGCAGTGGATGTATGATGTAATAAAATAATAAAATGCACAAGACTGAACATAAAAAGAAGGAAAAATACTGAAAAAACTTTAAAGAAGTTTATTTTTATAAGATTATAATTTTATTATGCAAAAGAAAAAAGAATTGCAAAATTTCATTTGCGTAGATCAAACATTTTGATAAATTTATCAGTTAAACTCGTTACATATGATTAATAAGGAAATAATGTATCCTGTTCATTTTAAAAAAAGCATTTCGTACGAAATACAAAAAAATATCTGTAGTTAAAATTTATCGTGTTTCTCAAGGAAGTGGTTAAGGTATGTGGCAATGTTCAGGATGATTTTTTTATAAAACATTTTAAGATGCTGATACTTCTAAATTTTTTTTATAAAAGAAGACTAAAAAATACAATCATATACAAATATATACAAGCACATACAAATATATTGATTAAAAGTCAAATATATTTTTTAAAAAGTCAAATTTTGAAAATCCGATTTATTTATTTATTTTTGGATAAAAAAAGTATAAAGCAACTTCTAGTTTAGAAGTTTATCAAATGATATGTTCAAAATTTTCCTGACTTGCGAAAATTCCTTACGAAATTGTCATTTAATTCTTGAATTAAAAAAAGTAATATTTCTATAAAACTTTTAAATAATGCAGTTCAACTAAAAAAGAAAAACAATATGAGATTTTCAATTTTATTTAACAATATAAAGCATCAAATTAATTCCATTTTTTTTTTTTTTTTGAATAAACAGGTAGCTTATTCTGAAGATCAGGAACTGCAAAACATATGGATTAATTAGTAATTAAATTTGAAAAATAATTATAAATCAGATTTTATTTTAAATGAGAATTATTTAAAATTTACAGTACCACTAATTTACAAAATAGGTTTAAATATTAAGTAAAGCAAATAGAAAGCTAAATGCAACTTTCTAAAGAATGAACATAAAAACAAAATTAAAATAGTTTCATAAAAACTGCTTGGAAATTAAGAATATTGAGTAAGAGAAGTATTTTCGCCAAAAATCAATCTTTCAATATAATTATTTTCCTAATAAATAATTAAAATATTCAAATAATAAAATGATTCGTATTATGATTTTAAAGGAATTTTCTAATAAAGCAGAACACTGTATTTTTTTTGTTAAATTCTTAAACGCCCATTAAAAACTCTTATTTGTAGTTGACTTCTATTGTGATTTTTATAAGAATTATATCTAATAAAACAATAATATCTAATTATCTAATAAAACAACCTACTGCATTTTCCCCCTTAAATTATTAAACGGCCATTAAAAACCTTTATTTTGTGAATTATTTGTTTATTTGAAATATATTTTCCATAATTTGGGAATAATTAACTAAAACGGAATAATCCATCTATTTATATAATTTGTAAATATTAACTTTAACAAAACAAAAAAAGTTACAAATGAAATTCAGTTAATTGAAAAACTGAAACCTTTGCTGAAAGACTTTACTTTCAAAATCGTCGCAACATATTTTCTTTAAGAAGGAAATAATTCATGGAATTACAAAAACCCATGCAACTCATGATCAGTAAACAAATATTTTAACAAAACAACTGTTTCAAATTATGTTAAAATTCAGAAATCCTTGTTATTACTTTTCACTTTCAGAATCCTAGCGAAAATTTCCCATAAAATTAAAATAATTCATACAGCTGGAATAATCCATAGAATTATATAACCTGTAAATAAATTATCCAATAAAATTACCGGCTTATAAACCTCTTTTTAACACGTAGAACACCTCTGGAAATCTCACTTTAAGAATCAAAGCAAAAAAATTGCCCATAACATGGAAATAATCCATTGGATCTGATTTTTCAGCCAGTTAATTTTTACATGCCTTTCTTTCAATTGCCACTAAGCTGGATTTCGTAATTATCCATTAAATAATTACTGCCAAGACTAGTAGACCAAGATGGCGGAGTCTAGTTACCCTGAGGGTACATTTGCGTACCTCCAGACTTGAGAGAAAGAAATAATTTTCACCCTGAAGGCTCAGGGCAGGTTCTTAGGATCATAAAAAATAGACGAAGTGAGGAAAAGGAGAGAATGAAAATGAGGACGGAGAGAGGAAAGTAAAAAGATAGTAGCATTCGAAAGTTGGCGAAGAGGGGGGGGGGATTTCTGAGGGTTCGTCACAAAATCAAAAGACTTATCATCAAGAGACAAATAACGCAATTGATTTTGATTTTTTGATATAGCGTCGTGAAGATATTGATGTAAAGATATTGAATTTATTTTAAAGATATTGAATTTATATTAAAGATATTATTAAGATTAAATTAAAGATATTATAAAAATTTATTAAAGATATTATAAAGATTATATAAAGATTTATATTAAAGATATTGGATTGTAAAGTCTTAAATTGTTGATATTGTTATAAAGATA
>JAPMOR010028922.1:0-10446 GCA_026543865.1 Argiope aurantia
CGTAGATAATTCGAATAACTTGTAAAATCAGAAAAAATAAATATAATCAATTCCAGAAATAGGTAGAAAATTAATTTTTTAAAAAGATATATATATATATATATATATATATCTGTAGTTGTATGTAAGCATATGAAAACAAAGACCTCAACGTGTTATTATTTATAATGAATTATACAGAAATCAGACTAATTTTTATCAATCATAGATATGCGCGTATTTAAGGATTTGCGTACAATAATTATGAAGTGTTAAAATGCATACTAATGAGCCAAATCCTGCACTGCGGTTTGAGGATGCGTGTCAAGTCACAGACACCTACAGAATGTTACGCCAAAAGTCATTAATATCTGAATTATCAGTTAGGACATTAATTATCTTTAGATGAACGATATTTGATAATTATTCATAATTACCCATTAGAATTATGATATTTTTACTTCCTCGTATACAAAGTATCGAGAAAGTACTGTAAACGTCAAAAACTTCGATCTAGAGTTTCTGTCAAATCGTCACGTTTTAGACCTCTCTGAGTTCGGAAAACAAATTTTTTAAAAAATGTGTGTCTGTCAGTAGCAAAGTTAATTAAAAAACACTTTGAGATTGGCAGATGAAATTTTTATATATGGTCTTCACACCCTACTTGTAATCAAATTTTGAATAATATCTATTCAAAAGAAGTTTGTCTGTCCTGGTTTTCGAAAATAATTTAACACGATCGCTACAAAGCAAGCAGAGCTAGATAAATAAGATTCGGCGCACAGATTTAACACGGATTTTCAATTGAAATAAATCCATTAACTGATAAATATTAGTTAATCGATTTATTTCATTTTTAAAAGTTTAATTGTATTACCACCAAACGCGCATAATTAATTCTTAATGTCCATTATCAATTCCTTTATTCTACTAAAGGATACCTCAGATATAGGGATGAAACGTTGTCATATAAATAAGACGGTTCTCGCTTCCCCGGTGAATATAATAATAATAAAGGGATGAGTTGTTTCTATACCGATGCCGGGTCTTACCCCTTCAAAAATAGTGGGCTTATGGGCTGTACACGGCTTCATTATTCACATTTTTCCGGATACTTTGGCAAGGTGGGAGCAGCTCTATTGTAGCAACAGGAAGTAAGTCAAATCGAATGAAAGTGTATATAAATTCCTCCTGCACCAGATAATGAAAATTTCCGTAGAGCATTTCAGTAATATGTAACCACCAAATCGAAATTATATTAATATATTATGTAAATTTAAATTCAATAAAAGATTATCGAAAATTTTTCGATAAATTATATAAAATTGTTTACTTCAACAAGATCTTCAAAAGTCAGTTTTTTTTTCCTTTTAAATTTGTATTATTATCTGAAAAAAAAGTTCTGGAAAAAAAGTCATAATCATTTCTCATCTTTTTGTTAACTTAAGCAAGAAAAAGAAAATTTGAATTCTATATATTACAGAACAATAGTTTTTATTAATTTAAAATAATATGGAATTCTAAAATTGGTTGCCGAATAATTAATAATTTTTCCCTTTATTTATTTATTTGTTGCACATTTCTTTTCTGATTCGCCATTTAAGTTCTAGCCTTTTTAGGATAAAATTCATTAAGGTATTACATCAACAAGTATACAATAAAACTTTCGAAACATTTGAAATCTAAGCAGAAACACAAATGTAGTGCTTTCCTATTATATTCATGGGAAAAAATCTTTTAGCAGACATTTGAGGCATTAAAACGCAACTAAATTACATTTATTATTATTATTTTTATTTTTATTTTCCGTCATTGTAAAGCTACTCAACTTTTTTTTGAAAAAAATTCAAGAGTTCTCAATCCTTTACGGAAAAAAAAAAATTCTTTTTCTTGTCTAATCACGGATATTTTCTTTTAAAAAATTTAAACAATTTTACGTAACATGCATGTAAATGTATCTACCGTATCATTAATTCAAATTGACATTACGATAAATATAAATATAATTACATAATCTACGATCCTTCACACTTTGCTATCACATATAGCAGACCCATCTCAAAAGCTTCAATCTTTAATCTTGCTTTATTTAAGAATAAAAGTTCTCCTTTAATTTAATAGTAAATTTAATACATACATTTACCAAACAGTAATTTTTTTCGATTATTTTCTGCTCATTAGTTTTTAATTTATATTTCATTATTACAAATGTTGCAGACTATTTGAAATCAGTTTCTTTTTAAATTCAACAACAGGTGATGTCATTCGTAGTGCCACTCGAACTCTCATTAAATTATGCTATTAACTAATAATTAAATTCTGAAAAAAAATTTAAAAGAACTGTATTGTCTCTGAGAACACTTAATGGGCAAAATTAATAATTTTGTGTACAGAAGATGTACCAACTTTCATCCATCTAGCTCAAAGAATTTCTAATTTATCGAGTCCATAAAATGTTTGTAAACATGAGGCCAAAAATGTATTTTTTGACCGACTCAAGGATGCTTGAAGCGAGGAGATTCGGCAAAAGTTTGAATTCAAATCTTTTGAAACTACAATTCTTTCTTCTTTGAATACTTCGTATACGAGAAAGTAAAAAAAAAATTAGTTATGATAAATACATATTAGTTATGATACATATTAGTTACATATTAGTTATGATAAATAGCTATATAATCATTAGATATTAATATTAGTTATATAATCATTGCATAGTAGTTATTTGATAAATAAAATATATTAATCAAAAACATTTCAAATTATTCTTCACTACCAGAAATGATCATTGGTCTTAAGCAAAATTTCCAAAGTTATTGTATTTTCTATTATGAGGGGTCAGAATTTGTAGTTTAAGAATTCCTTGTTCAAACCGAAGGAAATAGTTTGGAATTTCGAGCAATTCTAAAGTATTAAATGTATTCCTATAGTTCATAAAAGAACACCTTTCTGCTTGTTTCGTATCAAACCTTAAGTTGAAATTAAATCTACCAAGAATTATTATTTTGACTAAAGCAAAATAAAATACAAATCATTTACAAAACAGAATAATTTTCTAATCTTATTGCAGATCAGTTTCAGCTAAATTAATTTAACATCATGTCAACAAGACCTGTGTACTTATCCATCCTATCACTCAGGGGCTGATGCGAAAGCATAACAATCAAGTAATCACAGCTTGTAAATGTTTTATTATAAGAAACCTTATATAATAGACCCCACTTTGTATTATGATCTTTGTCTTACGATTATCGATTTCTAAGTCACTGCCTTTTCTATTTCTGAAACGATTTCATTTATGAAAAAATATAAATAAATATCTTAAACCGCCTGAAATTTAAAATGCAAATTTTAAGTGTTAATTTTTATATCAAATAAATGAATACACTGCCCTCATATTAAATTTTTTTATAAATGAAAAACAAATTCTTGCACTATTTTTACGAGTTTCATTTTTAGTTTCCGCTTTTGAGATGAAACTCATTGGGATATTAAATTAACCAGCCTACTATTATTAACCTAACTTTAAAATCTTTTCATGAAACTGATTGTTCCAAATCTAAAAATATTTTCACTCCAAAACTACAGAAATGCACAAATAGCGAGCAGTGTTAGGGCTCTCCCCTCAATATCTTCATAAACTTACGGAATAAAGCAATCTCCGCATTTCTGAGAAGAAAATGATTAATCATTTCTAATTGATAGTTTCCATTTGATCGATTGGATTCAAGTTTTGCTATAAATTTAGAATTTTGGTGCCAGTATTACCTATCAAATTTCTTTTGTTTAACTTATTGTGTTGACAATTTATTCTGTTCTGAAACACATGGGCATACAAACAGTCAAATGATCCTCTGATGGGTATAATCCAAAAGTAAAGAACACGCATACAGTTTTGACGAATTTACCAACGAACTTACCTACCTAGTTTATTTAGTTATTTAATTATCATGTTCAGATATGCAAAAACAGACAAATCATAGATAGATATGGTCCAAAATTTGAAAAAATCTATAATACTAGAAATAAAATCAATTACTTAATACCATTCGTGTAGTATGTTTTTGAGTTAGGTGGTTCAATGCACAAGAACTTCCAAACGACTTCCCGTTGACGAATTTAATCCAAAAATTAAAAGAAATCTGTAATTTTGAAATAAAAGCCAAATACTAAACTTATAGCAACTCTTTTTCCCCTTGAGCAGAGAGCGCCTCCTTGTGGCGTTTTACAGAAGACAAGCAGTTGAACGGCAGACCTGCATCCTGAGGTCGACTTTTTTCGCAATGCGCAACCCTTGCGCTAACGCCGAATGCTTTCGGCTGGAAACCATGAAATCCCTCCACCATACTGTTCTCTACTTAATTTTCTATTGTGTCTGTTATAATAAGTGTCTGTAAATTTTGTAGTGAAGCTGTGTTTGTGGAAATTAAAAATAGTATATTTAAAACCGGGCAGTTCCTTAAAAAACCCCAACACACACACTATAAACTTCATTTATTCAATTCAACCGTTTATTAATTGTTAGATTCACAGACCTAAAAACAAATATCACACATTTTTTGTTGTTGTTATTCTTGTTGTTGTTGGAGAGGACGGCTTTCGGGGAGATCCAAGGCAAAGAAACCAGACCATCCACAGCGGATATGCTGGTCGATTACAAACAAGCGGGCGGAAGCCGGCATAGACAGAGCAAATCAGTTAGGTACAACAGAGACTTTCATACTCGTCATATCTTATAATTTCAAACGATATCAATAAAATATAATACAAAATTTACATATAATAATTGAAAATTTAGAAACTACGAAATCTACAAACCCTTAACAGAATTTTAATGGATAAAGTATGCAAAATAATAAAATAAAATGGAGTAAAACAAACATAAAACATGTCGATTATGCTAATTCTCGAGGTCGACTTTTTGGCATTTACAATACTTTCTCTTCGTATATTTAATGCAGGAAATAATAAAAATTAAAATGCATCCTTCTGATGCACAGACAATCTTTAATTTGTTGTATTTGACACTTAAAAAGTCATAAATTGCAATTAATATTTTTTTTTTACAATCAGTCCTTTTAAAAATCCATTCATTTCTTTTCGCTTTAATCAAAACAAAAATAAGATTAGCTAATCAACCTCTACACTCATGCAAAAAAGAAACATGCAACATTTTCCCCATCTTATCACAGGTTCCACCAAATTAATTTAACACCATGTTAAACATCAGTCCTGTTAGCGTATCCGCCATCTCACTCACGGGCTAATTCGAATAGGCATTACAATAAGCCCAAACACGGTTTGCAGTCAATTCACGTCCGACACTGGATAACAGCAGAGCCGCGATCTAACCAGCCCACTCTTGCCGTAACATAACCACGTTTCCACTAGGAAAACTGGGCTCTACTATTAAGTTATCCTTCCCGCTCCTTCAAATTAAGTTAGGGCGGTCATGTTTTGATTTGCATAGCGCCACGCGCGTAAAGTGAATTGGCCAAGACGAGAATTGCCTTTAATGAAAGCGGCCACTAAAGGGGAGAGAGAGCCACCCTGACATCGATACACTTATCGCAAGGGTAAGGTTGTTGAAATTCCTGGAGCGATAGCTATCAACTCTCTAAGAGCACGCTCCCGTTTTGTAATAAACAGACCTTCATCTGTTACGCTTGGCGGAGGATAACAACGGCATCGGGCAAAGGCGCCGGAATGAGGTTAGGAAAGGGAGAATTCTGCTGTTTAGGAAAACTGGTTAGGAGATATGTGTCTGTTCAGTGTTAGTGTGATTAAAATATTTCTTGAATCGTGCACGGTCGGCTAACATAGAACTTCTAATACGTATTTTCGCAGCTTTTCTTTTGATCGTAAGCGATTAAACTAATAAATCATTGATCCTTTTGATCAGATTTTAAAATTTTATTATAATTTATTTGTTGAAAACTAATTTGAATAGCAGTTTAACAAAATAGGAGTCATTTGATGAACTTTATAACTTTAAATGAGCAATTCTTGTATAAATATATATAAATTTATTTTGTGCATTTCGGAAACAGCTCTAACGATTTGGATTTAGATATGATTTTGCCTTTTATATATGTATCTTTCCTGAAAAAAGCTTAATTTTGCACACACACCTCTCTCTCATACACACACACACAAAAAAAAAAAAACATTTTTTATAACTAACTGCTAATCTTTTTTTTTTATCTGCTCTCATGCTGAGAATGTCACATAGCACCATCTCGTACATTTTTGTGATACTTGTATTGTTGCCATAGGATGATAATCTATTGGTACCTCAACATTTTGAGGGATGGAGGTATATGACATTTTCCGATTACGAGTATGTTCGACTCGCATCCAATAGCAAAAATGCAATTATTGTGTTAATCAATTCAAATAGCATGTTAAACTAAGTGCATTCATGATTCTTTTTAGTCAAATGACCAGTTCATATGTAGATAAGATTGAAAAATATTCACATGTAATCAGTATGTGATACTTATCTAAATATTTTCTCTGAAAAAACACGATTTTGCAACAACAACAAAAAATTCAACCGAGTGAATCTTGGTCTCCCTGTTGCTAAAAGTATCAAATGAAACGTTCTTCTAATGTCTCTAATATTAAGCAAATTTATGTTGACAAAACATTTTTTCTTTTATTGAAGTTATCGATATGATGAGACATCTCATTTAAATTTACACTTGAAGAAATGAGTACACCAACAACTTAGTCACGAGAAATGAAAAAATTCAGTGGGTAGTTCAATTCAATTTGCTTAGCGTAACCTAAAAGCCACATGAGGGCTATTTTGTGACTAAATTTTCAACAACACCTTAGCTGATATACCCTTCATCAAAGTTCCACACCACATCAGCAAGAGTAGACATATTACGTTTTAAATATTTAGAGAGTACTAGAATGAGAAATATATACAAAGAAGGTTTTGATGAAATATAGCCATGGCAATAATCTCCTGACTAACTGCATTTTATTATGATACAAAAACCTTTAATCTTTTCGAACAGCAGCAGCGCAAAATTCGAGTCTGGTTTACTGCTTGTATTAAATAAAATTCCAGCATCCCTAAAATAAAAAAATAAATAAAATTAAGTCAATGCAACTTTCTTCTTTCATTCAAACTCGCCATGGCAAGATTTTTCTCTTAAATTTCTGATGGTAAAAAATAAGAACAACAATCTTGATATAGAGAAATAATATAAAAAACTGCCTAAAATTTTTTGCCTGTGAGTGCATAGCTAAATTTGATGTCAAGAATGAAAAGGTTAATTTACAATATTTGTGAAATCGCTATTACAACGTAATTTCAACCACTTAATTACTTAGATTTTTCTATTGTCTGTGTATTGTCTGTTTTACGTATACCTAACGATTTTCATTCCTCTAAGATGTTATAGTAATTTCGAGGTGCTAATGAATTGTTGAATAATTTTATGTGTATGAATTACTTATTTTAAATTCGCTTAAAAATACGATAATTCTTTGAGTATAGAACGCAGAGGTAAGAGATTATGTAGAAAATAAAAATAAGAGAAGTAATTATATTAAGATTAAACACCAGTTTTTTAAATCTGATTATTTTTATATAACGTTAAGTAAATTCCATACTAAGAGAAGTGCATTGTATTACTCGCAATTTTCCACTCGGAAATGAGACAATCATAATAAAAGAATAATGCTTAAGTCTTCAGAATTGTGTTTTATTTTAAAATCCTGCTTTAATTTGACGGAAATAATTCAGTTTTTAAAGCACCATTTAATTTTAAAACGATTTATAAAAAGGAAATAATCAAACTACAATTAAAATAATTTTATGAAAAAAATAGAATCAATAAAAACAATGTACTCAATTAATAAATCAATCAAAATAAATGAAAATAGTTGTCATCTTAGAACTTCGCAATGTAACAATAATATTTTATCACTATATTACAGTAGGTAAAAATAATATTGATTTATTTTAACCTGCATTAAATATTACAGAAATTAAATCACAGATATTACTAACAAATAAGATAAAAGGTTTTCTACATATCTTTACAATATAATTGACGTTTCAAATATCTATCGTAATAATCCTTTGATAATATGATATTATGATCATATAATCTTTTGACAATATGACCATAAACAGAATAAATACACTGAAATATCAAGTAATCAACATTCCCAGAAACAGTATTATATTAAGCTTATCGCCAAATAAAAATTTTATATTCCTTTTTCTCTTTTGTTATAATATTTATTTAATAAATATTTTAGTTAAATTGTCCTTTAAGGGAGCAGATTTATTTTTCACCTGATATCCTTTTATGCTTCCGCGTAATGTTGCCACAATGTTTGTGGTTAAAAATAACTTTATCTACGTGTTATGCAAACTAAAATTCTCAATTGCTATAAGCAAAAAAAAAAATCATAAAAAAATTCCAAAATTACTTTTTCTACTCACGATTTGTTGGTGTCATTTCCTTATTTTGCTACTTAGATATTTTCCACGGATAATCTTTGTAAATTAATCAAAGAAGCTGACTGTTACGAGCATTTAAAGAACTGAGCATTCAATGAATTGGATCACTATATCTTTTTTCTTTGATCTCCAAAATTTTTTTGAAAATTGAATTTTAAGTTCTAGTCACCAAAAGTTATATATTTAATATTTTATTTAACTTTAATATTTATTTTTAATTAATTTTAATATATTTAATTCTTTCTGAATGTAAGAAGAATGTTATTTTCTCTAGATGTAAGAAGAATACAATAAGACTGAATCAAAGCTTATGTAAACAATGAAGCTAAATATAAATTTTTATTTTAAGTGGATGGTGGTTTGCATCATTAAAATCTTTATAAATAGGTCTAATTTTTACACACTATCATGGTATACTGAAAAAATTAAATATTTATTAAGGAATAATATATATCTTCCGAATTATAAATTTAGTCAAAAATTTGTTGCAATTCACGACATAACAAATTTCATCCAATTAAATAACTGCCTTATTACGAGTAATCACATTCAAGTGCTTAAGGATACAATTCCAAAAAACGTAATTTTTTTTATTCAGGACATAATTTCAAAAACATAATTTGTGAATTCAGGGAGGTAAGAATATCAAAGTTCATCAAAATCACAATCTCTTTTTTTATATAACTCTATATCCAAATGGCATTTAAAATAGTAGCTTTAATCAACCTTATACCCTTATCTTTCAGGACATGTCCATTTTTCTTGATAGTATTTGCAAGAATACAGATAAGACAGTTCAGTAGTAGACAGTAAGTAGCAGATAAAGGCTGATGGCCAACATAATATTTTAACTGCTAGATAAAGAAATTAATTAATTTTTTTAAAAATTGATTAACCTTTCTTTAAGTTACTCTGCAGTAAGATTTATTCAGTGATGCGAAAATAAATTTTCAAATTGGATGGTTATTTTATTTGGATAAAGAGTTAAAATATACAAAAAGGGAAAAACAGTATCCTTTTAAAAAAAAGAAAAGGAAAGGAAAGATCTTCAGGTAACGCTTGATATAATGATAAAAAAAAAATTTAAAATCTTAGTTCATTTCTTACAATTATTTTCAAGGAAAAAAAAAAGAGCACTACAGATTTTGATGACCACGTATTTGGAACAATATTTGAAAGGAAAAACGTTATAAGGTAGACAATGGTTTTCATTGAACAAGAATTAAAATCTTTCTATCAATAGATATGGGGCGAAACGTCTAGAAACATTTATAAAATAATAGTTTTGATTTTCCCTTATTCGCAGTCATAAAATTTAATTAATGTAAGTTTAACAACATCTACAAATTTTACCTTCGAGGTTTACAGAAAAATACATATAAATCTTGATACCTTAATATTTTGTTTTGCTATTTTATATTCACTAATTTCAATTGTTTTTTTAGGGTAAATATCTAAATAAAAATGTAAGTTTATTTAAAATGAAGAAGTGAAAACCATTCATTGATTTCCTTTTGAAAGCTCTTTTATTTCGGATCTTTTAAGTTAAGGTAAAGGAAAGAAAACTATTTTCTGTTAATGAAATTAAAAAACCAAAAGAAGGCCATAATTATTTAAACCGCAAGGATTCAGCTCAAAATAAAGTAACAAATTAATGAGTTTCCGAAATTAAAAATTTATTAGTGCCGTTTATATTAATTTATTGATACAAAAAGGCGATACATTATTACTTCAACTAAATATTAAGCAATGCAAAGAAATTTACAAAATTTTTGTCTCAAATAACTAAGTGCTTTATGTAGAATGACTTAAGACAAGGTTGTAAATAATTTCTTTTTACAATCGAATTTTGAATAAAAATTGTCTGATGTTAACTATTATGATGAAGATTTCTTTGCGACAATATGTCTAGAAACTAAAACTGCATGATCATCTAATCCCCATTGTTACTTATTTTTTCAATGAAAATATTGTAAAAAAAT
>JAPMOR010028924.1:0-12042 GCA_026543865.1 Argiope aurantia
GTGTTCGCTGTTTCAACTCGTATTAAAAATTGAGAACAAATGAAGAACCAGTGATAAAAAAATTTAAAAAAAAAATGAATTTTACTGTAAGGCAGGGGTGGATTCAATCATTTGCTGATCCAAGGCATTACATATTACGGGGTCCTTCTTTTAATAAATTGACCCACTGGATTTCATATTTCACCAGTAATTTAAATGAAACAGACTGTTCATAATTTATTTTAGTTTATTTAGATTATTTATACAATTCCGTGAAAATGTGTATGCATTTACAAATTTATAAGCAATGTTTGGTGACTATCTAGTTTATCGGACATACTGATTGCGTTCAATTGTAATGTTATCCTTTATACAAAAAAATCTTGATGTTTATGATTTTTTTTGAGTTCAATTTTTTTAATCAGTTAAATGCCATTTAGTCTATAATTGAATGATAGCAAAAGTTGCCATTCAGTGTAGTATTACATGCGTATGAAGCACACCTGTGGTCAGTTTATATATATTCAGTTTCAGTTCAGTTATGTTTGCATTGTGAATCGCCCGTGATTCAAACTTATTATTTAATTAGGTACGCTCATATCTGTTACAATTAAAATATAGTAAAGGATTAAGCATCTTAAGGTCTGAATAGCAGGAAATGAATGCCTTAAGCATGAAATTTAAAACTCATTTTAAAAGCCTCACACTTGTCCATTCGTTGTATGAATGAACTCTGCACGAGTCAAATACCATTAACAAGGTAATTGACTAAAATATTTTCTAATCACACATGAATTTTCGTGGCAGTGCAACTTGGCCTTTTTACTTTCTCGTATGCGTGATATAGGAATCGTCAAACTCGGGATTTTGACGAATCTCAACATTTTAAACGTTCTTGAGTTTGAGAAGCATACTTCTGGAAAGTGTCCGTCTGTCTGTGACAAAGATAACTCAAAAACGATTTGAACTATTTTTGATGAAATTTGGTAAATGGTGATTTGTAGATTTCCGTCAAATTTTAAGCAGGGGAACTCCGCCGGATGCTGGAATATAATTTACATGAATAATCGAATGTAAGTTATCGTGTTAACTACAAAACGAAGAAAGCTAGATGAATGAAATTAGGTGCACATATTCAATAACTATACTGTTGACGCCTGTCAAATATTGAGCTAAATCCAACTATGAAATGAACGTTTATCGGTCTATCATTTCGAACGATTAAACGTAATATAAAATGACATAATTTAAATATAATAGAATTCGAATGTCGGATACTATTAACCGCAAGCCAGGGTTTCATCACCAAAAAAATAGCCAAGAATGTCACGACAGATTCAGAAAAAAGACTGAACCGAAGCCAGAAGTCAACATTTCGTAATTATCGATCACCAATGCCATCCAAGGCGCTGGCTAGAATAACCCCTTTATTAAAGTAAATGGGAGTCAATTGTGAGAACACACTTGCTGGTTTCGATAAAGAGTTGGATGATAGAAACCGAACCAAAATTTAATAGTATTCTAATATCTTAAAATTAATAGAATGTGTGTATATTTGACGATTAACTTTATATTTTTACAATCGAAAATCTGCTTCTCCTCCCTTCCACCACCAAGAACCTGGGGAACTGTCTATTCACAAGTTTACTTACCTGATGTTGATATATTATTATTCCATTTTAAAGCAACACCAGGGCTATTTTGGGACGGACCTCGTCATTTTGAGCCGTGGTCAGATGACGAGGACGACACCCGAGATGGCACCCCCGTCCCTCTCCAAACTTACACACCACACCAGAGGAAGGTCATTCGACCCCGACGGATTTAGCGAGCACCAGACCCGCTTACACGACGGTTCTTCGGCGGAATCTAGTTTCGAAGCTGAAACTCTCCGGCTCCGATACCGAGACCAGACCACCAGGTCTCCGCGGCCCGCTTATTCGCAAAACCTCCTTTATTTGATTCTTGCAAAACACTGGTGCTGGTAGAAATGAGTCGAAGCGAGTATTATAGGTTAAAAAAGTATTGTAATTAAATGACACAGTTTTAGTGTGAAATAACCTATATCCTGTATCCATTTCGCTTTGGGGCTAAATTTTATCCGCAGCTATGATAATCAAATTGTAATGAATAACAGAGTCCTGAACAGGATCGTAATGCAATTCACTAAAACTGATTGAAAAATTAATACTTCAACTGTTATGAAATTATTTTACATTATGTTATTTTATTATTTCATTACATAATGCATTTTAATATTACCTCAGTCCGATATTAAAGGTGTCAAGACATTTTAATTTGTCTCATTTTATTTAAAAATGGTAATCACTTCATTTTTAGGCAAAAGGCGAAGAAATTCAATCCCGCATCAAATATTTCTTACTAATTTAAAAATTCCAAAAAACTTCTGAATAAAATTAAGATTATAAAGCCTTCTGAATTTACTCCTGGCATAAATTGCTATATGAGTGTGGTTTTGTATTGTATAACCTTAAAATGAAGCGCTGTAAATTAGAAAATATTCGTTCATTTAAACTTGTTTGAATTCACTTTAATAATGTATCTAATCGATAATGGAAGATTCCCTTTTTGAAGTATATTCTGAATTCTTTGGAATTTGGCCTTGGTAGAAACGAGTAAGTGAAAATTTAGAAATCTGGTTTGTTAGATTGCTGTTTTTCTACGTTATAAGAAATAGTGAAATCTTTCAAAAATGGGGTGCGGTTATTTTTATCACTGTTTAAAAATGCTTTTGTCAATCAAAATTAAACAATTTTTTTTAAAAATGAACTTTCTACTGTCGATTTTTAGCACAGAGAAAGAACTCGAGTTATAGAACTCGCTAGACCGTACGCGCGTGAGTGTGTAAAATAAATAACTAAAACAATTCTGATTTTTTTATATAACACGCTTAAGATATTTTTTCAAAAATTAAAGAAAAAGATCTTACGAAAATAAACTTGATTTCTCTAAAAACGCAATTTTTAGAATACTTTAAAATCCTCCAAATTTTGCTCACGATCGAAAGTTTTGAGGGAAAAAAGTTAAAGAAATTGAACACCCAAAAAATAATTACATGCAGTAAATCTGGTACATCAAGACCAGGATGTCTGCTTTGTAGAGGGTTTTGAATCATTTTTTCATCATGCATGTCGAATTGCGCAAATTACGAATAGAAAATAATCTAACAAATATTATATTGTTACAAACCTGCAATTCGGCTTCCCAGCATAGTTTGTTCCATCAATAGAAAGAAAGTTTTACAGTCATCTGAATGGGACTAGCGCGTCGGAGGTCCCAGAGCGTGGCGACAAACTTGGCGACCAATTTGGCGACATTGGCGCCAAAATAGATAATACCCGAAACTTCGAGAATTTTCCCGATCCGTCCAGTAGGAACCGAGATACGCCTCGAACGTTCCTGATTGGTTGAGAGGCTTCTAGCCCCGCCTCCTGAGACCTATAAAAGGAAACGTCCGCCGCTGCCAAGGGGGAGACGACGAAGCCAGTAGTCGGAGACGACGACGGTGTAGTCTGAAGACGGAGCGGAAAAGCCAGTAGTCTGAGTTCGAGAGCAGCGAAGGTAGAAGTCAGTAATCCGAGACAGAGTCGGAGAAGGAGAAGACGGAGTAGTCGGAAGCGACTGAGTCAAGCTAGTTTCTGAACTGAGCTGTGCGCTACTGTCTGCAGTAGATTCTGGTTGTATGCTGCTGTGTGTGCTGTTGTATGCTACACGTCTCGGGAGAAGACAATCGTCTTCTGTGCTGTTGTCTTTTTTTGTCTAGTTGTCTTTTTTTGTGCTGTCCTGTGTGTCTTCGTGTAAATAAACGTCGTTATTTCTTTTTCCATTGCCGTTTGATTATTGAGCGTTCTCCACACCATATAACTTCCACTATCCAAACGAACCCCGGTGAAAATTTCGTAACAATATCATTTAGGATACGGCTTAGAGGTAGCCAAGGTTTTTCAGATAGAATCTGGGCCGGAAGAATCATTAATCAGAGGAAGGGATTGACAGACATAATAGCATTCATCACAAGTTTATTTGGCAGTTAACCCCATAATACTTTTATTAATCGACACTGTAGTTTTAGGTAGACTCGAAATTTCGTTAGGTTTACTGTACGTATGCGCAATGGATCATCCAAAAATTTGAGTCCTCAATCCGTTCTCCAAACTAGGTAAGAAATAGTTAACCGAGAAAGAAAACAATGCAGTTCGAAAGTAGTAAAAGTATTATAGTATTTTTATCTTGTAATAATATTTCCGACCCGTAACATCGAAAAGATGACAGATATCAAAAAAATTTCAATGCAGAAGTTACCATGCAATGAAGCAATTTTCGTCTTGATTAAATAAAAAACTTCATAATTTTAATAATCGTAGAGTTGGAAGGAAGTGACCACTTCCCCCCTCCCCCAATCGCCTTCTCCTTTAAGCTGGAAGATCCATCTATGAACTCGCATGATTATAATATTCATATAATTCAAAAAGTGCTTTTTTGTCGTTGATGCTCTAAAAACTCCGGCCGGAGAAGATTTTTCAGAAATTTTTAGAAGTTGCTCCATGAAAATTACAGCTAAAATGTTCTTTACAGGGAATCAACGTAAAAGTAAATTCCGAGAACAAATGCCGCTGAATCCTTTCATAGTTAACTAACAATATTACTATATTAAAGTGGATATGTTCACTCTTCGCAGAAAGCTTTTCAAGTATTTGGACTTACATTTTGTAGAGAAAAGAAAACCAAGAGCATTTTAAAAAACTTCTGAATATTCAACGATTATGTCTGAAATTTGATAAACATTTATAATCACGATATCAAGGGCGCATATTAGATTTCTAATAACTAGCTGGATTGTATATCATCGTTCCTGCAAACTCACAAATAGACTGACCAAAAGAAGAGATGGAATGTGACAAAAATTCTAACACAGGTAAACGATTGAATGGTTTGTTGCAAAAAAAATGGAAGAAAAATTACTTATAAAACCCAGAATTATGATAAACAGAGGAAAAATGCTCTATCCAAACATTAATGAGAATTGAAGGGTTTGCTGCAAAAAGGATGTAGCTCCAACCTAAGGGGAATTTGGAGTTACATGTACTAACTATTATATGGTAAAATAAAAACTTGTTCACTTGGTGCCAGAAAGATGTAGCTCCAATCGTTAGTTCTCGAGTTACCTAAGCGATGGAACTGTTTGTCTCATTAATTTGTTGCAATATAGAGGTAGCTCCTGGTGCTACCGCCATTTTCAGTCCCGTGGGAGCTTCCGTCATGAATGGTAGCGTTTGCGAGGAAGGTGGAAAGCGCAGATGCGTGGAGACGAATGAAGAAATGATCATTGATGACGATCATAGTGATCTGCCTCAAACAAAAGAGAAATACACTTGCATCCATTGCAAGGAAAGATTTATGACCCGTGATGCGGTAATAGTTCTAAGACTAGAAGTTGAAGGAGCAGATTGACTATGCTCATCCGCATCTAGCAGCCATGGAGTCTAGACGAAAGCAAGCGATTCAGGAGATGGAGGCCCTTTTGGATAAGATGAGCCTTATTAGTTCCTGTCAGGACTCGAAATGTGAACACTCTAAGGAACCCTCCCTGATCCTGAGTAGTAATCATTTCGTCTCTCCAACTAAAAGGACACTTGCCAGAAATAAACCGGGACCCTCTAAAAATGCAGCTAAGCAACAAATTTCAAGTCCTCGATAATATCATAATTGAAAATGAAACTCCCAACATTGCAGAAAATAAAATACCATCATTAATGTTGAAATACGCAGATAACTTTAATGAAATTTTATCCCAAATTGCCAAAACTGTCAACAAACTGAATAAAGGCTTCATAAAAATATTCCCAGAATCGGCTGATCAACACAAAGCCATTCAAAATTTCTGCAGGCAGCAGGGTTATGGTTATTATATCATAAACCCCAAAAACAAAAGATCATTAAAAGCGATCATCAAAGGACTCCCCCACGAATACGACACTAAAATTATTGCCCATAACCTAATTGATAGTAGTTTTCAAGGACAAGGGTAGTTCAACTTACCCAGCTGAAAACAAAGAGACCTCTTCCATTTTATATGGTTGGTTCTATGGCATTTGCGCCCGATAAATTTCCCCCTGTCCGCTCAAGTGTCAAGAAAGGTTACCACGTTATAAACTTCATCTTTGCATGTAAGATTTGGCGATTTTACAATGTACGCCAAATGGTAATCAACTCACTATGAATGAGAAAGATACTCCTTGTCTCTGATAACGAAACGAAACTTTTCCTTGAGAAAAATAGGATGACCCTTACCGCGTTTCAGACGAGTGTTGAAAATAATAAATATAAAATGCGAGAAATTTGCTTTAAAAATGTATTTATTAAAAGAAATACGTTTATAATTTTCCCGCACGGAAAACATTTATAAAAATTATAATTCTGATGTGCATAATACAAATTTAAATAAAAATAAAATGAATTATAATTTTTAGTTTTATGAGGATTTAATCTTTATATCTCTTACGGTTTAACTTTATTTAACAAAATTAAAAAAAATACATAGAAAGTGCTTTAAATTCAAATTTAAATGGATATCAATAATGTTTAGTTCTTTCTATATGTATGTATGCTTTTATGTATATACATTCCACAAGCTGATACTTGAAATGAGCTACTGTACTTCTTAAGTTAAAGCTGTTCAAGTAAGGGTATTTTTTTCCCCAAAATAATAAGTGTTTTTGGCTAAAATAAATCATAGAAATCATATTAATAATTTTAAAAACAGCTGCTGGTTAATTCTCAGGAGAAAAAAAACCCCCACATTTTTAATAAGAAAATGTTGATAATTACTGAAATTCCTTCAAATTTGAAATATATAACTTCATTTTCTAGCTTATTTACTGTCAGATTTAACTATACATAATCCAATGTACCGGAAACGACATTTAAATCCAACATCTAAACGGCTACATAAAAAAATATGAAAATAATAAAAAAGCGATAGAAATTTTTAAAAAAATGAATATAATTTCTAAATAATTCTTTTTCAATATTTCACAATATGCATTATATGGTCATTAACATTTAACAAAAATAAATAAAGAATAAACTAACTGCAAAAATTTCTGTCTCTGATATTCAGCATAGTCAAAACTGTTCTGCATTTCTGAAAGCTTATCTGCAATTTTTGTTCATTTGTATGTAACTAAAATTTTTTTTAAAGTTTGAGAGTTTTGATTAAATAACTTGGTAGGAACGTTACTTTTTTCAAAATAGAAATTATGATTACTCCTATATAACCAGGAATTGAAGAAAAATAGTTGTAAAATATATTGTTTCACAAATGGCAATACACATTAAAAAGCATTTTTTAAAAGTTTTTATGAAAGTAGTAACCAACTTAATTATATAATTCAGATTTATGGTTGCTAAATTTACTTAGCTTGTTCTTGATCGCTTACTCACAAGAGCATATTGAACTTCAAATTCTATTAGACATGTAACATTTACTACTGTTCTAAAAACCTTATACTATTCCGCTTTTTGTGCAATGCATCTCTTTTAATTTTCAATAATCTCAACAAAAATGGGAACTTGAAAAACGAAAATGTTTAAATTTCAACTTATACAAAAACTTTCTCATTCAGCATTGTTTATGCGCATTACAGATAACATTCTTATCTAATATTAATTAATTTCTCTAATATTGATCCTTATACATATAATAATTTATTCCATTAAGGAGTTACAGGATTTAAAAATGGGTACACTTTCTGAAAATTACAGAGCTATAACTTCCGAAAAATTACAACACAAAATTGATTTTTGCATTAAGTAAAACTCAAAAAAAATTTCTTTTTAATGATATCAATGCTTTAATCTACAAATTAAGTTCCGATGTTTAACAAGCTTTTAAAGAAATATTTTAACCATATTTTTAAACAATGTATTTCGCACAAAATAAAAATTAAATTTAATCTGCAAGAGCACGCCAATGGGAAAAAAATTAGCTTTTATCAACCTGTTTCCATCACATTGATAGAAGTTCAAATTAAAAAAAATAAATCGACTATTATTGTAAATTAAATATATAAAAGTGTAAATTTCAGAAAGTGTCTGTGTGAAGTGAAAACATTTGAAATATATTTCCTAAAAAGTAAATGGAGGAAAAGATTTCAATGACCTTTTACAATATCTATAGTATTAATTAAATCAAACAATTAAATTTAAGGCAAACATGGTTTAATATATCTATTGGATAATCACTGTAATCAGCGTCCATCAGTTAATTTTAATCAGAGGCACGCATCTACTAACAAAATGGTCTAAACGAACTAAACTATTACATTTTATATTACTTGAGTCAATAAATGCTCCGATGAATTAAGAATTTTAAATTTTTACATAGATTCTTTACATTACCCTTTTTAATCCTTTTACATGTTTACCCTTTTACATTAACTTTTGAATCTTATTTAACAAATTTTTTTGAGACATCAATATCTTAACACTTAGAACTTCGATCTCTCCTCTCAGGAACCATTCAAGGCAGTGCATCATTTTGTCATTTTATTTAATTATTTTATGAAATTTTGACTAGCAAAAATACTTAAGAGTGGTAAAAATATATAGATTAATTCTTTGGGAAAATTCATATATATTAATTTTTCGGAGCAATGAATAAGTTCTCTTATTCCGCAAATATTTATGCATCTAATTACTTTTCGGATCGCTAGGGGTTAAATAAAAAATCTTTGAACTTCAATCAACTAAATCATTCATTAAAACTAAATAATTTAAGAAATTTGAATATCACTCTTCTATAAAAATTGGCGATTTTAGAACACTTCATAGTCCGTTTCAAAGAAATTACGCCAATCTTTTACCAGGATTTCTCAACAGTGATTGGCTTATGATTATGAAAATATTGATTGTTCTAATATTGATATGTAAAAACTGACAGATTTGATCGCAGAAGATAGAAAATATATTTATTGAACTTGAGTTAAGAGTTGAAGTGTCAAGAGTATTTCTCAGAATATGACTCCTTAGGACAAAAGAACTGTGTAAAATTTAAACTTCATAATTTTTTCCTAAGAACATTTATTGACTGAATTCAAATAAAATATTTTCATTTGCATCATTTAAATGTTTTGAAAGTAAAAATAAAAATTGAATTTTACGATGAATTAGAGAAATTTTTGTTGAGTAATTCTTTGATATTGTATAAATTACAAAAATTTTTCTGCATTGCATATACAACTTCAATGCTGAGCGACTCTACATTCGATTTTCACACTCAAAAAAAGACGTGCTTGGTTTCAGTAAAAAATGTTTTTATATTAATTGCAGTTTAACATTTCCACTCTAATAAAATGTGCAAATTTTATGAACTCTGACAGAAATTAGTAAGTAATACAATGAACAGAACTGTTTAAGGCCTATATAAGAGTATGATTGAATTATATAACAATCAAAATCTGAAACTTTGATAGCTAAATATTTTGCAGAAAAATCTATTAAAAGATCAAATTACATAAAATAAATTTGAAAATTTTAGAGACCTTTTATACTGGCGAACTGCTGGTCACCAAAGGCGGCTAGTTTCTTAATAAAGATATTGCTAAGTGAACCATTGTAATATTTATACATACACATAAATTTTTTTCCCTTTTACGAGTATAGGTAATTCAAGAAAATTCATTCAGAAATGAGATGGTTAAATATTAGTAAATAAAACAGCTTAAATTCTCTTATATCTTACTTCTTTTTAAATGCTTTTAATTCCACTTTTTATTTTTCTGATAAAAACAGCCTTACTTTTCTATTAATAATAGAATTAATTATCATTTATTGCAAGATATATGAATAAGATAAATGTATGTACAAGATCTCATAAAGGAAAGATCAAATAAAATTTTTACAAAAATTATCACCAATTAGCCCGACCGAAAATGCAGCTATGCAAAACTAAACCCTCAAAACTAAACGTGACCCCTCTAGATGCGCGCCAAGTTTTCTTGCCTAATGTCCGAATCCCAGTAAACCTACAATGCAACAGGGGTAGAGAATAATTTATGGAGCGCAAATGCTCTATTCCCCAATAGAGGTCGTAACCTAGTCCCTCAATGTTATCGTTGCAACTTTTTTCACCATGCAGCGAATAACTGTAACATAAAACCCAGACGTCTTGTGGCGAAAGCCACAAGACTAATGCTTGCGCGATTCAAGAAAAAATTGAAACACCAACATGCATTCATTGCGGCAAACAAGGGCGCATAGCTGGTAGTGGGACAAATGTGAACGGACATTTGCGTACGGGTCATAACAGGCCAATAAATCATGCGTAGCTCTTTGAAAAAAAAAGGTGGGTAGGGAGTGATTATTGTAGGTTTGCTAAAACATATGTTACCTGTTGGCAAGAAAATGTACTGGTATTTTAATTAAATTTCGATGCTTAAATACAAGGAAAAAAACTTTTAGTATGTGTATATGCTGGCTCTGTACACACCAGACCGTCTGACTATCAAATTTGGTAAATATATACTTTGGAGTGTAGGAAAGTGATCTTTTGAATTTTTAATTAGAATTTTAATTAATCAAAAATTAAGAGAAATATTGACTTTTTCACGTGATTTCAAGAATTACTTTTGCAACTTTTCCCTCCTTACAAATAAATCATTCCAATACCACTCACCTCATTTAATTTAAATTTAAGAAACCACCTTTTTAAAGTGCCTTTAATTAAATAACATATATTTTAAGGTTCGAAATTACTCAATTAAATAAACTAATCAAGAAGAAATAAAGCAAAAACTAATGAAAAGCAAACTCTTTCGTTTAATGCAAAACGTTATATTTATGTAAAATAATGCATTTATATGCAAAATCTAAAAGAAATGATTATTTCGGATACACTATTTATATGAGAAGAAATATCATTCCTCAATGATTATCATACATTTTTGAATCAATACAATGAAAAATAATCCATCTTTCATAAAAAGCAAAGTGGAAATTATTCATATAGTACTAAAACGCTTGAAATTGTATTAATGAACGTATCGTAAAGTATTCGAAATTGTGTCAAACGTCATGCTATGACACCTTTAGATAACGTTTAAAATGTTGTAACCTCTTCTAGAGCTGATCCTTATCTGTAACACAACCACATTCTAAACGAGACAATTGATTGACAGTTTTATGACTGGTACGTAAAAGTCATACAACCACATAGCTTCTTACCGTAGTTGCGAGGCCTTCTCAAAAATTCAATTTACTAGAAACAGTAGGGACAACTATTTAAAAAACACCAATCTATAACTAGGCCAAATGTCAGTTTTGCAGGACTTTTTAAAAACACAAGCCATCAAGAGATGGTGCCAAGAGTACACCCTCACGCCACAAGCCTATGTTTACAAACCAACCAACAACACCGCTTTAGAAGGCAATTTCGCTGACGTTGAAGCAACGAAAGAACTTAAAAAGCTAACGACCGAGTACCCGTTACTCTCCTCACAGCTTAAAGAAACTAAAATCTGCAACCACTGTTATGGAAAAATTGGAATGTACTCACGAAGGCATTCGATAACCCGAGTCGACCTGTCAGTAACTAGTTTTCTCCTGCAATAGCAATCGCATAGTCTACTGGAACGCAAATGGCATTAAGAATAAAATAATTGACCTTCGTCATTTTGTAATTAAGTATATCTCCGATGTAATCGTACTGCAAGAAACCCACCTTAGACCACAAAGAAAACTTTTCCAGCCAAACTATTTCTCATATTACGGCTACAGTGCAAATCAGGCTGGCGGCGGTACTGCAATTTTAATTAAAAACGGTTTACCTCACAGTGAGGTCCCCCCCCCCCACCCTTACTACAACATGTAGAAACGAGCGTGATAAAATTAAATTTTAAAAATCAAGATCCAATAACCCTAATCTCTATCTATATCCCCCCCCCCCCTAGTGCAGATAATTCCAATTTTATTTTCGACATTGAAAACCTAATGCAGGCAGGACCTAATCAAATAATTTGCGGAGACTTTAACGCACACCACCTT
>JAPMOR010028948.1:0-60552 GCA_026543865.1 Argiope aurantia
TTATTTAAAGGGAGGGCTCATTAAGCGGTTTACAAAACCACCGTCTAGAGATGGGATTGCTTCAAATATCTGCACTCAAATGTACAAATCTGACAGAAGCATATTGAGAAAGGTTATTTTTACTGGCCCCGACAGAGAAAAATTGATTCCCTCTTCTCAGAAAAAATGGAAGAAGAAATATAAAACTTTTAAGGATTCGGTGGACAGATTTTTGCGGTTTCTCTGTGCACCATCTCTACAAAATTACTTTATCACAAACAAAACAAAGTAAAAACATTGTACATTCGCCAACAAAAAGAATCGGATGCATCTGAAATTTTGTTATTTATTATCGCATTTTCACAAAACGGGTGCAGTTGGAAATAGCTCAAAAAAACATCTTAGTTTAGACATTTTTACTAATGATGCGAATTTTTCCTTTACACCTGCCAATGTTTTCGTCCAATCGATTGCTTTTCATAAAATGAGCAGTCCATTTTTTCTGAAATTCTGATAAAAATATCGAGAGTTAAAAAGTTTTGAAAAATGGCCCCTTCAATCTATCTATACTTATAATAAAGTTGAATGTGTGTGTATGTGTTGGCGCTCTACACTGTTTGACTTACAGTTACCAAATTTGGCACATATATATATTGGAGTTCGCGAGTGTACACCTCGGATCTATTTCTTTAAATTTTTAATTTTGATTAATTGAAAAGGAAGCAAAATTGGTGTTTTTTTTTCAAGATAATTCCGAAAATATCCCACAAAAACGATTTTTGCATCAAGTTCAAAAAAAAATTTTAATGATATATATTAATCTATAAATTAAGTTTTTATTGTTAATAATTTTTTTAAAAATATTTTAACCATATTTTTCAAAAATTTATTTCGCACAAAATAAAAATAAAATTTAATCTGCTCGGTCACGGCCATTTTAATCTGCATGGGAAAAATTTGCTTTTATCAATGTGTTGCCATCATATTGACAAAAGTTCAGATTAAAAAAAATAAGTTTACATCTTTCATAATTGAATCTGCAGTAATATTATTTTCAACATGCGTCTGTAGGAAATGGACTAAATATAAAATGTGATATTTTCTTTAAAAAAATAAATGTGTGAAAGTTTCTTCGACGTTTTAAAATAGCTATATTATCAATTATATATTTTAGTTTTATTTAAGGCACACGTAGTTTAAAATGTACAGGGTATGTAATCTAATCAGCACCCAACAGCTAATTTGTAAACATTTAGTAATAGACATACACCTGCTAACAAATTGGTCTAAATTAAATAATCATATTTTATGCAGCTTGAATCAATAAGTGTTCTAATGAATTACAAATTTTAAATCTTTTTCAGATTCCCTGTTCTGGGTGCCATATTTAATAAAATATTCACTAATAAAGACTAAAATTCACTAAATAAATACTAATATTTTAAATAATAAAAGTTCACTCTTTTTCAATTAAAACTGACTGAGTTATGAAAATTTGAATGTCCCAATTCTATTTCTATAAAATCATGCGGTTTTAGACCTCTCCAACGACCATCATTAGGAAAATAACTAATTAGCGCTTGTACTTTCCCTGAGGCTTATTGTCTAAAATAATGAGATTATTGTCCGAAAATAATCATATCCAAGGGTAAGAGTAGTTTTCCATCAATTGGGGATTTAAAATAATGGTTAGAGTGACGTATTTCATTTGGCATAAAATTTAAGCTGCAATGAATTTTTCATTGAGGTGTCAACTAAAAAGGCAGAATGAATTCCTCTCAACAGGCTGATTTAAGCAAAGGTAAATTAGTTTTCATCCGTTAATATTTCATAAATTTAATTTCAAGTAAAATTAGGGCTCCTAACTTCTAAGAAATTGCAGTTATCAAAAAAACCTTAAACACAGAAGTTGTAAGTCTTAATAAAGCACTAATCTGGTTAATTTGATTGATTTTTCTATCATTAATAACAAGGTAGTTATAGTGAAAGAAAATTTCAACCTTCTACCATTTCCATGAGCTGGATAGCCCCCATTTAAGAACTCATCCCAGCCTTCTACATTTTTAACAGATTCCAAGCCGCTTAAATTCCAAACGAAATTAGTCTAGTTGTCTTGTTCACATGATAACAGGGGGAAAGCGTTATACGCATGTATATATAAGCTTATGAACGGAGGGGGGAGGATTGGGCTCTAGGACCTTAATCGCTAATGACCGGCAGAAAGTGTCCTAAAGTCGTGCCTTGAGAACCACTGCAAAGCGTAGTCTTCCTACAGGAATGAACCTAAAGACTGTGTGTGTGCGCACGTGTGTTGGTGTTACCCAGGTCAGATCTTTTGATCTATAATTACCAAATTTGATACATGTATATTTGTATGTCGGGAATGTGCAACTCGGAGCGATTTTTTCGAAATTTTAATTAGGAACTGTTTGGGCCTTATTTCCCGACAGCTTGCGAAAATGGTATTGCAAGAAAGTAAATTTTTTAATGTAAAATGTTCTATTTCACGATACCAATTTAGCAGTCGTATGAGTTTTTGCTGAATTTTGGCAATTTAAAAATAATTTTTTTCCTATTGATGTAATTTATTTTTTAACAATAAATCACATAATTACCCTGAATTTCAAACCGTTTTCATCGTTTCATCAATCAAATGATAAAGCGATGGATTTTTCTTCCATTGTTGATAACTAAAGAAGTTAATATCTATGTCTGTGCAGTTTACTGATACATAAAAGAGTGAATTTAGATATCGATAAGATTTATGAACCACACATTTACATTTTTACTTCTGACATGATGACACATGACTGATCTCCGATAGAATGTTTCATGTACAAGAGAAGCGGAACTTAACTGACAATTAAAATAACACGGTTTTAATGTCAGACATGGAATTATCAACCATAACATTATTCCTGGGGAATTCTGAGATGACCAGTTAGTACTAAAGACGAAAGCAAATGTGCGCGAGAGTGAGTGTATGCGTTTTGGGGCTGTACAATCCAGACTGTTCGATTTAGAGCAACCAAACTTGGGATATACGTAACTTGGAGAGTAGAAATGTGATCTCGGTGGATTTTTTAAAAAGAAATTTAATCAATTAAAAATCAAATTGAATATTGGTGTTTTCCTGGGATAACTTCCAAAACGTTTACAGCACACACAAAAAATGTATCTTACATCATTTTGAACTTTTAAAAAAATTGCCATTTCATTATACCCATAATAAGCGTGCAAAGTTTTCCTAAATTGCATCTGTTTCCTTCACTTTGCCTAGTTTCCAACAACAGATTAAATCCTTACTTTCGAGTACAAACCTTATAAGGGTTAAGAATCAAACCGCTATATCAAACATTTAATCGCGTAGTTTTCTTTCCATTATTGAAAGCTAAGGAGGAAAGTATCTATTTAATATCTGTGTAGCTTACAAGACTAAACAAAAAACAAAATTACAATACTGGGAAATTTAGACGATAGATAAACTGCACATTCGCGTATTTTAATAACATTATGACTTCACACGACGGATCTCTATTACACAGGTTCATTTACACAATTAATAGAACATATGCAAATCTATTAATAGGACATTCTTTGAAAGGAGGACATGGGCATAAAATTAAGATGAAACGATTTAATTAAAATTAAATATAATCATAATGACGACGAACCAACTGGTAAACAAAAGGTGACTATATTTAAATAAAAAATATTTAAAATTTGAAAAAATCATTCATATTAAAAATAAATATAAATATTATTTTACCAAAATTCCTATAAAAAAATTAAAAAGTCGTATTTTGGTTTCAAGTTGTCATTTACTTATTATATAAATCCCGGCAGGTAGGTTGAGTTTTCAGCAAAGAAAATTAAGTATGTCTTAAGAACTACTGGAAATTTCGAAGCAAAATTTGATGTGGATACTGAAAGGCCTGTTGGATCAAGTAGTTGATGACACTATTTCCGAAATGGGAAAATTTTGAGATACTAATTAATTATTTATGTTAATTACTTCAGTTGATCAGTTTATCTAAGTAAAGTACTAAAGAGGTACCTAGAATTAGTAATTAATTACTGAAGAAAACTTGCTCCTTTCAAACATTTTCAATGATAGCAATTTTGTGAAGATGCGATAATAAGTAACAAAGTTCCAGAAATGTTCTTTTTTGATGACAGTACTTGATCTAAAAGCTAAAGAATATAATTAAAATTATAATGATGCTAGTGAGGAATCAATACGAAATAATGTATAATAGATTAATAATAATGAATAGAAAAATACTCCTGAAAACGCTTGCCAATTTTCGAGTTATGGAAAATTTTGACTAAACAAAATACTCATTTGCTTTGCTGGGCTCTTTTGCACTTGTAAAATTATTCCGAGGAAAGAATAAGTGGAATAGATACTAACACTTTAGAATCTCGGACCATCTAAAACAAAAGAAACCTCTTGATGCAAGTGATCATTTTTATAAATGCGTTGCCCAAAATCAAAAGCATCGACGAATTAATAAATTAGACTCTCATTAATCTGTGACATACAATTACTAAAAAAGAATTAAATGGAACAGTCGAGGTGCTAAAAGATAAAACAGCATCCATTATGTTCAAATAAATGATTTCGAACAAGATATATATTTGGCCTTTAGAATGAAAATAAGTTACGAATTTTTCAGCTTCATTCAAAAGAGCACAAGCAATCGGAGTATGTTTATGAGAAAGAACACCAAACACATTTAAAATGCTCTCAATTCGGAGGCGGTTAAATTTTGATCAGGCAGAATGAAATTGGGACCAATCATTGTAATTGTAGTTATTCACTTCATTAAAATAAGCGCTTTAGTAGTTACTGTTAAGATTCGAAATTGCCAAAGATATGTTATGAATTATCTATTAAAATCGGCTCTTTTTCAGTTATAAAAGTTATAAAGCTATCATCAGATCGATGTGATTTACTTTGCTGCATAAATACTTTTCGATGTCAATTCTAACCAGAAGGAGTGGTCTGCCTCAAACTTTCTATGCGTGCGCTCATAAATTTGTCGTGCAAGATAGCGTCTTACACGGCACTGGTGTACAAGAGTTACGAAATATTAACTTTTGGCGTGAATTCAGCATTTTCACTTGATCCATCATGGAATGGTTGGCAAGTTTTTGCCTTTTTGGATTTTGCTCGACATTTCACTCTTGTCTACACTATTGATATTATTTCTATGTACTGAATGTTATTCATCTTTGTTTTGTAATTATCGTATTCACTTATATTCGAAATTATGGGCAGACAAACCGGATCTCGCTAAAAATTTCATAAAAAATTTGGTGGAAAGACCCTATATTTAAGTATATACATGTAACTCAAAACATTTTTAGTTATCTCTGCCACAAACAGACGGACAGAAATAATGCCCAAATTGCGATTTCCGAATTCAAGCTGGTGTAAAACGGGGAAAGACGGCAAAATCTCAAGTTCGAAGTTTTTTAACGATTACAATCATTTCTCTACACAACGTATAAGAGAAAGTAAAAATGCAGTGTGATCATAATGTTCCCGAATAAGCTAATATAAACATTGCTTGTATAACGATAAAAAATATATATATATTACTCATGCTTAAAGGTCTTACTCTACCACTGCTTATATTTCAATAGTATGAATTTAATCAGAGTGGAATCCATGAAAATCTTGTCTCACTAATGCTTTTTTTTATGCATATAAGATCAACTTGAGTAACGCTGCGAATTCTAAACACAGAAACGAAATAACACTTATTGAAAACAACAAAAACATTGAGTAACAAAAGCCACGAATCTGAAGGGAATATAATTCAGTATAATAAAGCATTTTCCCCCCCGAAAGTCTCGGTGTTGGATTTTGCTGAATAAAATGTAACTGAAGGTAAGAGTACAATCAAGGCTAAAAGAGTGACAAATTCAAAGCAGCTGAATTCATAGAGGTTAGAAGGGGGAAAAAAACTACTGTTCTCATCGGTTTTATTATGACCACAGAAAACTAAATAGGCAGCTGTTAAAATACCCCTTAAACTCAACTGGTTAAATCGTCTTAATGAGTTAAACCGTCTAAACGCATTTACTTCACTTGACCTTACTCAGTGGGGGAGGTCTTCCCGAAATCTTCTCGCATACTCTCTAATGAAGATGAAATCCTTCTACTCAAGGAAGGGGAAAAAAAGAACGTAACGAATAATCCCCCCCCCCCCCCCCCCCGAATCCGTACATAAATGTTTTGCGAGTTGTTGTATAGTGAAAAAAAAACAACCCAAAACAAAGTTTTAAACTTTTTTCGACCGTGGTAAAATGAAACTTTGAACACAACAACCATTTATTAACACGATCGCATATCAGATTTCCTTTTTATGTCGGTGCATCTTTGAATGATCGCTTTCACATCCGCGCAGAAGTACAGACACGCAATTGCTCGTCGGATTTGGTTCACAATTTGATGCGGGTCTACACCTCAGTTGCTAAACTAGAGTACCAAATTTCATTCACCTAGCTGTTTACATTTGGTAGTAAACGAGTTCACTTGTACTCAGATAACCAGACCGAGAGATACAATTCCCAAAATGTGTCGTCTGATTCAGAGAGGTCCGAACCGAATATTTGGATAAATATCGAATACAGTTTTTTTTTAACAATTAGAATATTTTCTCTCTGCATACTTAGTATATAATACAATAAAATAACATTTTTTCGGGTGAAAATCGAAATCCAGTGCCATCAATATACAGAATTTATTACCTGCAACGGGAAGTACGGTAGTAATTTTTTTAATTTTTTGTGTATTTACTTCTTCGAATGTATTTAGACGACTCATTTACACTATGCTAGAAATAATATGGTTTTGTCAGAAAGTAAACGGGGGGGGGGGACTCGAGAAAATGGAACGTTCATTTTAAAAGTTGAAACGGGTAATTATCTAAATTTTAATCTTTGAAAAAACCACCCCAGAATTATAAT
Source organism: Argiope aurantia (assembly GCA_026543865.1). NCBI lineage: Eukaryota > Metazoa > Arthropoda > Arachnida > Araneae > Araneidae > Argiope > Argiope aurantia. The sequence continues at coordinate 6,961 of JAPMOR010028948.1, forward strand.
ATGCATCGGTAAAAGAATAGATAAAATCCAAACCTCCCCTTGCGAAGCATGAATTTCTCCCCAAAGATCTATAAAACAAATTCAATCCATTTTAAAAGGAATAATTTGAATATACATCCAAGAATACGCAATCACTAAAATGTTAAGTGCTAAGCAGAGAACTTTCGATCAGATCAAAAAGAAAGATGAACTTTTTAAAGAGAATTGTTATAAAAATCTCTTTAAAAAAACATTTTTAAGAAGAGCAGTATCTTCATATCTTTATGGATGCAAAAGTTTGAGATTCAGATTCCTGTTCATGAAATGTAATGACTAATATTTTCATCTTATCCAGTACATAATCAGAAGGACCCCCCCCTGCCCTCTAGAAGACATTGTAGTTATACTTTAAGTATTAATAACCAAATCTTGAAAAACTGAAAATTTGTTGGGCACAAAATTTGGTATCTCAATAGAGAGCAAAATTTTCTAAACCCAGAGAAACTTATGTCCTCAAATCTTTCTCGCTTACTTTATAATAAAGTCATTCCAGAAAACGCCTGTCATGGCATTGCCGTGCAATAATTACTAAATATTAACCTTTGGCTTGAATTTAGCACTTTTGTGGAATCGATCGCGTAATCCTTGGCAAGTTTTTTTTTTTAAATTATTTACTTATTTTGATAGTTAATCCCTGGCATATGGTAAATAGTATTCAAAAATCGAATTTGTTAGAGGTGATCTTCAAAAAAGATTGAAAAAAAAACTGATATAGAGAAACATTTGTACTCGCCAAGTATCATATCAGATTTGATGCATTTAAATCGTTGCGTTTTTCTACCCCCAGGTTTACATGTTTCTAAAAGCAGAGATTGGCAATCGAGTACAAATAGTACAGACTTCCTCTGAATGAATTTTCTCACAATTTGATAAATATATAAATTGTGTTTTTATTACGTAGACCAAATTTTCTTCGTATAGCTTGAAGCGGACTTGAATCATTTTTGTCACAGATTGAAAAACAGACACCCATAATGCCAAAAATGAATTTTTCGAAGTCATGAAGTCCAAAACTTGATTGAAACAAGACTTTGTCAACGACTGAAACAAGCATGTGATATACTATATTTGTAGCCACGAAACAAGAGTTAACAATTAAATAGTTGCATAAATAGAAGATTTACAATTAAATAGCTTTTTTCTGAAGCAGATTTCATTTTCGTGTTGATGTCAATTTCATTCCGAACATTCCTATACTAAGTGCGAGTTGAGGGAGAAGGCAACTAGATAAAAATGCAGGAATTTTCCACGTCTTGTTCATCGTCGCTTTGCTCATATAAGATTTAAACTCATATAAGAATTACTCTGAATGGGACTGTGAAATATATTTCAAATGGCTTTTCCACTCGAGAATTGATCCATTTAGAATGAGAGGGTTTTCCTGATCAAATTGTGATTTTCAAATTTCGAAGGATTATTATTTCAATAAGAGAGAAAAATTTTACGAAATTTTATATTTAAATATTTTCAAACATTTCCGGTGTTGATAGAGGGGTTGAAGTCCCGGTCATGGAAACACTGCTGGATTGACCGCATTTTCGCAGTCTTTGTAAATACCAATGAAGGAAGGATCTGTTCCCAACTAAAGATGGCAAAGCAGCAGCACATCGAAGAATGTTTGAAAAGTTATATCTATATGCAATTCCAACTTGCTTCGTTTCTTATTCACAGAATCGGAGAGACAATATAAAATACCAACTGAAGTGGTCTCTCAAAAACTTCTTTGCATACCCTCTAATAAAACTGTTGTCCCAGAGAGCGATAACATTTGCATGGCATTGGCGAATAATACTTACGACGTGAATTATTATTTTTACTAAATCTATTGTGCGAACCTATAGTATCGTTGGCGAATTTTTTTTGTTGTTGTTGGCGATTAATACAACTTGAAAATCGAATTTGTGTTTTAAACCAGTTTTTTCCAACCGATTGAAACAAAATTTTGACACAGAATTACTCTTGTAGTCACAAATTGCGTTCCCATTTCATATATTTAAGTGATTGCGCTTTAGAGTCTCAGAATTTACATGTTTCTAGAAGGACAGAACGACAGGCGGTTAACCCGTCGTTGAATTTGGTCCAAAATCTATGTCCCGAAATTCATTCATCTAGCTCTGTTCGTCTCGTAATTATCGCTTTAATTTATATTCAAGTAGACGGATAGACATATCTTCTGAACGGATTTTGTTTAATATTTGATAAAAATCTAAGAATTTGGTTGGAACGACCGTATGCCAAATTTCCACCATCTAGCTCTAAGCGTTTTCGAATTATCTTAGTCACAGACAGATATAATGCCAAGAATGTGTTTTTCGAACTCAGAAAAGTTTAAAATGTGGAGTTTCGTCAAAATGTCCGGTTCCAATTTTTCTATTGTTACAACATTTTCTTTATTATTTAAAGGAAAAAAAAACTATAAATATGATGCTTGCTAGAACTGCACTGTAACGGGCCAATGGCTCAAAATTTATTTACCGCATTATAAAGTAAAATTTTTTGACCGCGCAGTAACTGTCAGAGGTTCCATCCATTGAGTTTAGCATGGTTGAACTATTTTGAGTCCATCCAAGTTTACCGCACACACAACCCCCTTCTCTCCCCCTACATAAAAGGCTCGTTTTTGGTTTCATTTTATTTATTCGTTACCTGTTACTTGGTCTCGATTTTGCAAATTGCACCATTACAAATTCATTCAATTCAATATACATTCGTGTTTTCGAAAGAGTCGCTCAGTGAAGAAAGAAACAGTCATTATTTTCTAAAATACAGTTTAAAATCTCGGAGTTTTTAGTGTCAAAGCACTTCTTTTAAGGACTATTTGATTTGTATTCTTATGAAATATTTTTTGCAGTACTGCTCGCTTCTTAATGAGGAGCCACCCTTGCTCGAGTATCTCCACAGAAAATTTCACTTATTTTAAATCATCGGCTTTATTTTTTGCTTAGTAGCTCATTTCTACACAAATAGAAATAATCATACTTTTTATTGGAAGAAATTCTCCAATAATTTTGAGAATTACTGTACTATTCAATAAATTATATCACTGAAATAATATTTGTTCCTTGTGAGGTCCTATCAGCCACATTCAATAAATTATTACAGAGAAGCTAACTGTTTGAAAAAAAGAATTTTGTTATTCGGTCCGTTTTGTCCCTGAAGAGTAAATCTTTGAATTTCATTATTTTAATCCTATCAACGATTGTCTGAAGTTCCGTTCTTTCAGTGGCCTTTAAATTCTTCCCCTAGGCAGCCGCCAAAATGGTGGTAATTTTAATCATAAATCGAATAATCGATAATAATACATAATCTTCAAAAATTGATTAACTGTGGTACCATGTGAATGAAATCGTTTTCTTTAAAATATTAGAGTGTCAGAAAATATGTTGAAGAATAATTTTTTAACAATTTTTATGTAATACGATTATTTTACAAAATATGACGAATCGAATTGAGACTGTATAAAAAAAATATAATTTTTTTTTAGCTGAACATTTGATTCGAAAACTATAAAAATACTTTATGTCATTTAGAATTTTTTCATTGGAAGTATATGATTGTCTAATGATTTAGAAATGAACAATTTGGCTCGATAGGACTGGAAACTCATTTTGGTCATCTATTCGAAGCATCCTAACAAACTGCGATGCAGTTTTAAACTTTTGTGCCGAAATGTTCGTTTCCCCATATAGATTTCAAAATTTTGATTTATTTAGAATGAAACGGAATTTAAGATTGCAAGATCAAGAATTGTTGGAGAATGATATTGTCACACAAATGAAGCAATCAGTAATCAAAAAAACACCTGTGTGCTTCTAGAGTATATTGCTTACACAAGCTTAAAATAAAATGACATATATTGAAATGAACAGCATCTATTTTTAGTAACGACTGTATGAAGAATTGCTGACTTTCTGCACAGTACAACCCATTAATGAAATCTGCATCGGCAAAGTATACAAAAATAAAACATAATTTAACTATCAAAAATTCAATTTCAAAATTTTGTTGATGAATTTCACAGTTTCGACCTTTTTTTATCTAGAAAGATATAGTTAAGAAATTATATTCTATCTGAATAGGATGCTCATAAATGGAACCTTGGCATATGTTTTTCATATCCAAAATTTGATGTAAATGAAAACTTATATCAAATTTTGAGCCTCATTAGTTCAAATCACACCTTGGATATTCAGAATACGATGATTAAAGATTTAAAAATAAATAAATGTGAATTTGTTATATTTTAGTATTTTGCGTGATTTTAAAAGCATTGCTAGAATGAGAGTGTTCAAAGCGTGCAAAGGATTTAAAAATGCTGTTCATTGATGCTTACAAGATACAAGTAGACATATGCATCCATTCAAATTTATTGCATATCGAGCAGTTGCTGTTCGTGGAGATGAAAACAATTCTTTTGAAAACTGAAATTGCTTATCTTTTCTAATGATTCATATTGTTCTTTTGAAACTATTTATCTGTTTCCAAAAGTTAATTTTTAAATCGTTAAAGATGAACATATAATTAGGGTGGGGTATGGATTTTCTAAATAATTCGATTGATAATTTGGAATTTGAAGTTTTAGAACAACCCCCAATCCTTTTTAGAAACATATTCTTAACGCACTAACATTCCATTTTTTCTGAGATGGAAACGGATCGAGTGACGAAAGTTTGAATTTTCCTACTTCAGAATCTATTAGATAATTTTCACGGTCAGATCGATGGAAATTTACCCATCAACTCATTCGCTTGTTTCTCAGAAGGAGCAGAAAATTCCATTCATAAAATATGCAATGAAGTAGTATGAACTATATTTGCATTAAAACATTCAATTACATCCAACATTACGAATCTAGCTTAGTAAATTTTGCGAAATGAAAATTTCCTTTCGTGTTACAATAATAAATCTTGCCGGCTGCACTATCCTTCATTATAGTATATATTATTACTGGAGATAGATGGAAAGATTTAAAATGTATGTCAGTTTGATTTAAAAGAAGGTAATGATATTATTAGAAATACTGGATATCCTATAAATATTAGTATAATAATGGTTTACATACAAAGCGTTAATTATTTCAAAAACGCAGAGCCCGTTTAATTCACTTTACATTGCTAATTATCCGTAAGAAATAATGCTGACTGCATCTCGCCTTTGAAAGAACAATATTTTAAATCTATACTTATAATAAAGCTCCGAGTGTGTGTGTGTGTGTGTGTGTGTGTGTGTGCGTGCGTGTTGGCGCTCAAAAGGCCAGACTGTTCGTCTTACAGCTGCTACCAAATTTGGCCCATGTACACCTTTGAGGTCGGTAATGTGCAAAATCGAGTGATTTTTTAAAATCTTTAATTAGAATTATAATTAATTAAAAATTAGACGAAAGACGACGATAACTTCCGAAATTATGACAGCACAAAATGCATTAAATTACATCAAATTGAAGTTTAAAAAATAGTCTTCTCAATTTACTAATGTTTTAACGGAACAAATTAAATTTCTATTTATAATAAATTAAAAAAAATAATTTAATCCTATTTTTTCACAATTTATTTCGCGCAAAATAAAAATAGAATTTATGCTACACCAGCAATGGAAAAAAATTAATTTTTATCAATGTGTTGCCATCATAGTGACAAAAGTTCAAATTAAAAGATAAGTTAACTATCATTGCAAATTAAACATATAAAAGTAATTTTCAGTATGTGTCTGTATGAAATGAAATAAGTATGAAGCATGATATTTCTTAAAAGCAAGTGCATGGAAACGTTTTCGATTTTCTTTTACAATACTTATATTATTAATTTGATTCAACAGCTTTAAATAAGGCAAGTAGGGTTTATTATGTGCAAGATAACTATTCTAATCGGAGCAGGACTGCTAAATAATAGATATATCTGATAACAAAATGATCTAAATAAGAATAATTATATTTTATATAAATTGGTTCAAGAAATGCTGATTAATTACGCCTTTTAAATTTTTACATGTATCCACTGTCCTATGAACCATATTTAACAAAATATTCTTAAGACGCAAATAAAAAAACCTTGCACTTTAATCAACTAAATCAATCACTACAACTGACCGATTTATGAAAATTTCAACGTCACTATACTTTAAAAACGGGCGATTTTAGATAACTTCATCAACCGCCTCAAAGTAGCCAATCATCTCCCAGAGTTTCTCAAGAGTGATAAGCCTAGATTACGAAAATGTTGATTGTTCTAATATTTTAATATTCATAACTTAAGAAATCGGTCAGATCTGAAAGCAGAAGATAGAAGAGTTTATTTAAAAGTTAGAGTTTCAATATTTTGCTCTATATGATTCTCTAGGACAAAAAGGAATGTCTGAAACTTAAACTTCATAATTTTTTGAAATGTATTTATAAATAAAAAAAAATGAAATATTATTACTGACAACATTTATATCCTTTTAAAATTAAAACTAAAAACTTAATGTTTCGTTCAATCAGTGAAATTTTTTGTGTTAATAATTCTTTGAGATATAAATTATGAAAATTATTCTGCAGTGCACATAAGACTTCAATACTGAACGATTCTACTTTTCGTTTTCATAATTTTTTTTTAAATAAGGCGTGCTGGGATTTATTAAAATATGTTTTTATATTAATTGCAATTTCATCATTTCCACTTTAATTTAAAATTGAATTTAACAGGTGCTAATAGAAAATTAGAGATGCGTAATACAATGAACAGAACGGTTTAAGGCCTACATAATAGTATTAGTGAATTACATGACTATCAAAATTTGAAGCTTAAGAATATTTTGCTGCACTATATATTATGGAAACAAGTTACATAAAATATTTACCGCTGACTGCCAAATGTGGTTAGTACTACATCAAGAAGAAACCAAGCTTAAAATATTTTAATATATTTGGTTTAAAATGCTTTCAACGTATTTGTACACCATATCGGGAAAACTTTATTATATTTAATACAAATGAAATCTATTCTTAAATCGGTCGTTCCTCCTTTTGAAATGAACCATAAGAGATTCGAGCAATTTATATAAAAAATTTTTTTTGATAAGTTTATTCTCGAAAATTTGAAGGTAGCCTTCTGAAATGCTTAAAGAACGTAATACTTACTTAAAACTTTGGGCATCTTAAAAATTAAATCATGACAAAAGACATCAAGGACTTCCATACGAACATCACTTACCTTTAAAAGGGAAAACTTCAGCGTATTTGCTGAATTTCTATGTTAAAGTATAAAGGAAATTGAAATGCACATGTAGTAAAAAGGAAATTTGAAATATACATGCGCAAATGCGAATTTTTAACGTAGTTACCGAACTGCACATGTGTAAGCATAAGGAATTCTCCCTCTAATCAATGTTCACAATCCTACTTGTGTGGCTCCAACGTTCTTCTCATTTCGTTCGAGGAACTCCCTTGACGCGACATTCTTCGGAAAGGGGCAAGACGATCGCGCATTGTTGGCCAGGCAAGGATTCCTCTTTCTGCTACACTATTTACCGGGTGGGAAAGGATAAAAATTTGATATTACCCATAGACAGAAAAAATATATGAAGTATCTTTATTATTTGGCATACTTGCGATTTTTCGCGTGACAAACAGCTTGCTTTAGTGATCGACATTTATATAAAAAAGGTGCTGAAGACCCATTAGCAACGTCGCCAAATTGATGGCAAGGTAAAGAAGCATATTCAAAGCGAGGCACATTAAGCCCCGTTCCGACGGCCAGTGCGCATCTTCAGACAGACCATTTGCCCTCTTTCCCCTCTCTTGTGGTTTTCCCGGGTCCTTTGATATATGTTCATTTTACCGACAATTAGCGAGAAGATCTCGACCGACGTCCACAGGCGAGGGTAATTCTACAATGAGTCATTTGGCAGATTTACGACCATATACGTAAATGCATCAGGCCGTCGGAATGGCTCTAAATTTTCACCTAGACATCATTCAACGTTTCGTCACACCCCCCTTCCATATGTTAGCGTTAGGAAATAGGAGGAGGGGGGGGGGCATTTGGTTTCATTCGCCTCTGTGGAATTAAAAACTTCATGGAAGTCGATGCTTTTACCCACTTGCGGAGAGAAGAAATTCACAACTGCGCGTGCCAAAAGACTCCACTGTAACTTGCAAAGTATCTGATACATTTATAGAACTCGGGAAAAAAATATTTTCTGAATGAATAAATTTTAAACCCAAGACTATGCTCCGGCAAACACTCTCAGTCGAAGGGTGGCGAGCATGATTTTGATTTCTGAGAAAATTAATTGCCAGCTGACGTGTGCAGCATTTGTTAACGAATTTTTCATAAAAAATCTTGACGTGCATGGCGTATATATGCACCGCAAGTGGTTAAATTGTTAATATTATATATATATATATTCACCGAGTTTAAATATACTAACTTATTGCTATTATTTTGTCTAAGCTTTTGTTCAATGCTTTATTAAGCCGCAAAATATATCTCGCACCCGTTCAGCGGTATTGTTGTCTATTTAAAAATGGTTTTGACCACAAATTATCGAATTCAACTGTGACTAGAAACAGACAAAATCAGTGACGGTTATCAGTTTACTGAAAATTGCATTTTTCAGGATAAAGGGGTATATTAAAATTATCGAAACTCCAGAAGTATTGAACAAACGATATAAGAAACATTATCGAAAGCTCATTTCTTTCAGTTGTCGCTCCCACTTCCAAATGATTCGAATAAAATAGCAGTCATACCGATGTCAAGAGGGAAGGCGAGAAGAAAAGATTCTATACATTCAGTACATGGTGTTTGATGTTCTATAAACACTAACTGTTTTGAAATGTACCCGGACATCTTCTGAAAGTTGGGCAGTAATAATTGAATTTTACTGATGTTAGTATGATCCCAAGACAATAAACAAAGAAACCAGGGGAAGATTTTTCTTTCGTGAACCAAATTTTGTGAAAAACTCTTTTTTTCCCCCCACGAAGTTTTCATATTATTTTCATAGTTATAAGAATAATTCTGAATAAATATGAAAGATTATTCATTTCAGCAAAAGAAATGATGCATCATGTTAATAAAGAAATAGACAAATCTCTTCAGAATTTGTTTCACATTTCCAACGTTTGCCGTACTTTTATTGTTTTACAAAAAGGAGACACTAACATTTAATTTGCAACATTAGAAACCTTCATTTGATCCTTAAACGTTTTTTGTGTGTGTAAAGCTGCATTTGCGGTTGCCTTTCAAACGAGCTCGTTTCAGGACACAGGAATTTGAAAACTCAATGCTAATTATGGAGTGTTTGTGCATTATATAGATACATTTACATTTTAATTTTGAAATCGGACAGAATTTCATCTCTTTCTACTGGTAAAAGTACCCGACATATAACAATTAAACCAACCAAATAAATTTTTGTATATATCTAGAAATGAAATGAAATACTGCATTCATTTGGGTTTCAGAGGTAAAACTAGAGATTATTCGACAACATTCAGATAGATTAGGCAGAAAATGATACTTATTCAATCTGCCATACAATTTGAGTTTTGAACATATCTCCAGAAAACGGAACAAATTTTGGCGAGTTTCCAGACACGGCAACGGACTATCTCTAATTCTTAAATATAGTTGCTTATTTCTAGAGTTTCAATTAAATTAGCTCGAATAGAAAGATAATAACTAAGTTTTGTCGATTCCATATCAAATTGCCAAAAAAATATAAGAATCCAAGCTAACATTTTCAGATTCGTTTGAATTCGAAAGATTTTATTCGATTGATAGGAATAGGAAAATCCATAGCAGAACCTATTCATTCCACATGGAAATGCGAAGTCAGTATCTTTTAAGAGGTAAAGGAATGGGAAATGCAATTGAATATCAATCAGAAAAAGAGTTTCAAAAACAAATGTAACATATTGGTGATATTTTGTTTTACTTCCACGGATAAAGAAATCGACTAAACTTGAATTTTTAAAAGTTAACATTTAATCAATACAATAAATTGTGTAAAGCATTTAATTCTCAAGAAAAACACTTACATTTTTGGGGAAAAATTGTTGCAGGTACCAAAAAGAATTCAATCCTTTTGATGTGAAAAATTAATTCAACACATTAGAAGAAGAAGTATCTTTTATGATGGAACTGTTGAAATCTATTTTAATATGCTCTTTGAGTTCGGGAATATAAGAGCGCCAATATCAAAACTTGAACACACAGGAAGACTAGTATTTCCAGCAAATCTGTTGCTGATTTCTTCACAAATGTTGGACTTTGTTGAGCTGCATTCCTATTACTTTCGGTATTTGATATCTTTGGCATCCTTGGCGACATGAAATGACATATTAGTTTTCAACTGATTGAGTAAAAATCTCATTCAGACATCTATATATGTAAATCATTAATTACTTCCTGTAGTAAAAAATATTTATTCCAAATGCCTTATAGTTTTTAGCAACTGAGTATAGTGACGCGTATAAACAAAAGAAGCATATGGATTGCAAAATAAGACATTCTGTAGATTTTCTCAAACCTCCGTGAAAGCTGAAGCACAATCATGAATTAAAAATCGAAAAAAGAAACTCGACAAAGTGGTAAGTTGTTATTTAATATATACATGCTCCAATTTAAATATCATTGCTAAAAACTAAGAACCATGAATCTTGAGCTCAAAAGTATTTACTAATAATCTCTATTCAACGAAATTTCATTCAATAAAGTTTTAATTTATTAGTGTAATATTCTGAAATTTACTCTCCCTCCCCTCCAACGTTTCGAGACTTGTTATTTTTCGAAGTTCCAATAAAATCAAACTAATGAGATGTCAATAATAGTAATATCGAAAAAAAACCCGAGAGCTATTAAAGATGGTAGAAGTTGTGCAATTTTCTCCACATTGATGGAGACGTCACGATTGCCGAATGTCCAATGAGGCATGGCATCTAAATATGTAACGAAATTTTATAAAGGCATTAAGTGAGTGAACAGAAACATTGCAAACATTATATAATACAAAATGAGGGAGGATTACAATTTCAATAAAATGCTATAAACGCGTTTGAATCTTTCTAATTGTGCGATATATATTTTTATGAAAAGCATGTTTTCTTTTAAATAGATTAATCAAATAAAAGTAGTAAATATCCTTCATAACTTATAATAGGTATTAAAAAAATTATAAAAGATACATTTTAGACTTTTTTCCCTCATTTTTTATTCTTCTATTTAACAAGTTTTCTTTATAAGAAATTTTTCTGTAAAATGACGAGACTACATCAAACTGGACGGATAATGATTATATTGAAGTGTATCTGCATAAACGCCCTCCTATGTTTAGAAGTTATCAACGCCAAACTTAACAATCGTACCTTTTAATGCCAAAGATCTAATCAGCTCTTATACTCCACCAAATGAATAATATTCTTTACGATATCTGAACTCATGAAGATAAATAGAGCTTATTTCAAAGAGTAGCACCAAATGGAAAGCCTCAAAATCGTTCTTCCTCGCTTAGCTGCAAGTTTACATGAAAGTAAATGTGTAAAACAACTTTATAAAACTTTTTTTCAACCATTTCTTTGAGGAATTGACCTTAACTCTCAGAAGTAGCAACCTCTCTACAAATGAAATTTACTTAACATTTTCTCACAAGAAAAACTATCAATCTCTAGAAACCATTTTCTAGAGATTGATAGTTTTAATATTTCCTTGAAATGTGTCTTTTTTTCTTTTCCTTTTTAATGCTCCAATGACTAAAAATTCACAACTTTTGAATTCTTTAAATTTGGGCCAAAGGATACTCTAATCGGAGTTTTCGTTATGTGGATTTTTTAAACGCAAAATCTAAAAATAAGTGGACAATTTTCGTCTGAATATGATATGCTCAATAAAATGCAATTTTATCGCGAATAGAATAATAATGAATGACAAATTCTTCTCACCTAACAAGAGGGAATAATTGAAATTGCAAAGTTTGTTTCGCTTTTAATATCAAAATAATAAGATGCTCTAGAAACATTGCATATAAAGGTATAATTTGTAGAAACGTTAAATAAAGCTATTAAAAAAATCAGAAACCGATTTCATAAATGCGAGTTATTTTTCAAAATGAAATTATTTGAAAAACGTTCGGATCAATGGATTCAGATTAGTTTACGATTTTATTATGTTCATTTTCAGCCCACTGGACAAATTTAAAGCTTCAAAATGCATGCGAATCGTACTTCGAGAATAAGAAATTTATCCCAAAATATTTTCCTTGGTCACATTTTGTGCAAATTTTTTAAATCTTCAAGAATGAAGAAAGGGGAGAAGAAATAGAGAAAAAAAAATGCTAACTGTACACTTTCAAAATTGAAAACGAATGCGTCTTTCTCATATCCATGGAGCTCTTGCTGCAAAGTCCCGCCTTCAGGATTTATGGTTTTAATTAATTGTTCGAGTGCCATTTCATCTTCAGGTCAAGAGCAAACAGTTTATTAGCTTAGAAAATATTCACGTTAAAAATGTAAGGGTTGGATAAAATCCCGCATTCCAAACTTATTCAGCTTCAAAGCAACCCGACTTTCTATTACCGGGATTGAAATGAAAATGGGCAGTTCTTATCGAGAAGCGGAGTTTTCTTAAGTCTCATACCTATTAACATTCATTTTGGTTTTTGAGGAAAGCTTTCTATATTTCTATGGTTACTAAAATAAAATAAAAATTCAGTTTTATTTTTCTATCAATTTTAATTATGAAAGAGATGATTCCTTCTTTGTTAAAACTCAAAAGTTTGGTTTGCTGTGGCAGAGCGAATAAAACTGCAATGTGACATCGCATTGTGAGCCAAATAAAATACAGCTGCGAAAGAATGCAGTCATTTACTAACTATGAATTTTCATTCATTTTGGAAAAATCAATTTAGTAGCTAAAAATATTGGGTAGTAAACATTTAAACTAAATGAAATCTTTAAATCTCATTTTAATCTTGAGGTAAACAAAGAAATGGTTTGAAGTGTTGCTGGATGCGCGCGATCTGACAGATGATTACTAATTCTGTTACAGTGAAACAAACAAATTACTATTTCAAAATTACTATAAACAACAAATTACTATTTGAGAATTAGAGCCCTTTATTAATAGAAAAAAATATTTTTCTACCTCTATCTCCATAATGTAGGGATCATCTATAAAATAGACATCTATATTTCTAATTCAAGTGGTATGCAATCCTTTCAAAAATCCATAGATATATTTTCATAATTACAGCACGATTTAGACGAAATAAATATGCAGCTTTTCAATCACAACCACCACATTAGATACTTTGATTATGAAATATTCTATATTAATCAAACGTTTATAATTGCGCCGAACTCATCTTTTCTTTCTTTTTGGACATCATAAGTATTTATTTACACCGCTACTTCCATACGTGTTGAGTAGAATTTAATATTATATATTTTAAAAAATCGACCACTTGAACCGCAACTCACCCATGCGTTACTTTGCAAAAAATTATTTTAATCTTAAAACAAAAACTGCATAAAAACTTGCAAATTTTATATATGATAAAAATACTTTTTAATGCGCATGTTATATACGATTAATAATAGAAAAAAAATTTCCTTACGGAAGTTTTATTCCAAAGTTAGAGAAAAAGAACTTCATATTCAAATTTTTTTTAAAAAAATCTGATTTAAATATATTATCAATTTTATTGTATTATTGTTATAAAATATTAAAACAAATCTTCACTCTGACCAGAACATATTATGCTCAGATGTTTCAAATTCCTTTGTAAGAATTTCAGGCAGCTTTAAAGCGTATTATAAGAAATCACGTGATTTTTTCGAAACCTAATGGTAGCGTCAAAGCTATCGTACACAACCACAACCCCCGGGGGTTGTGACGCAACCCGTTCATTATGCAAAAGAAATAATTTTAATTTCTCATTTAAAAATTATCGCTTAGTCAAAATGACTAAAATAATTAATAAATATTTGAGGATAGTCGGCATTTTCTTTCGGACTATCTCATTTCACCATTCGTCAATATAAAATTTAATTTGTTGAAAATAAAAAAAAATATCAATAAATTATTCGATCAGAAACAGACTGAAAATTTTACATAAGAACAAATCAAAATTCCCATCCAACTAACGTAATGTGGAATCATCTGCCAATAGATCATGAAATTGTTTAACATAGCTTATGTAATAATTAATATTTAATACCAAGTTATTTTACACAGGTATAAAAAAAATATCGTTCTCGCGAAACTGTTTACGCAATTACTCTGAACAAGCTTTAATTTGAAGGGGGGGGGGGAGAACTGAAGAAGCAATGAAATCGGTCTCAATAAATGTACAAAAGACATCTGATAATAAAAATGAACGAAATTACAACAGAACGCTTCATTTTGTTAGCCATATGAACGGGGAAATATAAACATCGCTGTAAATAGATACAGCAAAATATTGAATTCGCAGCAGATGAGCTTTCAAATGAAAACCATACAAACAGTTCACTTTATCAAACTATTTGCATAGAATGGGATTCTAATCAATTCTTTGAAAAAAAACCTTCAGATTTAATCAAAAATATTGCGCAATTATCACAAATGCATTCTTTTTTTTTTTCTTTTTTTTTTTTTGTCACCGGCTATAATTAAACTTCATTTCAGCTCAGTTTAAAATGGGATGAACAGAATTCATTGCTATAAAGAACTGAAATTTTACACAACAAGCCAGTTTTGAACGCTGATTTAGTTTGGGTAAAGTTACTACTCTGTTGAAAAACAGAATGTGAAAAGTACAAAAAAGGCGAAGGGCTTATACATATAAATTGTCTTTCCTTTATGTTGCATTTAACACTGAACAATATCGGATCAGATTTCTATAAAATTTTCTTATTATTCCATGACCCTTCGTCGGTAGAAACGTAATTTTCTTGTAACTCCACGATCCTTCCCTGACAGAGATCCTTTCATTTCTACAAGATTCAGTTTTACGATTTGACCAATCATGTAGGGAACTGTATTTGAAATGCCAAGGAATCGAAAGGAATTGGGAGAATATTTATGATTTGTAAATGTTAATTAACAAGCATGCATTCATAGGATGTCAGATACTTTTACGTAAAAAAACTGTCAAAGTAAATTTAAAAAATTAAAAGATGAGAAACATCGTTCAAATTTCAGAAAGGTTTCTGTCATTATCACTACTTACCGTTTCCAGATATTTTTCATTCGGAGACGCAAGGTGTGGCTATCGTAGTACAAATAAAGTTACGATTACAGCATTTTAGAAAAAGTATGATTCCTGCAAATGCGTCTTGATTACAATTATTGGATGAAGAGAAGATAAGACAAAAATTAAATTAATTTAGAAAAAGATGAGGTTGCTCAAGTAGTCAGTTCTGACATTTAAAACTATAGATTATAATTATGAAGTAAATAAGTATTTTAGAAAATTTACTAATAGTTTAGTGTTGCAAAATAATTCTTTACCCGCTTATTCTATTCTTTTTCTTACAAAATAATTCTTCTTAATCTTTAAAAAAATTATTATAATAATTTTTAAAATATAATAGTCATAATAAAGGAAATCATTTTTCAATTCAATCATTTCATATTTTCTCAGAAATTCTATAAATTCCATTTCATTCAACTTCATGTAACAAGCAATTGCATCTTTTTCAATATAAAGTAGCTTTGAAAACTTTGTTTCTATTTTGTTGTTTACGGAAAACTTTAAAATTTTTAAATGATATCAAAAATAGCATAATATCTATTAAAAGTTTATCGTTATTCTCTTATTAATGAACTTTTAAATAAATACATTTTTTAAGTATTAATGAATAAAGATTCCAAAATTTTTTCAAAAGAAAAAAAAAATCGCCTGCCATTATACTAAAATCTAAGGATTATGATATTTGAAAATTATTAATTTCTTCAAGATATACCGATAGTACATATCATCTGATACAATCATGAAATAATATTGATAAATTTAATTTGATCCACATTTTTCACATGCAGCACAAAAATATTACCCAACTATAGCAATGTATTCGTAATTTTTTAACAAAGTTAGAAATGCAGTTATCTCCCCCGCCCCTCTAACCATTATTTAGCTTGCTTCGATTAGAAATTAAGGAAACTTAATACTTATTATGCTGCATCTTCGGGCATTTTGAAAAATTTTATGGCAGGCAATTTTTTTTTAAGCTGTTAACCGGGTAATGAACTTATGTTCAATTCGTTTTGCATTGAAATATTTCGTCATACCCAGTTAACAGGTTAAGGAGTTTATGTATTTATATATACATTTAATAAAACATGTACATATACTTTTTTCAATATAACACATCAACTATACAATTTAAAAATCACAATATTGATAAAGCATATCAAAATATTTGCGAAACATTTCATATAACTTAAAGGGAGTGGTTTGATTTTTTTTCTTCATTTTTTTTTCTTTCTTTTGTATTTTTTCAATTTTTTTTTAATATGTCTTTTTTTTATTTCTCTTTTTTTCTTTTTTTGTTCTCTTTTTCTTTTCTTTATTTTTTTCTATATTCTCTTTTTCTTTTTTTATTATTTTATTTTTTTCATTTTTTTTATATCTTTTTCCTCCCATTATAGCAGACAAAACAATGACACTCTGAAGATAAAACTTTACACTTTAAAAATTTCTTTATATTATACTATACTTATAGTAAATTAAATCACATAAAAACATTTAATATTTTAATTTAAAATCACAACGAAAATGCTTTAAACAATTCCACAATCAAAAATTAAAATTCTTACTAGAACTGCATGGGCTTCAGTTTTTAATTTTTCACATGCCCAAAATGAGAATTCTATGTGCAATCGACACATTATAAAATACCTAAAATATTTAAAATGAAATATGAATTGAAGAATTTAAAGAAGGCAAATAATCAAGATTATAAAAGCTGATAGAAATAAGACATTCTATTAATTACTTTTATACAGAATATTTCTTGATTGAGAGATTGTACAATTTCGAAATGATATCCGAGCATGCCCAGAAGTTACTTTCAGGGTCGGCCCATGCATTCATATCATAGATTAAATTCAGGAATTCTTTTATTTATTAAGAATTCGAAAATATAATTACAGAACCTGGATACCAAAATGAAATGCATTTCATTTAAACAAATGTATAAACGTTTCAGTAAAAAAGAATCCTTAAATTAAGAGAAATATTTTATCTTTTCTATTTTGAAGTCGGAAATTCGTATTCTTCCTACTTTAGAATCGAATTACAAATTCATAATTTTTTTATTTAAATGCTTTATTATCTTGTGAGAGTTTAAATAAAATTTCAGTATTTCTATTGTTTCACAGAAGAAAAATCAATATTAACATTTGAAACCTCGCACAAAAATTACATAAGTTCGATTAAAAGTATAGACATACTAAATGAATTTTTTTGCGCCAATGTATGTTACAGTAATCAAATGCAAATGTTTACATATGACTAAACCTGGAAAAGACGTTCCCTTTTTAGGATGAACATTCTTGATTTTTTTTTCTTCCGCTTATTATTTTATAAAAGTTATGTTACTAGATGTTAGATACTATATTCTGACATTCCAATTATTAATACTAATATCTTTGAAAACTGCACCACCAAAGTCTGTACAAAGAGAATATGTATAATTAAAATCTTTATACATTCATATCAATCATTTCAGTATCTTCAAATTAATTTCTAATGTCAGTTGTTGGTCATAACAGCAGGAATCTGAAGGTTATTGATGCGTTTAAATAACAGTTTATCATTATATGGAATGAATAATTATCCATGTGAAAGTTCCGATAAAAGTTTATTTACATAAGTTGTCGAATGGACTGAGAGGCGGCTGATAAATAATTTGCAGACGAATACACTGAAAGAGGAAGTATTTGTTGAGTTGGCAAGAAGAAATGTCAATAAAGAGTTTTTTTAAAATAAATTTTTATTTTGCTTCAAGAGTCTTGACGTGGCAAATATCTCTCTGCTATCCATTTCTTACAACATAAGTTCGAATGCTACCGTACTTCATTCTCTCATTCTACCCCCTTCTCCTTAGCCCACAGACACAAAGGGTGGGAGGAGGGAGTTCACTAGTTAATACACTGAGTGCACCGGCAAAGATCAGTGGTCCAGCACAATCAAGCTAAGCATGTGATTTATGTCCAGCTAAATACATGATGCAGGCACAATGACCTCATCTTGTCCTATTTCCAACGACTATTAGAACTGCCTTTGCTATGCTCTCAAAGACAGGTAATGAAAGTCCGTGCTGAGCAGGTTACAGCTTGAAGAGACCATTTCGCTTCGTTTCGATCGGCAGCATTGATTTTGTTGGTTTATGAGAAGATCCGATTACTGAATGCAGATTGCTGAATAATACAGTCTTAACGCAGAAAGTGTCTTTGGCACAATATCTTTTCGTATATAAGGTTGAAGAGGTCCTGCGAGGAAAGAAGAGATTCGTTAAAGTGCAATTCCATGGTACATAGGCAGATACCTTAATCCAAAGTCATCTCGTACTTTGAAGCAGATTTTGAAACCCTTGATGTTTCAGTTCAAGTCTCATATCGGACATTAAAGCTTCTTATATGTCTCACACATTTTCCAAAAAAGTTTGCCATTTGGCACGAACTACGCCATTATCAGAAACATACATGTGGTTTCAAAGTCTGTCAATAGGTTGAGGCACGTTTTTTTTTTTTTTTTTTTTTTTTTTTTTTTCTCCCTTCGTAGTTGGAACACGAATTTTGGACTAAGGTGTTACAAATGTATAAGGACATGTAGATAGCTGGCAATAAGTTCTTTACAGAGATAAATGTCTTTAGAATAACATGTTTCTCTCTGTATTATGTCCAAAGAGGTCCTGTGAGAGCAGGAGAGATTCCCCACGGCACACCTCCATAGATACATTGGTAGGCAGATCTCTTTATCCAAAGGCTTCAGCAGTATATGAAAACAAAGAAACAGAAGAACTCAAAGAAATATATCTATAGATCTCCTATCTTCTGCAAACTTTCAGTGAAAGAGTGTTGCTTGATATTAGTAGTTATGCCGTCATTAGAAAGATGCCGATTGGTTTTAGCTTCACAGTTGGTTCAGTTTTTTTTTTCTTCCGTTTTCTGAATATGAATCTTGGACATAATATTCGTCACTAAGGGGTTACGATGGACATTTTCTTGTTCAGGACGTTATCGTCCAGTTGTTTCAATTCGATTAGCACACCAAGTAAATCTTGATGAAAGGTTCCAGAAAAAATTTTCAAGTGAGTGTACACAGCTTAATGTCTTTTTACTTCCTGAGCAACAGTCACTTAGATTTCAAATAGTTCCAACACTAATTCAAAATTATTTTAACACAGTGCATGGACTACCAACAGGAGTCACTGTTCTGTGTATTTTGTAAATTTTTCAAGCCATCAAATAAAATTTATGATGTTGCAGTTTTCGAATAAAAGTAGTATTCAGATTTTAAATGCATCCAGTTTTAAAATTCTTGAAGATACATTTTGACAAATGTTAATTTAATGAAGAGTTATTTTATTAATATGCAAATGTGATACAAGCGGATGCATGCAAATGAATGTAAAAAGAAAATAGTCTTGAAACACAATGCATATCGTTCAATTTTAAAACATGATTTTGAGCACAATACTTTTTTTTTTGAAGTAACACTTTAAAAGTATTGCAAAATGAATGCCAGCAGTCAATTTGAGCGTTTCTGAAATATTTTATGCAAATACTAGGCAAAGCTTTTTTTTTTTAATTTCGAGCCCTCTAGCTTTTTTTTTATTAATTTCGAGCTCGCTAGCTTTTTTTATATTATTATTATTATTATTTATTTTAATTTCGAGTTCGATAGTTTTTTTTTTAATTTTAATTTCGAACTCGCTAATTTTTTTTAAATTTAAATTTTTTTTTTTTAACTTCAAAGTTCGTTTTATTTTGTAAACGCCAAGCTTATCTTTCTATTTTAAAGAGCTTTTTTTTTAAGTTTCAATTCTTCAAATAAATAATGCTATTTTTATAATTTCATAGAAACACTCATTTCGAGGCACAAAAGTTATAAAAATCTAATAAGAAAATTTAAAAGATACATTGGCGCAAAAAATCAAATGCATTTTAAAAATTCTATATTGTACATTTTGGTATCCCAGCCTTTTTAGGTAAATAATCACACACGCATTATATTAATGAGCATTATTATAAAATTTTGGAATCACAACATCATAATTTAAAAAATTTTTGAACATTTAAAATTTCTTAAAATATTGTTTTGAGTTTCAAATAGTTTTATAAGATCTATTTTACTTTTTAATCTAGAATTTTAAATGATAAAGATGCAAAATAAATTATGCTTATTACACAAATATTTTATTGTTTATTAAAAAGTCTAATTCTTAAAATGATAAAAATATAAAATTAAAAAGGAAAAAATAAAATTAAACACAAAACTATCTTTAGAATTAACAAAATGAATCTTATTAGCAGATTTGAAATTTTAAATGAACCTTTGCGAACTGATGCAAATGCGTAAATCTGAAGCAATGGCCCACCATTTGCTTCACCTACGCCGTTGCAAAACTAAATGAGCAACCTAGTTGTACATTTATTGTACAAAGCCAATTTTAATAATGATAATAGACAGTATAATCACGCCACTCATGTTGGCGCATGTTATACAGTCCAATTTTCCAGTACTTTGATAATACAGTCAGTCGCTTTTGAAAGTGAAAGAATTCTTAAGTATTAGAATTCCGTTTCTATGATACTTGAATTACCAGTTCCCAGACAACTACATCTTTCTAATAGATTCCATATATAAGAATAGGGAAGAGATATATTTTAATACAAATTTTTCAAAGTTTTATACAGGAAAAAGAAATTGCCATTTTTGAATTCAACGATGTTATATCACTATATGATACATTGATATAATGATTAGTAATTTTAAAACCTGAAATTTGAAGGAAGATTTTAATAGCAGTAAACAAAAATTACAGATTTTAAAATCGCATTTAAAAAGTATTCTCGTAATATTTGTTTGTTAATATTAATGAAGACATTTTTCTCCGAAAACAAAGGAATTAAAAAAAAGCAGTATCGCATTGAAGGAATTTAAAAGCATAGATGTTCCCGGACAGGTCGAATATTAAGTGGATCTTCGTCCTAGGTAAAGTTCAGAATTTTCTTTAAAATATGGTTTAATTTAATTTAGAATTCAAATACAGTTCACTGCAAAATTGAAAATCTTTAGAAGATAATAATAAAAATTTTGTTCCAAGAAATTTGAAAAGTTTTGAAAAACTAAAGTTTCAGTAATTCTTCAGCAACAAGTTCAGCAACAACAATTCAATTTATTCCTAATTATCACCTTCATGATTCGTCCAATTGTGAAAATAAGAATTCCTTTTGAATGAAGGGTTACATAAGGATTCGATTGAAAAACTCGAATCTTAATGTAAAAAACTTCATCTCAATTTCGATGCCGTCAGTGAATTAAAATTTTGATCTTTAATTTTCCTAACAAACGAAGTACTCATCATTTAAGTACATTCTGAATTGTGATCAAACAAAGTATCAAGAATTAATAGAAAATGCCCGTATTCTTGAAACAAGAGTACGTGCTAATGAAAGTCAATTACAATCTTTTTTTAATGCAGCAGATGCGATTTACAAAATCATCAGATAAAGATTCGTCACAGCAGAATAATTCCAAGCAGAAGAATGCATCATTATCTGAAGATATCATTAATATTTTATAAAAGGTTAAATATCTTCTTTACAACTATGTAAAATAATTAGAACATCCTAAACGCATTGCAATAAACTTAAATTAATAGCTGAAAAAATGCGGGTTTTTTTAAAATTACTTTTTGGTGAAATGTAATCACTGCTGATTCCCTTTCCTATTGGTCTATTAATGATAAACATTCTTCCAAGATTTCATTGTTGGAAGTTGCCGAAAATTAGGCACCTTTTCTTTAAAGCCACACTGATAAAACTTGACTTTGTTTAAAAGGAAGTCCTAACTAACATTTACAGAAATAAAAGCCTTTTCTTTTAAAATAAAAAAACAGTGAAAAGAAATTCCAAGAATACCTTAAACAATTATGGCTTTTAAAATAATTAAAATCCATTGGCAGATGATTGATGGCTCCAAATCAATGCCATTTTTCCGATACTTGGGAGATAGTTTTTTTTGCATTTACAGATAAGAGATGTGTTAAGTCTTCTTTTAAGTAAACTGTACAACATAAAAACTGTGCAGTTTTCTTAAAACTCAATGCTCTAGGTAAAAAAAAAAAAAAACTCAAGAATTCCGGAAAGGAAAAATAAAAGTTACGTATTTTAGTTATGATGGTAAATTGGACATTTATATTATGTTCTGAATGCGAAGTATCCAAAAGGCAATACTTAAAAAATGAAGAAATAGTTGATCAAAGGAATTTGAAACAGTTTTCACCCTATCTTCACTAGATCAGAAGATGCTTCGTGCATTTGCGTTGAAGATTTAAAAAGTTGACGTTCTTTTCTCTTATATCTGCACTAAATTTCAAATTCAGATCAAAAATATTTTTTGGGGGGAATAGGCATCAAATTTCTTGCCAAAAGGCAATATTATCAATTTACTTTTGTAGATGTACTTTTATGGAAAATGATATATATATTATTAATTTTCGTTTTGTTTAAAAGTTTTGAGTGTGTCGGCATTCTTGCATAGCTTTTGAATGCGAGATAAAATGCATTTGAATCTACAAATTCAAACATTCTTATCAAAACATAAACAGCACTCTTTTCTTATGGATCACTTTTATTTAAATTAATACAGCGTTTAACAGTTTTTTTTTCAATTTCGAATATTATTAAAGCTCTACATTAATACAAAATTAACTTAAACAAAAAATCCTGATCCGCTATTTTAGATTAATTTTCTTTTAATAAAAATTAAACTTTTATAGCTCTTCCATTATACTGTTAATTCTTGTAAATATTCATTATAAATACTTTTGTTTTAAATTTTACTAGCAAGTTTAGAAAAATATCTAACAAAGCTGTGCCTGAACTTGTATTCAAATTTTTTACTCTGATTTATAATGAAGGAAAATTTAGAAATAAAAATTGAGGTACATCGCTATATCTAGAAACATAAGCTAGAAGTCTTATTTAAGTGATTGTAATGCGCATTTTATCTTATACATAACAATAAATGCGTATAAAAATTTGAAAGCTCTATCTTTATTATAAAAAAAAAACTTTAGCAATTGCAAAATTAAAATACGAAAAAAAAAAAACCTTAAATGGAGAGAAAAAATCCATTTCAGGCGTCATTTGTAAATACCTTACGTTTATCATAAAGGAAGTTAACTTTTGACCTTTTAAAAAGCACGTGTTTAAATATGAATAGAAATATGCTTAAAAAAAATCGTTATTTCAGAGGGTTTTTTTTTCCAATATTGTATTTCTTTAAATATATAAGAGATGCTTTGAAGCTTCTATTTAGGCCAGTAGCAGAGGGAGGCAATTTTCATAATTATTTGTATACGCATAATGCAATTAAAAGGATCACGCAATATTTCAATGGAATACAAGAGTTTAAATTTGCAGAGTACCGAACAGTTTACAAAATTCCTCATCAGAGAAATAAGCTAGAGGCATCAGTATTTTATACGAATTAAAACAGACGTATCTTTCAAAATTCGGCGTTTAAAGTTCGATGGCATTCACACTTAATGCTACGTAAGACATTGCTTTATATATATACATGTAAAAAATCTGCATATTTTTGCATCTAAATTTTTGTTGTTTCAATTATTGCCTTGTTTTCCTCAGAAAACTGCTCGAGTAGAAAGCCATTCCAGCAAATAAACCCATAATCTTAATTTCCTAGTTTTCATTAAGTATCAAAGATATCAAAATAAATACGCTTTTGTAGAATATTAAAATTTTCCAAAGAATCCAGTTGAATATACTTTGCGGAATATTTCACAAATGAAAAACCTATGATAACTCCACTAGATTGCACCCACGACGCGTTTTCGATTAAAGCGAAAGAAATGAGAGCTGAATTCGAATCTCGTTCGTTTCGGATAAAATATTCCATAATTTCTAGTATAAGTGCTTATTGTTTGTTCCGAATTCATTGAGCGCAGTATTTAAGAAAATCTATACATTTTTAATTCGAATCCAAGTCAAAATTTAATCGAGCTTTCATTTTAGTTTTAACAGCAACATTTATACAGAAAATTTAAAATTAATTTCAAGAAAATATTCCACTGCCCGAGAAGAAACATATCAATGGAAAAAAAAATGGTTCCACACACATTTTTTGCTATTCTCAAGTCTCATGTAATGAAAAATGCTTATTTTATCCTTTGTTAATCAGACAGTTGGATTTAAGATACATGTAGTAGATATACTTTGAAGAGGCAAAACATATCATGGGGACATTTTGGGAGAGAATACTTTCATATAAATATTATCTTGCTTATTCGCAAAATGCACCTTCTCTTAGTAGGAAACAAAACAAATACAGGATTATTTTTTTCTTTTGCAAAATTTCACATGGTTAAGTTTTATATAGATGCAACAAAAATGGCAGAAAAATTTCAACATAGCACACCGGACCTATTTTTTAACCTAAATAATTCCGAGCACCGAAAATAAACTTGAATAGGTATTAAGGTATTCTTTTTTGGGAATATCTGGAAGAAGTCTTTACTTTTAAGATAAACTTTCAGTGTCACAAGGTTATTGCCTTAAGATTAACATGCCGTAATTTGCATAAAATATGAATTCCTCATCCGTAGAAATAAAATTCTTGCTGCTATGAGAAAAGTAAAAAGTTCCTTTTGAATTATTGGATTTTGATTCTTTCTCTTAATACACAATCTTACCTTGGTAAGAACAAATAACCAGCCGCCTTTGACGACCAACTTGTTTGCTCAGATTGACTTTTCGGTTTATTAAATTTTTAAGAATACATTGTAAAAAATGTTATGTTGGCAGACTGAAAAAAAACAAAAAAACTTAATTTTATTAGTCTATTCAATTTGCATGTGTAGCAATTTGGGGTGCATATTTTAAATAAAAACTAAAGCGAAAATTCTACTTCGGAGTTATGGTCCAAATAAAACATTTTTTTTTTTTTAATTTTCAATACTGACGAAACTGAATATTCCATTGGATGATAACATAGTTAGTTGATAGTTAGCGTAGTAAATTTAAAGTGTCAAAATAAAGAAATCATGGACGGAAAAAAAAGGATATCAAGAAAAATTTTTGAGAGTTAAGACAATTTTTGTGAGATGAAAATCGATCACCATATCTTTCTTAAATCACAGCTATTAGCCATTTGCCGATAGTTACGCCTCTTTTCGCCCTCGATGAATCTTTGTTTGACACCTGTTTGATTTCTGTTGTATCTTTCTTTTAATGAAATGGAACTTTTTGTGGATATGGCGGACCTTGTCCAAATAATTTCTCCTAACATTCTGCATTCAGCTTTCATAACTATTTGAGATTTGGCTGCAGAAGGCCAAGTCATTTGTTTATGTTTCATTGTTGCCAGGGGACAAAAAGTAATAAAAGCAAATTTTATTTCATGTACATTAACATTTTAGATATAGATATTTATTCTGTAAAGAGAATTTCCATTTTTTAAGAGACATATTTAAGAACAATAAACAAATCTAGACAGTGTACTTCCTCGATTAAAGGTAAAATAGGAAAACTACTTTTGAGCTCAAGATTATACTTTTTGAAATGTAATTAAC
Source organism: Argiope aurantia (assembly GCA_026543865.1). NCBI lineage: Eukaryota > Metazoa > Arthropoda > Arachnida > Araneae > Araneidae > Argiope > Argiope aurantia. Next base: position 32,786 of record JAPMOR010028948.1, read on the forward strand.
AGCAAATGGAACAATAACAAGTAAATAAAAGCAAGCGATAGTCAATAAAACCATTTACGAATGACGATACGCAATAGTTATGTACACATGTAAAATGATAATCTATCGATATCAGTATACAGAAAACTTAGAAAAGATTAGTTATCCTTGAAATCCATCGCTATCGAAACGGCCAGCTTTCTAAGAGTCCGATAAATAAATAAAATGGCAAAAGAAGAAAAAAAACCCAAAAAGTAAATATAATCAAAAACAAGAGATTTTAGAAACAAAACACCTGAAAGGCAAAGCATGATTTACTATTCGATACTGATTGGATGTAGTACAGATAAAATTTGTTTAATTTCTACACATTCTCCGGTTAGTTTTAAAATATTTCACATTTTGAATAAAATAATTTTGACTGTCAAACCCATCAGATTGAGAATAAATCTATAGGCGTTATTAAATAATGGCGAAACGTCTTTTCGCTCCTCCCATGTCGGTGGTTTGGAAATAGCTAAATTGCTGGTTCACAAAAGAAAATGTATTTCTCTATTGAGCTTCTAAATTTCATATATTATCAAATCAAACCAAATTTGCAAATCATCTGAAAAAATACATTAGAAGTTTCACCATATCATTAGTGTAAATTGAATTATCGAAACAGATTAAGTGATCCAAAATAATTTTCCTGTTTTCAACTCGTCGTGCAAGTATTTCAATGTAGCGTGGAGTTCTACAATCCCTTATTTCTACCGTTCTTTTTAAATATATGACATCTACCTTCTACGAAAAACATTGGTAATAAATATTTTCGATAAATGTGCAAAGATACAGAATCTCAGAAAATATTCTCTATATATGTTCAGGAATACAGTAGCATAGAAAATAAATATTTTTCTAGAAATTTTCTTGGATGTTATAATATCAAAGCTATTTTAAACAGTTATACCAATTATTTTCGATCATTTGCCAACGTCAAAGCTGCATTTATTGTTGATACTCGATTTCGTCTTTCCCAATTTTTTTACAATTCAATATTTGATGATTATAAATTCCATAATTTACCACATAGTTTTTGTTTATATCTTAATCCGTTAAATTTTGTCAGGGCTTCTAATTGTCTATTAGATGAAAAGGGTACAATTAGATCTTGATTGGATAGCAGAAAAATATGAAACATTTTTAAAACAAGATCTTCGAAGATGACTTTCTTACCCGTTTTCTTTTTTTTTTTTTTTTTTACAAAAAAAAAATCAGTACTCCTTTTACATTGGAAATGTGAAAAAAAGAAAGTTAATTATGGATATTCTATGCAATCTTTTTTTTTTTCAAGTTTTTAAAAAGCGATTTTTTTTTTTTTTTTTTTTTTTGCCACAAATTTTGAAAATTCAGACTTGTGCACTATATGTTTCATTTTCAAAGACACAAACCTTCACCTTCCAAAATATTTTAGAAAATATGCAACCTTTTATAAAATTGACAAAATTCCTCCAAAACTCCAAAGATTTCTCGGTCTAAAATTTCTGGAACAGTTCACAACTCCGAACCTCATTTATCAGAGCAGCAAATAAATGCGAGGAATTAAGAACTTTTGGCGAACGAAATTCCTTAGTGTGCGAAACAAAGTCAAATCACTAAAGCAAGCAGTATATGTGAACTACAGTCATGATCAGAACACAACTTTCATTACTGATTCAAATAAATATTAAGACGTCTTAAATTCTACAAGAACAGTAGGGCCAAAATTCTTTTTAACATACAATTCGACATATTCCATTTATAGGCAATTCCAGAGGCCCTTGGTCGAAACTTTAACAAAGTATTAAATATTTTTTATATAATTTTAAAATTATTACTAATTATTTTAACAGAGTATCGTTGATGCTCGCTCATTTTTCTCATTTTCATAATGAAAACTGCATTTCATTGAAGTCTTAATTTGCTAACTCTCTTTCTCTATAAAAAATACCAGGAGTCATTTAAGCTCACAGTAATATTAAGTGTTTCGAGACGGATTCAGACAGAATTATATGGTCTTTTATGTTTTATATTATATGGTCTTAAATGTTTAAAATTTCGCATACAATGAGCCAGGTATTTTCACAATTTACAAAAGCGCCCGTTTTGATTCTACATTCACACGAACTCCACCCATTTAACAGTTGCTACATCCGTTGTGTTGCCTGTTTGAGCTCGATGGATTAAATGGGTATGTCTTAAGCAGTTTACGCAGCAAGGGCGGATTCGACAAGCTGAACTTTAATAACTAAAATTGTTTATTATTTTAATTTCTAAATGTCAAAAAAAAACTTGAGTTAGTGAATTTCATGTATTCTAAACGAAACATACGTCTATAGACATTTGAATTCATTTCAAATTTAGTCATATTCAATTCGTAGAATAATCGAAGGAAAATGCAAAGGTTCTAATAGGTGAAACATCCAGCAGAATTTAATTTTTGCTGCTAAATTGTTTGCAAAATGCGCCGCTTTCCTGGGATAAAATGATTTTGTGGACTCGCTTATCTGCGTAAGTTGGAGGCAAGACATAGCCATAACAGAGAATTGCAGGCGAATTTAATTTTCGTTGAAGTATCAAATGTTATATGTGCCTTTAGTTTGCAATATAATCTTCGGAATGGGTGCCTTTAATTTTTGAATCAAAACTATGTAAAATATGCTTTCAACCAGAAAGAGGACAATTTAAGTTTTTATTAGTGAACAATACATGATTATACCATTTTAATCAACCATGTATACGAAAAATTCAAATTTAACTCAAAAACTTCCAACTACAAAAAAAGATAGAATTTTGTTATGCTTTCATTTCTGCATTCCACGAAAATAGTGCGCAATCGTACAAGGCATGTACAAATCGCATTAGACAAAAGGTAATAATAATAAATACTGTCGAAAAATAAACCATATAATTTTATCATTAAAACTGCCATACAGCTTTGCAACTTTGTGGTGTGTTTCAGTTTTTCAGAAAGAATTGCATACCAAGCTGAAATTTGGTCTGAAATGAATGATAAATTAACTTTACATGTTTTAACATATGTAGCTCTTAGAACCAGAGACTTAACATAGTTTTCAATAGATTGAGCATGCTGTAATAAAATAGAAAATATTTTATTTCGAAGGGTGGGGAGGAATAAAAGAAATTTCAGCTGCGCTGTGGTTACAGGTGCATTTGTCACGTGATTCACTTCCAGTTTATCGATGATTTCTCACTCACGACAGATTTCGTAATATTCACGGAACAATACCGGATTGAGAGCCGATTTCCTGATTCCATTCTACGGCATGGTTCTGAGTTTATTAAAATTTGCTCTTTGACATCGAGGGGAAAACAAACAAAACAGACGCCATATTTTCAATTAATAAATTTTTAAAAGTTACTATTTTTTTTCAAAAATTAATTTTATGTAGAGATTCCTCCGAATATGTAAATTTCCAAATGCAAGTTGCATTTCGAAGATAGTGATAACAATGGAAGCCATGCAAGCAAAAACTTCTCTCACGAATACAGCAATGAAATCTAATTCCATATTTGATTATTCAGTTGCACATGGCTTAACTCTATGCAACTAACTATATTCACTGTTTAACCTTAAAATGAATTTGAAACTTTAAACGTAGGTAATAACTTTAAAAAAGATTCGCAGTTGCATTGGAAAAATATAGCTTGTCTCCTTTAAACTATTCACCTCTAGTTCTTTAATTATATTAAAAAAATACTATTTTTTTTGTATAACAATTTTAACAAAATTTTTATAATTTAATATTTGTTATAAAATGTATAAGGAACTTTTTTGAGTTTCATTCTCAACAAATTTTAATTCAATTTACCACTTTAATTTGAAGGGGAAAAAGTATAAATGTTTTTAAAGAAAATCTGCCGAAGAACTTGAGCCATGCCGTAAATCAGGGTTATTTTGAATTAAAAAAATTTTTTTAGATAAAATACTCTTTTTAAACAAGGAACAGAAGAACATGTAAAATAAAATAGTAATAAGAAAATTACACTTTACCATGCCATTTCTTTCATTAAGAAATTGAATTTATTGAAATCATTTGAAATATTTAATACAATTATCTCCCATTCCATAGATTCATTTTCACGATTGCGTATAAAAATCCGATTTTGGTAAAATTTATAAAAAATATTAGATTATTGTAAAATTTATAAAAAATTATAAAAGTTATACAAAGGTTCGCAGAACGCATGACTTTCGAGATTTCGCTTATGATTGTCTAAGCTGGAATGCAGTTATCATCGCTGGCAGATATTGAGTTAAAATTGATTTAACCCTTCGACTACGGATCTTAAGGAAAAGGAACATTTATATCCCCGTTCTTTAGTTAAAATTCTGATCTAGGACTGTAGTTCACCGTCACTGTAAATATATGTTTTAAAATTTTCCCATCTTTGTGAAATACCAAATTTACATCCCCTCCCATCCGGTAAAGCGAGTAGCAAAAAGACTAATCTTTGCTTGACCAACAATGCGCCATCGTCGTGTCCCTTTCCGAAGAATGTCGCGTCGAGGGAGTCCCTCCAACGAAACGAGAAGAACGGTGGAGAGACACAGGTAGGATGGTGACACTGATTAGAGGAAGAATTTCCTCATACTTACTCATGTGCAGTTAAGGAACCGCATTAAAATTTTCGCATTTGCCGTGTATATTTTTTAAAAGAGATTCTATTACAAATGTATTTACATTCATTTACAACTGTTAACCCTTTGCTTTGTAACGGCCACTTGATATGACGCGAATTGTTTAAAAGAAGTGCAAAGTTAAATGATTATCTTCTATTAAGGAAATTCTATACTTTTGTTTTTCCATGTAATGTGAACGATTTACAATCATTCAATTGTTTCCATTTTGTGTTACATTCGCTACCGAGACTCAATTTTTTCTGCGCTTCATCTATTTTAAGAGTTATTCAACTCATTTCTGAGTACATTGTGCGTGTGTGCATGTCATGAACGTATCTATATTTGTCTAAATTTTTTATTAAATTTTTTTTATTGCTGTTATACTATTTACTCCCTACCGTATCACCTCATTTTTACGGTGATGTACATTTTCCTAGCTCTGACCGATGACGGTACCCATTTTTCCACGACAGCTGCTTTTTCTCACCGTAGCCAAAAGTACACGGGATCACTTTATTCGATTCACTGACTTCAACCATAATTATTAAACAAAATCGTAGACTGAAACATTTGGATGCGATAGCTAATGAATCGTTCGTTCATTTAAGCCATATATATTTTAGACATTACAATATTTCTTTTACTGGCCAATGAGGTTACACAATTCTTTTATTAAGGATGTTAACGAAATTGTATGATCAAATTTTATCCTCTTCTACATGGATTGCTATAACGGACGTATTACTAAGTCATTTGCTTCTCTTTTTTCTCTCAGCTAATGAGGGGAGATTTTCATTGCCTTCCAGGTTTTTATTTTCCTGCATTACTAGATTACTGGATAACTATATTTCAACAAATACAGGGTGTCCTTCAACTCACGAGCCAAATTTTAATAAATAAAATATATTTTAAAAAAAACTTTTTTAGCAATATGGGGGTATCGAATTCGAAAATGAACCCAAAAAGGCCTTACAAGTTCAATTTTTTAAAGAAAATCATCCACATTCGGTAATCACTTAGATTAAATGAAGAATTAATATAATTTGTATTTTTTTAAAAAAATTACACTGACTTGGTTAAGTTGAAAGACCTGACTGCTATTCGCTACACTTGCAAGGTGGTAAAATAAATTGTGAAATCGGTCCAGTTGTTGAGGCTGGGGTTTCTGTATAGGTTTTATTTTGCAGTGTTTCTCGAAAAGGGCTGGCGAGACGAGGCAAGCAATCGTTGATAACGCATCCAAGTTTTAAGCATTCGTATGAGAAAAAAAGGGTGCGAAATCGTATGGTGATTGTGACTGGGAGATTGTTTTTGCTACTTAAATATATGAATGGACCACATATTTGAAAATTCTTTTAATGAATGCAAATTTAATTTTTAAACAAAACAGCAATGAATGGTGGGAACACGAGTCCTTTCCTTGAGATAAAAGATATTACTTTTTAGACTGACAAATGAAAGGCACGAGATTGAAAATTGAGTTTGGGATGAGATTTAGTAAAATGGTAGCACACATTTAGAATGTTCGTTCAAGAAAATATTAAAGCGCAATCGCGAGACAAATTTGAGAAAATGGTGTTCGAACTTTCATCATACCTTTTAGAGTAATGATATGTCGTCATTGCCGAAAGAATCGAACAGTATAGTAGATAAGACATAGTAGATAATTTTTGTATAGTAGATAATTTTTGCTTTTTTTTTATTTGCTTTTCTTCTAATTTATTTCAAATCAACTTAACAATTTACAAACAGTTTTAATTAACATGCTTTTCATTTTTTATGCGAAAATAATAAGTATGAATTCATCTTTTTTCATTATTAGTATATAAGCTATGTAATAAATTTGAAGGCCATTTTCTCGAAACTGACAGGCCATTTGCGCTTTAATATTTTTTGAGACTGAACATTCTAAATGTACACTACCGTTATAGCAAATCTTATCCCGAACTGAACTTTCAACCTCGTGCAATCCAAAATCTAAGAACAATTTTTTCGCTGCTTTACAATTTTAAGGATTTTGCCTTTAAAATATGAAATTATTTTTTACCATCCAAATTATAAAGTCTTCAAGAGTTAAAAAAAATGAATCATTGACTATTAAAAAGCAGTTTTTTATACTTCATCCATTTTGAAAACACAACAACGAAACTTTGCTCAAAAGTAGTTATTTTAATAAAGTCCTCGCCCTCACACAGTTTCTTTAAAAAAAGTTATCAATCTTTCCAACAACTAGTAGTGCTGGATCCAGTTAAACATAATATTTTCGTCATATCAATTTAAATCAATGAAAATGAAATAGAGACTGAAAGGCAAAAATATCTTTTCAAAGATCGAACTAGTTCAGGGTCAAATTAATTTAGGAATTTTTTTTAAACTGCTTTTACCTGGGGTCTCAATTAGTCACGGATAATCCGGTTGCATTAACCCTTTCTAAGGCCTTGGGAAGTATGCTTCCCACCAAATTTATCAATCTTTGTATGAAATTATGTAGGTTGGCATAAGTTCTGACAAACTGTTTTAGAAAGACAAACTTAGATGCTTCAGTTCTTTATCTCACACAAAATGATGCGTCTTGGTTTGTCATTTAATTATTAATGAATCAAATTAATAAATTACTCAAATTAAATTGATCTAATAAGCTAAATGAATCCCTTTTCTTATTCTAATTTCAAACCTAAAAAATAATTTAACATAATATGACTGGAAAAAAATGACCTTTTAAAGGGTTAATACGACACGATTTCCATCTGCTCTTTACATATAATCAAGTTTCTAAATTGTTTTAAGTGTCAAATTACATTTGAGATCGAGTACCGGAAAAACTCTTACGAGAAAAATAAAATTCGAGAAAAGCAAGAATAACATCTAGAATTCAAGGGCGCGAAAAACCGAAAACGGTCCTCTCGTTTACACGTTGCGTGATCTCTAATATTTAAAAAAATATCAAGCTGTTATCTACATTATGAGTCAGTTTGAAATGTACCAAAAAAAAAAAAAAACTTCCGGACGACTTTAAAAGGTGATAAAGGAAGTGAAAAAAAAGTAGTCCAAAATATTTCTTTACATGAATACCTTATCTTTACCCACTGTTCGAGTCTAACTGAAAATTCAGCTCACGGCCTGAAATTATACTGAATATGTATCTCGACTAAAAAAGCGACAGCTCATTTTTTTTTCAGTTAAAAAGATTCAACTCGGACGTTTCTCGTTTGATTATAAAACAAGAAAAGTCAAAAATTTTCATCAAAGGGCAAAACAACTCGGGGGCTCCGAAACACAAGAATAAATAATAATAAAAGATATATTAAGGAATTAAATTTGGTTTCAGTAAGCGATAGTTCAATTAATCATTCTAAATAAGAAAGTCAGTGTAGCGTGTTGTACCCCATCATCACAGTGACCGTAGGAAAGCAAAGGGTTATAAAAATGCATTATATACACAAATCAAATGAAGCAATTCAAAGTACTTACCTTTCAACATAAATAATATTTCTGGTCATTTGGGTCAGGAGCACATTATAAATACTTGCCTTCTTCAACATTTATCCATGCAACACAATTCTTATGAATTTTAACTCTGAAATGTCTTAAATACTTTATTTACAAAAAAAAAAATATCCGACTCATTAAAATCATATCAGAGAAATTCTGGGTGCTCTACTGCATTGAAGTTTCCTTGCAAAAATGTTATTCTATCAGAATTCAAAATTTTCTGAATTCATCTTATTGATAAGTATTAAATAAACAAAACATATACAAAAGTTTATATTTTTATTTGTTAAATTAATGCCGCGGTTCGCGAAGATACTAGAGGACTACATACAATGGCATTTGGAATTGTGGGAAAATAGATTTCCGTCATCTCCAACATATTAATTGCTTAACTCATTTTAAAGTTATAAAAACCGAATATGCCACCCTAAAAGCAAATATTAAAAAACATTATGAAAAAGCTATTATTAAAAATTTCACACATGTCGAATAAAAAAAAAAATAAAGAAAGTTTGTGCTTACACTTTACTGACATTAACTGATCACATCATTTGAGACATAATATTCAATTCGTCTTTATATTCAAAAGATACTGATAGTTCCTACTTGGAAACAATTAACAAGATTTACAACATATGATTTATGAATTCCTCTAAGACAAATCTCTCGTTTACATTTGAAAGTGTTGTGAAAAAAAGTGTATACACAATTACACTTCTACTGCTTTACTTCTGTATCGCAACTCTACAATGAGCTTCACTAATCCCATCAAAATATCAATTTTTTTTATTTATTTCAAGCCAAAATAAATATTTTCCCCCTTTTCTAAGTAGCAAATGGTTTCAACACTCTTTTAGCAATTTGGCGTTAACTAGCGATCCGGATAGCTTCGAACCGATTAGTCCAAAAATGATTATGGATTCAAAATGTTTAATCCGCTGCCTTTCGATCTTTAGAAACCTAGTGAAATTTCTGGAAACGCGTTCGCGCTTTTCAATTCAATGTTATAGACACATTTAATGTGCCAGCTTCATCTTCGATTCCTAAATGTGATTGACGAACTTTTTCAAACTAACGTATTGTCATTTTTTTTTCTGTATAATAAATACATGTATGTAGCATATTCAATGAAAACATTGTAAAGTCAAAAAATTCGACATCGAGATTCTCCTCTGAGATCAAAAAATACATTTTAAGAATTATTGCTTTATCTGAAAACATTAACTCGAAAACAAACTGAACTAGAAGGTTGAAATTCGGTATGTGGTCAAATAAATTTGTAGATTAATTTTTAGACGAAGAATTTTAGATTAGAATTTTTTTTTGTAGATTAAATTTTAGACGAAGTATATATAGATATATTTAGACGAAAAGAAAATCATGACTCATTCATTTTTTTAAAATTTTACTACGAAATACAAAAATTGATATATTTTGTCGTTTTCACTCCTGCTTGCTGACTTTGCCATGACCTTTCAAGTCCCGCCGCCGCCCTCCCTAACTTTTGCCTTCGTTTGTAAGATGCAGACTCATGAAGATAGAAAAGACTATGGAAATAGTTATACTTCATGCTAACAAGTCAGTTCAAAATTGGGCATTATGTATACACAAGACAATTTAACCGATGACTAGATTTTGACTAAAGATCCCACACTGAAATTTGATATTTCACAATCGTAACGAATTTCGGATCGACAACCTGCTGCCCTTCCATCCAAAAAATTTAACCATCCATTAGACTATCGCAACTTAAATATTAATTACTTCTGGTCTCGTATAAAAGAACTTTCCGGGGGGGGGGGAACAATAGCCTAAAGTTCCTCTTGATAACTTTATTATTTCAATGCCCTGTTTTAAAGCAATTATCTCTTTCTTAATGGACCATAGCGGTCAGGCATTACTTTATTATTTTATTAAATACCAAATATATTTGAATAATTGCATTTCGTTAAGAAGACAGAAATTGCATTTGACCAAATACTTCAGAAAAAATTAAAAATTTCTTTTCAATAAATAAAACTGGAATAACACTTACGTTGGTGAAGAGATGAACTTACAAAACTGTGCTATGATGAGCGAACGGAAAATAAGCTAGCTTGAAAAATTCCATGCCTGAAATGACGAATGACATCAGTAAAAATGCATTTAATTTTGGATAAACATTTTTAAAGGCGAACTCTTGTGCTTCAGACAGCAAATAAAAGTTTTTAAGACATCATCAAATATGAAAAATCAAAAATCATGCATGAAACTCGGATGATCACGAGCTGTTTGTACACATTTATATCCACTCCAAATGAATTTCGCTGTATCAAATTTCAAGCTATAAATATTTTTCATATTATTTAGAAGCTACAGTTTAGGTTGTCGTTTTTACAGCAGACAATGGGATAAAAGATTGAAAAGATGATAGCAGAAAACTTCTGAAATGTGAGCTGCCCAACATTATTGGTTTAAAAATTTAATATCCTAATTCAGGTCCTTTACGTTTCGCATAAAAACGATGCTTCAAAATTTCAAGGAAAAGCTCCCGAAACAATAAATTGCAAAAATTTTGATTAAAGATCTTATAATTATTTTTTAAAACTTCTGTTAATGTATTGTAATCACCTAAAGTGTCTACCTTTTCTTCAAAATTCTGCAAGAAAACAGAGGAGATGTTGGATTTGCTTTTGAGGATTAAACAGGTACCATCTTTACTTATAATAAGGTTGTGTATGTATGTAATGACGTTCTATAGGCTAAACCGTTTTGGCAAGAAAAAGTGGAGGATGGAAATGTACACCTAGGAGTGACGTTTAAATTTACGTTAAAAATAAATTTACGTAATAAAACACTGAATGAAATTTTCGCGGTTTTCCTACGATGATTTCCGAAACTCTTATAAATATATATATATATATACCCTCCTAAAATTGAAAAAAATATTTTTTAAATGATCCTTAAAGCTGTTTCTACCTAAAATTTAACTTTTTATTTTTAAGCAATTCGTAACAAATGTTTAAGTATATTTTTCAATAATTTATTTCACACTACATAAAAATAAACAGCACGTTACGCATGCATAGGAAGAATTAGCTTTTATCAATGTGTTGCCATCACATTGACAAAAGCAAAAAAGATTAAAATATCAACTCTTGCTACAAACTAAACTTAGAAAAAAAAGTTTCACACATAGTTTGTAAGAAATAAAATAAACTTGAAACATGTCTTATAGAAAATGTAAGAAAAGGCCTCTGCAAACTATTAGTTTACTAATCTGCAGTATGTAAGACAAACAGTTTATAATGTTTGTGCATATATGCATAACAGTTTATAATGCTCTCACGCGTTGCCCACTCTAATTGGGACAAAATTGGGACTAACCTTAACCGAGTTATGAAAATTCGATTATTACAATTTATAAAAAACGTACGATTCTAGAATACTTCAAAGATCGCATCAAAGAAATAAGATAATCGGTGCCAGGAATTTCTATCAGACTGAAATTAAGAAATTGCTGATTGTCCAAAAATAGCGATATTCAAAATTTTGTAATTCCGTCAGATTTGGTCGCAATGAATTTTTTAGTTGTTGTTCCCAGTTGTCAAATTTCACTGAATACGATTCCTTACGATCAAAGGATGGCATAATATTTAGATTTCATAATTTTTTTCAAATGTACATTTATTGACAAAAACGATAAAATATTATTTGCGTCATTTAAAATCTTCTAAAAATCAAACTAAACACTGAATTTTACGGTGAATCAGAGGATTTTTTTTATTGAATTATTCTTTGAGATATTACATAAATTATAAAAAAAATATTTTGAAGGGCACATAACATTTCAAGGCTTCTGATTCCGTTTTCTGGGCTCATTTTAAAGAACATGTTTGGTTTCAGCAAAATTGTTTTCGTACTGTTTAATTATTTACTATTAATTTTTAGTTTTATCATTTCTGATTCAATTTGAAGTTCCAATTTTACTGAAGATGGCTGAAAATTAGAGAAATACATAGAACAAAGAACCGAGTCACGTAAAGCTTCTATAATAGTATGAAAAATACGATTTAAAAATAATTGAAAAAAAAAGTCCTGTTAGCGGATGTTAAAACTGAGCTGTTAGAGGCGATCATCTCATTTTCCCGCTTTAGACAAAGAAGCTCTCAAACCAAATGACACAAAATAACTTAAAATTTTAGCGCATCTTAAATCTCGGCGAACCAGCCAAAGACGCTAGTATTCAATACATCTCTAACTTGAAAACCTCCAGTCACGGAATCGAGGCTTTACCACCAGTCAAGCTCCACCTTTCGTAGCGGTCTTCAATAATCTAAAGGGGGGAAATGAGATGGTCGACTCTAACAGCCTCAGTTCCATCATCCGCTAAACAGGATTTTTTTTTAAATACTATTAATGAATACATCCAGTTCTAAGAAAGTTCATTGCAGTTCTACTAACAAAATGGTCTAAATGAACTAAACAATTACATTTTATGTTACTTGAGTCAATAAATGCTCCGATGAATTAAGAATTTTAAATTTTTACATAGGTCCTTTATATTACCCTTTCTAATCCTTTTACATGTTTACCCTTTAGCATTAACCTTTGAATCTTATTTAAAAAAAATTTTGAGACATCAATATTTTAACACTTAGAACTTCGATCTCTCCTCTCAGGAACCATTCAAGGCAGTGCATCATTTTGGAGTTTTATTTAATTATTTAATTAAGTTTTGACTGGTAAAAATACTTAAGAGTGATAAAAATATGTAGATTAATTTTCTGGGAAAATTCATATATATTAATTTTTCGGAGCAATGAACAAGTTCTCTTATTCGGCAAATATTTATGCATCTAATTACTTTTCGGAGCACTACGGTTAAATAAAAATCTTTAAACTTCAATCAACTAAATCATTCATTAAAACTAAATAATTTATGAAATTTGAATATCACTCTTCTATAAAAATTGGTGATTTTAGAACGCTTCATAGTCCGTTTCAAAGGAGATACGCCAATCTTTTACCAGGATTTCTCATCAGTGATTGGCTTACGATTATGAAAATATTGATTGTTCTAATATGTAAAAACTGACAGATTTGATCGCAGAAGATAGAAAGTTTATTTATTGAACTTGAGTTAAGAGTTGAAGTGTCAAAAGTATTTCACAGATTATGACTCTTTAGGACAAAAGGACTGTGTAAAATTTAAACTTCATAATTTTTTCATAAGAACATTTATAGATTGAAGTCAAAATAAATATTTTCATTTGCATCATTCAAATGTTTTGAAAGTAAAAATAAAAACTGAATTTTACGATGAATTAGAGAAATTTTTGTTGAGTAATTCTTTAAGATATTATATAAATTACAAAAATTATTCTGCGTTGCATATACAACTTCAATACTAAGCGACTCTGCATTCAATTTTCATATTCAAAAAAAGATGTGCTTGTTTTCAATAAAAAATGTTTTTATATTAATTGCAGTTTAACATTTCCACTCTAATTTAACGTGCAAATTTTATGAGCTCTGACAGAAATTAGTAAGTAATGTAATAAATAGAACTGTTTAAGGCCTACATAATAGTATGACTGAATTATATAATTATCAAAATCTGAAACTTTGATAGCTAAATATTTTGCAGAAAAGGCTATTAAGAAATCAAGTTACATAAAATATATTTGAAAATTTTAGAGACCTTTTATACTGGCGAACTGCTGGTCACCAAAGGCGGCTAGTTTCTTAATAAAGATATCGCTAAGTGAACTACTATAATATATATACATACACATACATCTTTTACCCCTTTTATGAGTATAGATAATAGCGATTTTCAAGAAAATTCATTCAGAAATATGAGATTTTTTTAAATATTAGTAAATAAAACAGCTATAGATTCTCTTATAATCTTTTAAAATCTTTTTAAATGCATTTAATTCCGCTATTTATTTTTCTGATAAAATAAGTCTTACTTTTCTATTAATAATAGAATTATTATTTATTGCAATATATATGAATAAGATAAATGTATGTACAAGATCTCATAAATACAAGATCAAATAAAATTTTTACAAAAATTATCACCAATTAGCCCTATTGGAAATGCAGCTATACAAAAGTAAAAACCGTCACCTCTCTAGATGAGCTCCAAGTTTTCTTGCCAAAGGTCCAAATCCCAGTAAACCTACAATGCAACAGGGGTAGGGAATAATTTATTGAGCACAAATGCCCCATTCCCGTAAAAAGGAGTGATGAAAGGGAATGTGCGAGTGTCATCTTCATACGAGCTGGAAGTCCGATTTCTGACCTTGGGTGGTCAGGGATCCTACCCTCAGAAGCTACTGCACTCCTCTTTCCGTGGCAACGCGGACACAACATCATAAATTTAGGACGGTCAGCTTACTTTAGCCCCCTTCTTCCCAGTCGTCAAATTACAAGACCCTTCCACGAAAATGCTCAGAAATCTCTACCAAAACATGTCATCCCCTGGGTCTAAGGTCAAGAGTGGGGTCAATGTTACACACTTTTGCAGGTGCAGGGAATGATGACATTGACATTTGTGGAATAGGGCGCTCTTTCCCCCTCCCCTTTATCTTATGTTACTGAGAACTGTTGACTTGTGAGTCGGTTAGCCAACGAAAGGAAAAATGGATCTCACAAATCTGCAAACAAATTCGAAATAAATCATGAGAGAAATATTCTTAAATTTGACAGAAAGTTCACTTTAATTATAATGCATTTGAGTACACTATTCTTGTAAATCAAATAAATAAAGCACAGTGTTCTGATTTGCTCCCGAAAATAATGAAAAAAAAAAAAAAAAAGAAAGAAAGAAAGAAAGAATTTAGATCGTCCCTCGTCCCGGTATGCCATATCTCCCACAGTTAATAAGGATATTCAAATCATATGATTTTGCCAATCATATTGCAACTTATTTAGAAAAATTGGTTTTAATATTTTGGGGTGTTTTTTCCCCCAAGGTTTTATAATTTTTTATATCTTAGAAATTTCTTGAACGTCTCTTCTTTTGATATTATTTATTTTTAGTTTTTCCATTCATAGTTATCCCCCCCCCCCCTACGTTTGGTTTATTCGTCAGTTTTTCATTTTTTTTTCTGTGTAAAAGGAAAAAAGTTCTAACCAAACTTAATTTTAATTTACGTCATTTTGTTATTTTAGCCAATATACCTCACATTCATTCTGAAGCCAACCCTCGGTTGAATTTAATCGTCAGGTAATCAAATATAATGAAATTTTTTTCAAAAAAAAATGAAAAATCGAACCAAAAATCGGAAATACTGCCAATGACAGATTTCTGAGTAAGCAGATACCTAGGGCCACCAGATAGACAGGGGGCTGCAAGGGCGGTGATTAAGATTCTTTTCTAGTTGCTAGAGTAAAAAAAAAAAAAATCAATCAGTATAAAATATTAATATTTATCAAGTATAATTGTTCAGGTTCTTGCATGCATCATGAAGTTAATTTTGTTATTAGAATATTTTTCAACAATTTACATAGAAGCTGGGAAGTCTAGAATCATTATTTAATAAATAAATGCATATTCATAAAGTTAAAATATTTAATTAAAATAAATTATTAACAAATTGAATTGAAAATGAATTGAAATGTGAAATCAATCCTTTTATTAAAAAAAGAGGCCAGATAAAATGCAATGTAATTGGTCGTAAAATACCTAAACACACCATCTTATATGCAGAAACAATCCCTACGGCGATGAAATCGTATACATGTAAAAGTGTTATGTGTTAAGAATTTTACTAATTAGAAAATTTTTCATGTCATAGAAAATTAAATTTGAAAAAAAAATGAGATAAATAATGCCATTTAAAAAACAAATTGAACATTTTTACTGAACATTTATTGGAACTACCAAGGACAATCAATTTAATGATTCCTTCAAATGGAAATTGAAGAATCTCACTGAAATTTAATACTCCGACAGTTCCGTTTTTTACTTGCTAATTCATAAGTTATGTTAAAGATAAAAGTCTAAATTTTTGAAAAGTTTCAGAAAAATTCTCCCATTTAACTTCTCCCCATTAACTTAATATCTTCCTACATTAGTTATCCAGACATCCGTAGTACTTTTTACAAACATATCCATAAAATATGGAAGAATAGATATTTTCGAAGAATTTTAATTAAAACATTACTCAATTATTTAACAGACATTTATTAAAATCAAGCGAAGATTTATTTGTTCAAACAAATTAACAGTATTTGTCAGATATTCAATTTTTTTAAATAAAATAATAAGCACTTGAACCTTTTTTTAAAGTAACCATCGCTCAGTTTAACATCATAATAAACTGACATACACATTTTGTGATGAGGAGTGCCTCCAAAGAAAAAGTTTTTCACTAATCACCAGCATTGATGAGAGGTAGGATTCGGGGGGGGGGGGGTAGAATTAGAGGGTAATTTTTTTATAGTTTTTCCACTACATATCCGAAACTCGGTAGTTTTCACATCAATTCCGTAGCAACTTTGGAAATTCCATAGCTGTTGGAGGGTATGCAATTGTGAAGGAATGACCAAATAGTATAAAATAGAAATGCTGCTACTATATTTATTTCATCAAGAAGCGATCATTTTCATAAAAATGTTACATAACAGCTTTGTGCTAGAAGAGATCGGAGACCACAGGAAAAAATACTAAAAGCAATAGCAAATTATTTGTTACATTACATCTTGCTTTAATGAAATTAAAAATAAAATTAAATATTTGTCGAAATTGTCTATATTTGCATAGATTTTGGACTACGTCCAATAATCATACCACAGTTCTAGAATTTTTAGAATGGAGTCAGGGAAATTTGATTTTTTAATTAGCTTATTTCTGAAAATCTTTTGCATACTGCTCTTCTTATATTAATTTACTTGCACTTAATTTCATACACTAATTTCATATTCATCAGATATATAGACTACATATGAATGCGACATGAAAGTAGTCTTTACCCCAGTTGTTAAATACAAATGAATCTCTAGCCGATCGATTAACTGCATTTTTCCCTCAAAAAAAATGAAAGAATGTAGTCGCATTTAGATAAATGCAAAGTTCGAGGGGGTGCGCCACTTCGTTTGGATTACATTAGCAGATAAAAGCACGCAGCTGGAATCAACGTGAAAGATCTCCAAAACCTTTCTCGTGTACTCTCTAATAAATGCATTTTGCACCAAAACCGAATGAAACCAAAATTTGCCAAAGAACTGCGATGGAAGTCACAAAATCACATACCCAATTTTATTCGAGTCATGGCGATGAGTTGTTGCCTTTATATATTTCTGAAATTACAAATCGACAGACGATCAACCTCTTGTTACATTCGATTCCAAATTTGATAAGCGACTACACCATAGAAGTTAAATCCATCTAGTTCTTTTCATTATGAAAATATCTTTAAATTATATTCGAACAACCGGACAGACAGATTTCCTCTGAATAGATTTTTCTCAGAATTTGATAGAAATTTACATATTTGGTGTAAAGTTCAAATATCAAATTTCATCCTTATGGCTCGGAGCGTTTGAGTTGTCTTTGTCATAGACCAACAGATATCTGAAAAGCGTTTCAATTATCTTTGTCATAGACCAACAGATATCTGAGATATCTCGGACCGACAATAGACATCCGAGACATACTAAAGGTAAAGATTCGTCAAAACTCTTCGAATTTTTTTGACGATTACATCGATAAGTTCGCTAACAAGAATGCACAAACTGATAAAATAAAATCGACTCGGCGTGTTGTGTTACTTGGATGTTATCGGTGACGAAAGCAAAATTCTTTCTAACAAAACTTAAACGAAGAGTTTTACTTGGACAGTATAATCCATACGCATTCTCAAGTTGTTTAAAAAAATTTTTAACACAACTCAGTCGAAAAAAATTAATCATGAACAACTTTTATCTTAGAAGTTTCACTTAAAAAGAACCTTCTCCCTTGCTTTCTACTGCTAGTAGGTTGAAAGTAAATTAATCCACAGACGCAACAAAGTAAATTTGTCCCGAACTGCAGGTCAAAGTTCCTTTATGGAATCTACATATCCCAGCTGCATCTCATTAACAATTATTTTAGAAGCGCGATGCTGTGCAAATGTTCGATTTCCTCGTTTCTTCCCCCTCCCCCCTTCCCCAACAAGAAAAACATATGAAGTCAGATTTTCCAGCACGAATTGTTATTATAAAGTATGGGCTCCCGCTAACATCTGCACAAAAGTTTATTCAATATTCATACGAAAGACTACATAAAAACCACATCCGAGATTTCTAAATGAACGCAAGATAACAATTTCCATCTGATCAGGCACACATGAAAATTTTCGAGTCCAAAATATACACATCATTCTAATTTTTTTTTCTTCCCCAAAGAGAAGTTCACATCTGCTTTTCGATCATACTTTTTCTGACAGCTTCTAAGTCATAATCAGTAATGTGTATAAACAGAGTGACCATATTCTGAGAATAAAAAAATTGGAAGTATTCTTCTGACGATTTTACTTTAGAAATTTTTACCGTTGATCGATACGTAACAAATGTGTAAATCTAGAGAGTAAGAGAAATCAGTAAAGTAAGCGAAATAATAGTTAAACTCAAGAAAGCAAAAATTTATCAAATAGTTTGTCCTGAATTAAATTTTCAACATTCTAAAATTAATCAGGGAATTCTTTTCATAAATCACAATTGATTGGAATCATAATACCGTTTTCCTAACTTTTCTACTAATTTATATAGCGCCTTTAAATTTGTCCATGTATTACTCATTAAAATGAGATTATGAAAGAAGTACAATATATTCAATAAATTAGTATATTCGTTCTCTTAAAACAATTTTATAATTAAATTATTTTCAGAACAATTGAATTGTAAACTTCAGAAAATAAAATTGGCAGTTTTACTTTCCCAGACACCTCGCGGGGGGGGGGGGGGGGGGGGAGGAGTCCCGCTTTGCGTGAAGATAGCTAAAATAAATGTATGGCCAGATAAATTTAAAGGAAATTCTTCTTTTGGAGGTATTTGATGCTACAGGAGCAGCTTTTTCCTATTTTGCATTTCCGAGTGTTTCTCTCCCTACTCAGGGACTTAACAACGATTTTAAAAAGATGTAAAGAATTGAATATTGTCTAGAAATTGTCTTTCATGACAACTTCTCGCTTGCTCATATAACAGAAATTGTATTGCACATATTTTTACATAAGTCATAACTTAACCAAATAAAACGGAATGATATTTTAGGTAATAAAATTTACAATACTGTTAAAGAAAATGAAACATTTTTAGATGTCATTGGTATAGAATTAAAAAGGATAAAAGTGAAGTTTAGTGTGCCCCTTGCTGTGCCAACGATGCCAAGTCGCCAATAAAGATGGCGGACAAAAACACTTTTGGGAAACAGTTGTGGTTACCACTTTATGCATTAAAATTATGATATTTAGTGATAAGTATTGAAATTTTTATTTTAATCTGAGATTTATTTAATCTGTACATGATATTTTTTTAACCTTTGGAATCACTATCGCTGCTTATCTTAACAATTTTGAAGAAGTTTTACAAACCGGCTGCGCCGGTCTGCTGTGTAAAGAACAAAATTTAGAGCGTGCGATGCCTGTCGGCATCTGAAGAAAACATCGGGCAGAATTTTTTTTAACTTAAAAAAACATCCTACGGCTTCGCTAGCGGCGGGAGCGGGAACCTAGTAGCTTCGCTAGCACCTTTAAGATAAGGACTGTGTGGATAACAGGAACAGTGCATACAAACATCCTTTCCTAACTTCATCAACTCGAAAAAATGTATATTCCCCTCCTCACACTTCATCCATTCTGCAGATTCAAAATAAATACTATCCCTTTCACCAGACATCCATTCTTGCACAATTGCCGATACAACAAATTATCAAGAGAACTAACCGTTAGAGCACCAAAAGAATTACGAGAACTGCGAAGAATTCCATTGCAAAAGATTTTTAAACAAAGAATGCAGATGATTTCGGTAAGTAAGAATTCAGTCGATTTTTTAAAGCGCATTCTGACAATTAAAAATTGCAAAACAATACATATTTTCTGTTCGTTTTTCCATTAAAAATAAAATTGCAGTGTCTTATTAGCTCCAAAAAATCTTTTAATTATAATAAAATCAAAATCTTTAATCTATATTTCAATTATTTTTAATTTAACATTTTTTCATAAAATAGTTGTAGTTAATATACAACTCAACCATTAAAAAGTAGTAAACAAAACAGCATTACGTTCTAGAAGAGGGTTCCGTTGGGTTGCCATATTGGCGACAAACTCGGGGACATACTAATCTTCACCTTAAATTTAAAAAGTGGTCAAATCAAAAGAAAAGTGAAAATTAGCATTTGCTTTAAAATGCCATCCATTCAACATGAAAAAAACATAACCAATCTATCGTCAGCATATAATATATATTGTCCATATATCGAAATGCATATTTTTCACCGTTTCTGAGATATTAGAAAATACATAAATAAATTTCTATTTCTTTTGACCCGGTCACTTAACTATGTATAGATGATACACGATAAAACGTCTCTGTCTGATACACGTATGTGATAAGCAAATTGTCTGCAAGTTTGTCTTTTTAGAATTACAAGAAATTACAAATAATATTACAAGAAATTAATTTTGAAATGGAAACCAGTTTGAATATAACATCCTGATCTATGAATTTAAATTTTTAATTATATGCTCCATTTTATTTTGGACATAATTTCCATTCATAGAAAAGTGGATTGACACCCGTTATAGTTCTATGCACTCATATAATATCTTTCAAAGGAAACTGCTACTTTACTGCGGGTTTAAATACCAAATATTATGTTACTTAATCCACGAATTTGGGTTATTTCAATGCAAGAAATAAAAGGAGTAATTCAAAAGTATTTTTTTTATTTCTTTTCTAAAAATAATTCTTCCTCGAGAGTAATCTATTCAAAACTTTTCGATCTTGCATCGAATTTATAAAGAATATAAATCCAACATTCTGTACTTAAATCATTTCAATAAGTTGCTTGAATCAAGTACAATAGAAATTACACTTCATACTTTTAGTCAGGAAGTTCAAATGTCATATTATAATTATTAATGGGATCGAATATCTTCGTTTAGCAAAATAGAATTAAAAAAAGCTGAATAAAAATTCATTCAGCTTTGAAATAAATTAATTTTCTATTCCCCTTAATTGTTGATTCATTTACAATTTCATCGAACTGTAAACTTTTTCATTCAACAGATTTACTTAACAATCTCATTAAACTATATAAAGGGTGTTTTTATTTGAATCGTGGTTTGGCTGTATAATTTAAATAATGTAAAGAATGATATTTTTTTTATGATGTTTGAATCATCAATAAATGTAAATGCTAGAGTAGGAAAGGGAGATAAAATTTTTTTTAGTTTCCTGGTCCTACTTTTACCATATTTAGAAAAATATTCTTAATATTTTAAAGTAAAAAAGCATTCCACGACTAAACCAAGCACTCAATGACTGAAACAATGAATTATAAATTTTTGATTTCAATTATTATTAATTGAATCAAAGATGGTTTCTATCAAGAAACCTCCAATTACTAGCAGATCTTATAGGCAGAAACCATTTAAGTAATCTAAAGTCAATTTAATATTGAAACATATAATATGCTACTGTATAATTTAAATAATTAAAAGACCACATAAAACATTCAGATTTCCTCATTTTTTAGCAGTATTTTTATTGTATTTAACTTCATAGAATATATTTCTTTGTTATTTAAATCATTTTTCCAATTAGAAGTATATATATATATTATAACCGCTTACAAATAAGCTGTTGGACTATAATCAGAATAGAAAAATATTTGTGATATTCGCTGATAAAACGATCGTCGATGACATTTTAGCATAACTGGAATAAGCCTGTAGTCCATTAAAATACAGTATATATGTAGGATGGAAGCCTAGCTACCATCTGAGTTCCAAGGCGAATGAAATAGTCAAGTTGTACATTTCATAATTTAATGGAAGACAAACAAACATAAAGACGGCACGACGTAAAATTAAGAAGGAAAGAAGTAAAAAGTTAGAAGGGCGGTTGCTGCCATTTACATCAAGTTAGTTAACATCGCAGAAATTCAGATATTCAGTTACGTCACACAAACACCAAGTCCGATGTTTCATTTTCGCTCGCTCAAGCTCATGTCCGTGTGACTAGTTTAGGTTACTTATATTAACGTCCCGTTTGAAGCAACACTAGGGCTATTTTGGGACGGACCTCGTAATTTTAAACCGCGGTCAGATGACGAGGACGACACCTGAGCTGGCACCCCCCTCTCCACAACACAACCACACCAGCGGGAGGGCGTTTGGTCAGGACGGATTTAACATGCAACAGACCCCCTTACACGACGGTTCTTGGGGGAAATCGGGTCTCGAACCTGAAACCCTCCGGTTCCGAAGCCGAGACCTTACCACCAGGCCACAGCGGCCCTCATGTCCGTGTGACGTCAGCTGGTGGATAGAAGGTAGATGCAGTGCCACCTGGTGGTCCGCGGAACAAGGATACCACATATAGGACGTCTTTGAAATGCATACTGGAAATTATACTCATTCAAATTTGAACACTGGATTTGGATATTTTGTACGTTAGATTCATCCTATCTCAAAACTAGGTTTACTTCAAATAATTATATACAAAAAAGAAAATTACAATTTAATTTTTGCGCCTTTTACGCACTACTTATCGACTCCGAGTTCAAATATTTCCAAGTTTCATACGAATTTTAAAGAAAAGCATCAATAAAATTAAGAATTACCATATATATCTATCGATCAAAAATCAATAAACAAAACCTTTCATATTTGATCAGATGGTCATAATTTTCAAATAAGATCTCCTATACGATTTTTTTTACGATACAAGTAAGATCACAAGGAATTCAAATACTCATCGTTCCAAAATTATAGCACTACACAAAAACCTATATTATATTTTTCTGAAACTAGTTTAGTTTTGCTTAACAAATTACACATTCTTCGAGATAGTTTAAAAACAATTAAAATCCAAAGGAGTAATAGCTGGTTTCTGGTAGTTCGAATTCTTTAACAACCTAACTTTTATTTTCTTTACTATCTAATAAGATGATACCTTCTATTTTGGAAATATTTTCTTATTTTGATTCAAAAGGAAACCCATTGAATACTTGATTTATCTATATATTCGAAGTAATTTTAATATTTAACTATAATCGTTATGAATGGTTTATTTTTGCTTACAACCATCAAAATTCGATAAATCGATGCACGTATGGCACTCAGGTAAAACAGTTAAGCAGTTAATGAGAACTCGAACTACAGAAACTAAAGAATAAGACAATGGCCAAATTGAAAATTTTTTTAAGTGAAAAATTGCCAAATGTAGTAACTGACATATTTTGATGATTTTTGGCGAGTTTTAATTAACTGAAACGTTGACTAAGGGTAGCAAGAAAATCTCATTCCAAAATAATTAAAATATAGATATACTAATTCACCGACAAAGAAATTGTTGATTTGCTTTATATTTAATCTGTGTCATTACGCAAAGAGAAAAACTTTACTGGTGCAATTGAATGATAAATAAATTTTAAAAATTACGAACCTAATTATTTCAACCAATCCTGAAGAAATTAATTTCTTCTTTTTAACATGAAATATATAAATGAGTTTCTATGAAAATTACGGCAAAGCATCATTTATTGGTTGTTTCATCACATAACCGCTTCATTCGCAATCATTGTAAGTAATAAATATTTCATTGATAATATACAATGGACGAAACGCTTCGATTGTATCTTTTTCAGTTTCTGAAGACTTGACTTTCCAAAAGCAGAGATAACATTTGAGGAGTATGAGAACTGCAATACCGATATGACGACATCGGAATTATTCACAGTTGATGAATTAAATGGGAAATGGTTCATCTAGTATTAGTTTAACCGATACTAAAGAATTTAATTTTCACTTTTCTTCAAAGATGCAGCAGAATCGGGAAGCTTCAAGTTCCTTTGTTAAAATGCTCAATGAATTTAAATCGATTCCTGCTGCTTTTAATACTTATAGACAATCAGCAACACAGAAGACGATTAAAGAATTTTTCGAGTAGATGCCTATTTGTATGCATATAAAAATCACATAAAATATACAATATACAAGTAATAAAGATAAGCAATAATGGAAAGATTTACTTACTTTTGTGGTTAAATTTTAATTTAAAGATTTAATTACTGTTTTTGATAACACACTAACTTAAAAATTTTAAAATTATTATTTATAAGTGAAATTGCATTATTAGCATAACACAATAAAATTTAAGTTTATTAAAATTTCGATTACACATCATTTCATTTAAAAAATATTTCAGCCCCTTGAAAAAGGGTAATAAACAGCGCTTTCCTATATTATTAAAATTAAATATCTTTCTTTAATTCAGATTCATTAAAATTATATACAAAAATTTTTTGTCTCTAAAATAATTAGTAACTTAATGCACAAATAATTGTATACATAAATAAAATATCTTGCATCACAAAATCAAGCTTATTACTGCAATAATCAGAGAACTTGAACAAGAAAAATATTACAATAAATATTAGCTTACCGAAATATATAGAATTTGTAGATGACTTTCAGGCAGATTTGTTCCATACTTTATCGACTTTTCTTGAAAACCTAGTTTTAATATTACTTTTTATTTGTATAAGCAATTGGCTAACTTCATTTTCTTTTAAATAAGTATTTTTCTGACGTTTTTTAGATGATCCAAAAATGTAGGATCAAAGCAGCGAAAGCAATCAAAATTGTACTCGCTAAAGTCTTCCAATATGGCTCATACGAACGCTAGCGATAAACTTGAAAGTAGCAAGAGCGATTTATAGCAACAATGTCTGTTATCCTAGAAGCAGACAGCACGAAATTTCAACTACAAACACAAGAGCGCGCACAAAAACGAATTGAAAGTTTTAGCCGGTTATCAATTACACAACAGCTTCGCTGATGCGATTCAGTCCATGTTCAGGTTTCTAAGGTTCAATTGAAAAGTTACAGCAAAGTGGAGAGTAACACGGAGTGATGATTAGGTAAAAGACCCATAGATAAAACGGCACTCGATATTAAAATTTTACACAAACAAGCCGAACACCTGCACCGATCTAGCGAGGAAATCGAACTGAGAACAGCGGGAAAGTTCAGGAAAAAACGGGAATGCGCGAGCACATGCGAAGACAAAGCACGATTAGCATAATTTATTCGAAAACTTAGCAAATGGCGTTGGAGGAGGACGTAGTTAAATTTTGCAGTTTTATCCAAACAGACAGGATTGGTGTTTTTCGAGGAATAATTTCCACTTAGGATAAACTGCATTCATTCATTTATCGTTGTTTTGTTTTTTAATTAAATGAATATGTACTGCTTATTTACATGTGAAACAGATTTTGCTTAGTAAGAAAATGTGATCGGTTTGGAAAAAACCGTTTTGAAAACAGAACTGTCAGAACTTATAGTTAATTAATTGAAAATGTTTTACGTTTGAAAAGAAACTTATTTTAATGCTCACGAGATTAAAAATGTATTACTGTATTTAATGAGTTACAATAATTATTAAGGAATCTTAATTCTGATCACATTTGTATACAGGAAAAAAGGAAAATCTTTACATTTATTGTTAAATAATAAAATCCGTTAACACAATACTGAAATCTCAATATTACTTATTCAATTATAAGAATGGGTCATTTTCTTTAGCTATTATTTAATTCTTCTTTGCCCAAAATTCATTGAAATTTTAAATTGAATGGATATAACTTTCAAAAAATCTTGATCATGAATTATATTAGAGAAAGTATGTAAATTCGAATGATTATTTAGATTTTTGGGAGATTGATAGTAAGCTAAATCATTTATTTATTTATTTGAATAGCAGAAGCAGATGAAATAAGTTGCAGATATATATTAAATTTATAACTTCATGAAGAATGAATGCATAGAAAATTTATTTACAAGATTAACATCGATTTTTACACCTGTGAGAGCTTTAGGATATGGTAATTAATTTTTTTTATACGAAATACACTAAGAGTAATCATCAAACGTTCATACCTTCTTAAGTCTGAAAAACACATTTTTTTGGAATCGTACCTCTCGGTTTGCATATACGTAAATTCAAAGACGCTTTGAATTGTCTGTATCAAGATTAATACATGGTCTTAATACCATATTTGTAAATTTCTATCAAATTTTGATTGAAATCCATTCAGAAAGATTTTTAGTCTGTCTGTCCGAGTGCAAGCCACCACGATAATTACAAAACTTAAAACGGTAAATGGATTAATTTGGCATACACTTTTACTGTAAAAAGTAATATGGTACGGAAATTTGTACAAATGGGGGTGGGGTCTGACCCAAAGGTAATCGTTGTCGTTTAATCAAGGTTCGAAATTATAAATCTGTCTCAAAATCAGACTTAAACTATTCTTGAGACTCCTTTCGACAAAGCGTTAGTTAGCATTTGGAACTGAAGACGCTCATAGAAGTCTGTGAATCTTCTATTTATATTTCAAAGATACTCGCGACCGTTAAAGTAAGTTTTTGCTGTATCTCCTTTTCTTTTTCTTTTTTTCAATTTAGTATTTTAAAAATAATGTGTCTGAAACCAACAACTCTTCATTCGATAAATAATAAAGAAAAACTATTTACAAGGAAATATGTACGAAGCTAGAAATGAAAATATCTACGAAGCATCGAGCGATCTCTCAACGCATTTTTTCTGTTTGCAAAGCGAATTAAAATTAAATTGCTGAAAAAAACCAAAAAAATAATTATGTTTTGAAGACAAGAAGGCATGCCGTCATCAGGAGAAAAAGAGGCAAACCTCTGAAAAATGACAAACACACTACAAATATGGGGTTTGGCTGTGGGATTTGACAGAAATTTATATATTTGAAGTTTTCTAAGCGCATGATTATAATTCAATAGCCGATGGAATGATTCGAAACGCTCTTACCTGTGAAAAAGGAACTTGAATCAACTAGTGAGTGTTTCACATTTTATTCACACACAGCAGGAAACAGGAACACACAGCATTTATACAGCAAAACGCACAAAGACGACGCAATGCATCTCGACATCACTAAGGAAAAACAATACTCACAAACAAAACCCAGAGGGGGACACAGCGCCCTCGGGAGGAAAACATTGGACCTCGAGGGGTGTAAATAAAGTTTCAACACAATCCCCTCCCCGAATGACCAAGGGGTTCATCAAATTAAATAATTAAAAACCTTCCACATTGCAACATTTCTTATTTTCTCATATATCTAATTTGAACATAAACTAAAATTTTTATAAATTCACATCATTTACATCAATATTTATATTGCAGTGTTATGAAAATTTCAATTTAACTGAATATTCAAATGTTTAAATATTTTTAACATTTTAACATTTAACATTTTAACATTAACACATCAGGCATAAATACAACATTTATATAACGCAGAATATCAATGACACAAATTCAATATTTCATAACAATTGTTTACATACTCATCAACTTATCATAATAAAGTTCAATACAAGCTTAGGATAAATAT
>JAPMOR010028952.1:0-69035 GCA_026543865.1 Argiope aurantia
AAAACAATTTTTAGTCAAATTGCCTGCAGTCAGTTACGAACATGCGAACTGACGCTTTCAGTTCATAGCATTCCACCACTGATCCTTTCAGTCCGCTCAAAATTAGAACAAGTTTCGTGGCAATATTATGGCTGTAATCAGCAGTGCTTCGCTTGCTTAATTTCATTGTAGAATAATCAATTTACCTTGATAAAATTCGAAGCTCTCCGCAATCGAGAATACTTCATTTATAAAATCCATTTACTTAAGATTGCTTAGAATATTAAACTTGCTTAGAAAGCAATATGAGTTAAAAATATTTTCAGTGTATTACTATGTCAACCTCCTCTTCTTTGAACTTGAATTCTTAAAAAAATATGTCTCATACTTTAAACGGAAAATCGAAAGCAATGACTCAAAGCATCACAAGCAGTAAAGAACACTTGCTCTCAAAGCATGCGGTGAATACGATAAAAGAAAATTCCATAGCACTGAGCTTCGAAAAATTAAATGGCAGGCAATGAACTTCTTACAAATTCCAAAGAGTTTTTCAAGTACGTATTTTCGTCACGGATGAAATTCGAAGTCAATTTAGAGGGGTTTTTTAAAAATGAGGAGAATTTCTGGACGCGAGGAGAATTAGTTGCGATATATTTTCCATATCATTGCTTTCTGGAAAACACAGAGTTTAAAAGTAATAAGCAAAGCAGTTATAATACTCAAAAAATCTATAATACTAGTAAATAATATTTAGAATTCCATAAAACCAGTAAATGATGTTTAAGGTAAAAATAGCCACAAATGGGCATCTGAAAATCTTACATTGCAAAAATATGATGTCGTTTTACAATGAAATTTATGCTGGAGGTAACACTGATTGTTATAGTAATCATTTATTCAATGAAATATCAACATTTTGCAAATCAAATGTTATCATTCTCTTCCCTATTTCATTTTTTATCATAATGTGCATCAATATATATTTAAAACCGTTTAATAATTAATTTTTATAAAATGGAATTTGAATATTTAAAATTTTTCCGAGATTAAAATAATCTCCGATTGTAGTTATCATTGAAAACAAAATATGATTTAAGCTTGTTTAAATAGCCTATTATTATCTATAGTGTTTGAATATTTTTAAATGAAATTTGAAACACGATTATAATTAAAAATAATATGAAAGATTTTTAGAAATTCTTTCAAAATTGACTAATAAACTTTAATTTTTGTTTTTCATGTAAAAACATAACATTGGAATATACTTTCTATGAAATTAATCTCAAGGTGTACTTTTATGACATCAGCAGACAGCGTGATTTAATTTTTCAAAGGTTTTTAATGGAAACAAATTGCATTGGTATTTCTAGAAAACTTATGTAAATTATTTTGGCAGCAACCAAATAATGTAAGGACATATTACGTCGAAATAGTATCTTTCATTGTACCATTTCATAAATGATAATAATAAGACGAATGACACTTTTAATACTGAACCAACCGAACACACCCACTCTAATCAAGTACAGCAATCCACCGAATATTCCAGCTCTGAATGTTGTTAATTGATTCCTGTAGTCGCGTGCTTTGTTCATAAGCATGGTTCCATCTGAAGGAAAAAGGAATCAAATTCATTTCTTTCCAGAATTCCTAGTAATATTTATCAGCTAGTTGGGTAAATTCCATAAGTGTAAGATTTGTCATTGGGAGATTTTAATGATTTAGAGATTTCTACCGAAAGTTGAAAATTTCAATATTATGAAATCCTGAAATTCCTAATATTGAAAGAACATCGTGAATCAGAGAGTGAACGCAACATTTCTGTTTATGATTGTTCGAATAACGCAATTAAAAAAAGTTACAATTAAATATACAAGATAGGTGGTCTTTAAATAAGAATTTCAGATCTAGCTCAAATTCGAGTCTCTAATCTGAAAAGAAAAAGACATGAAATAATACTTTTTCTAATCTATGTAATTCTAATCTGTCTACATTACACCAAAAAACTAATTTTACAAATACCTGATTTCTATTCATTACAGAAAGGAAAATATTTTCTTATTTGTTTTATTAACAATGATAATCTATTTAATATTTTGTTATATAAAGTTATGACGATTTTTAAAAAAACGACAAATTTTTTTTTATCGATCTTGATTAGTTTATTATTTTAATGCAAAAATGAAATCGATTTTCTTATGCAAAATCTCTTATTTTTATTCCTTTCCATTTATTATCAAGAGGATTACGAGATTTCAAGGAAAATCTTAATCAGATTAGAAGAACAGCGGGGCTGAGGGCAGTAAAACGTATTAAGTGTTTTCTGTTTTTTAAAAGACAATCTATTTTAAATCTGAAAAATAACATCATGATCCAATAAATATTTAATATAAATCTATTTGTAGATTATAAGCATAGGAAAATTGATACAATTTTTCCTATTTTAAAAATTAATACCTTGTCTCTTAAAGCCATATTTGTTTATTTATACTTACTTATAGCTGCAATTTTTACTAAAACTGCCGAGCATTTAGATGTGATATGCACTCAAAGTGCATTATAAATCAATCGATAGTTCCCTGTGTTGAAATTCAATTTTTGAAACTACAAGGAAAGGAGTTGTAACGTCTTAAAATTGAGAAGAATGTATTTTAGTATCTCGTTAAAACATTACTGTTTAATTCTATTTTAACCCGAAATTCTACGGATTCTGTCCTAAATAATGTCAAAACTTCAAGAAATTCTTAAATTCTCGTTAAACGAGAAAGGTCAGGAAATCAATAAATGCATATGCAGAAACTTCTTTAATTAACGAACCAGAGAAGTGTGTATGCATATGAGCAACTAATTAAAGGGTAATTGTAATAAACCAGTGCCTTGCACTTACATTACTTAAAGCTTTTGAACCAAAGTTCGTTCGGAAGCTTTTGAATTAAGAAGCCATATTTCATGTAATGGAATATTCAAGCGAATTCTTAGAGAATTAGATTTATTTGAAAATTCCTAAACATGAATAAGTTAGTTGAAAATTTAATTCAACTGGAATTGCAAACAAAGATAATGTAATAGAAAGTGTACGAAATATGGGAGAGTAGATATCAGAATTGTTGAACTTCATGTTGAAGTGCTATGTTAAAATAACAAAATAAAGATTATTTGTTAATATCTTTATAAATAACATCATTATAAATACTAAATATGCCAAAATGATATAAGAGCTTTTGAGCTTCATGTTGAAGTGTAATAACAAAATAAATATCTGTTAATATTTTTATAAATAACACCATTATAAATACTAAATATATGATGGAGATAACAGAACTTTTGAACTTCAGGTTGAGGTGTTATGTTGGAATAACAAAATAATAATAAAAAACCAACTGTTATATAAATAAATGCATTATATATGTCATATATGTCAAGAAGATATCAGAATTTTTGAACTTCACGTTGAAGTGTTATGATGGAATAATAAAATAAAATGTATCGAATAATATCTTTATAATTAATAGCATATTAATACTAAATATTGGCTGCATAAGTTCCCTTCTTTGAAAAAAAATTACTACAATTTATTAAGGAGACAAAGCATTGGAAATATATATATATTTGATGTCAAATGATATATATTAATGTTATAATAGTATTAATTAAATAGAATATTAGTAATTAAAAATATTTACTATTTAATATATTCAAAAGAAATTCAACTAAAATAGTTCACAATATATTTACTTCATAATTTTTAGTTATAAATAAAAATAAAAAAGTATGGGAAATAAAGTATGAAAAATATCACAAATTATAAAAAAAATTTAAAAAATCCTGTTTTTATATATAATAGAAGTGCAATTTTCGGATTACATATGAATTTCATAAATTTAGCATTAACTGAAAAAAAAGAATAAATCAACTTCAGACAGTTCAAATATTTATTTCCTATTTTATTTAGAAATAAAAATTTCAATAAGATCATTTTAGAATGACAGATTATAGAATTTAATTAATATTTTTTAGTTATTTGGCATATAAAATGCTGGGATATTAAGGATTATATATGATACTTAATAATCCCATTCATCAGTACAGTCATTTGGAATACCTGATTTATACTGATGTTTATTATCTGTTATTGAAAGCAAATGTAAATAATTTGATTCACATGGCTGAAAAATTTAGATATCGCTAAAATTATATATCTGATATTGCTTATTTGGCTATTCATTGATGATGCTGCCAATTTAATTTTATTCATTGAAGGAATAGTACCATAATATACATGGTACTATTCCATTTATATAAATTTATATAAATAATTTATATAAATATTTTAATAAATAATATTTTATGGTGCCCTTTATATAAAAAAAAATGGCATCATAAAACTTTTTTTCCCATTGCATTTGTTTATATGATAACGTAGCACTGTTAACAATGTAATACTGTTTTTTATTACTATAGTATCACACGTTTAAAATAGCTATTTGCTATTTTAAACGTTTTCTCTTACCTTCTTTCTAAATGCATCATTATTTGATCCAATAATGCATAAGGTTTTAATTCTGTGATCTGTCATTTATTTTCATTTATTTTCAATGGATAATAAATAGGAACATATTGAATGGTTTTTCTGCAAAAATTATAAAATACCATAAAATTTTGAATCTGGTATTTAGGAATACGAAATAAAAAAGAAAAAAAATCATAATAAACCTTTTCAAGCTAAAGAAAAAAGACATTTATGCTCTTTTAGTCCTTACATCAGCTTCATCTTAAACACCCACATACTTTTAACGGGTGTTTTTAATGTTATAGATACATTATTAAGACTAATTTGAGGGAACATATTTTAAACTTCAAAAAATCTATGATTTAATGATTTCTGAAGGAAAAGATTTATGACTTTTACAGAACGCTTTATAAAATTCATTTTGAATTGCTATATTTTGTAGACAAACTTATATACCGTAAAATTATAAATTTATGGTTTATCTTCAATATTCCTTGAATATTATAAAGTAACGATAAGATTAAGCACTTACGCAATATCGTTATTGCGCTTTTGAAATTATCACCGAGGAAAGAAACCTCGAATAAACGACTTCACGAAACGAATTAAATATTGTGAATAAATCGAATCACGAAGTAAAGTGGTATTTACATTTAAATTGCTTTGGCCTTTCTTGGGAGCCTCAATAATTCACAGTACAAACTTAAAAATAAATTACGTAACAAAGTATTAAGCAAGTATAATTAGGCTCAAACAATTCTGCGGAATTGAAAAATCTAATTTAAATTTTATGTCAATCAATAATTAGAATTTAATGTTATAAAAATTTGGAAAAAAATCGTTTTTTTCCTTTGAAGAGTAAACATCTGCTCAAAAGATATTTATTTATTCAAAAAATATTAAGCGACTCAAAATTGTAAAATTTCTTTCTTCTTCTATCCATTGCAAATAATTCTGATTGGCTTGCTTACTTAAAATGTATTTAAGTTAAAGTTGCGCTAAGAAAAAAAAAATGCAACTATCACTGGTATTAGATTTCCTTAGATTTTAATGATTTGAAAACAGCATAATAATTGAAAATTCTTTTAGAAAAAAAAATTATATTAAAACAAAATTATATGTAGAAAATTTCACTATGATAAATTAAGATTTTATTCTATGAAAATTCATTTTTTGGTTTAGTTTAATTATAATTACATTCCATTTTAGAGCAAAAGATTGTTAATTTGTAACAATGGTAATTTCGAATTAATGTCAAAGAACGAGGACGGCTCGTGAACCGGAAGATCCTTCATCAAACTACTTTCCTTCACTTACTAGTGTATATTTCCCTTTTTAACCTTCATTGAAATGATGCGCATGGGAGCTTTCTTAGTAGAATCCTAACCTTCTATGCAGAAAACCATTCATCTCGATCACCATAGCCCGTGGAAAATTTAACTAGATACATGAGTTTCCACATGGCACTGCTATCTAAATCAATCTCCGTAGAATTTACCAGCATCGTAAATCAGTATTTATATAATAATCATCATTAAAATAATCCACCTTTAAAAATAAATACAAGTTTACCCGAAGTTTACTAATTTGATGAGTAATACGGAAGATGAATAACTATTCTTAGGAATTTCGAGTAAAGTTGGATTTGAAAACAACTTTGTAACTTTCTATTTCTTAAGCTAATTAACTATAAAATAGCTTCAAAATACTTTTGTACTATTCTTTGGAACAAAATTGTCTAGTCTTTTATAGAATCGATTTGTTCTGACAAAACGATTTTGTTGTAAATAGAAATATGTCGTATTTATAAATGATAGCAAATATTCTGCTCGATATTATAGCGTCTGTAAAGAATCATAGTGGCGTAAGTTCAAAATTCACCATTCGGGAAAAATAACGTTTGAAAGAATATGCTTTTCCTTTATTGCATTTTTGTTCTCTATATTGATAAAATATTGATCCTTCCAATTGTCTCTTTTGTGCTTGAAAAAAGATTTTAAAAATGCTATCTGGTGGCCTAAATTCGTAAATCTGTTTTTAAGACGGCATTCCACTATGATTCTAACTATATAACAAGCATACACTTATGAGGATTATCCGGTAATAAAGATTGTAAAAAGGATAAAGGAAAAATGAAACTGAGTATTATTGTTCATGAAAATGCTTTATACATTTGCCGAAAGTGTCAAAATTTTATTTATTTTTAGATGTTATCTGTGTAACGTTCAGACATTTGCCCCAGCAAGACACCAGTTGAGTTATCCTTTCCAAGTACTACTTCATAAAGTTGTTCGAGGCAAGTATTCCCAAACGATGCTTTGCAAATCCTCCAGATACACAATGCATTTCTCGTCGAAAATGTTTTTAAAGTTTCGAATAAATAAAAATCAGAAAAAAAACTTGACTTTTGAGAGACATGTGTGATGTCCTTGATCTGCCTCTTTAATTCTCCGGATCGGACTTCGCCCATCTTTAAATTTTTGGGGACTAACGTTGGTTAACTTTTGGTATAAAACGCTGATTTACATTAGTTTAAAAGGTTTGACTCATAAACATTCTGCAGTCTGTTATGAATTTCGTTTTGATTCGATTCTTTGGCTTCAAAAGTATGAAATCTGCTTATACCTCAAATTTTGAATATTCTTCAATTAGTTACAACATGTGTCTTTGTTTAACAGAAGTTCAATTATGTATTGAACAAATAACTTCATTCACTCATTAACATTTATAACACTCCTAAATATATCAAATGATGAAATACGTGCGGATATTAGATATGAGTGTTTTATGTAGTGGTAAATTATTTCTATTATGGATGTGCCCTCCGAAGCCAAACTGAAAGGTTCTAGATAATCTAAAAAATTCTATAAACGCTACTTAGCATTACCATAGACTACTCAGACTACCATTTACTGCTCTTGAGAGAAAAAAGTGTTTTATTATTGTTTTGAAACTCTAAAAGTAGTGAAATCAAAGTGGAACTATAGTTCTAACGATTTTATACCATTATTTTTTGAAAACATTGAAATTTCTTGAGTTGATGTGTGAATACATTAAGAGAAATCTGACATGATTCACTCAATAGCAGTGTATATATTTAAATGAAACAGACGTCACAAATCAAGCAATATAACCTTGCATTTCTTTAAGAAAGTTCAGGACACAAATAAATTTTTGACCGTTAAAAATTGTCAAGGTTATCGGAATTTCTGTTCATGCAAAATCTTTAATTCACATCAGCAACACACTTAGTCGTTACATTTCCTCCTTATCTGTAACAATATTCTGTTCCGACTGTTAAGTTATATTAAGCTAGAAATCTCTTTGTTATAAATTTTCAATGTCATTAGCAAATTTTAAAAGATATACATGAAAAAAAAATTCAATCTATGTACACATATTATATATACAATGTAAAATTCATAATATATATAATATCAATATATGTACTCTGTTATTCGTCTATAAGTGAAAATACAAATAGAAATTTAGTTTTCACTTAAAATTATGAAATTAATATTTTTCCGTTGTAAGTGGAATGGAACGTATAATCGAAAGTCTTCTAAAAACTGACTTCACACACTTCTAGTTGAATAAAGGTTAGTTATTTCAGAAAGGATTCCAACAGAGATTGTAGTCCATAGTGGTCTGGTATCCATTTATTTGAAGTCACATCTCGTCATGTTGAGGTGGCATGGAGATTTTAAATGATGGAAATGGTGGCTTAGGTGTTGTACGCCTTAGTGAATGTGATGATTTTTTGCATTGGCCAGCTCTGTCAGTAAATATCTTTCTCGTCATTACAGAACAAAAGAATATTGATACTAAAAACAAAATTCAAAATTAAATTCATAGAGAATCGAAATGGTTACTTTTGTTACACAGAAGCTGGCCTCTATTAAAAAATTTCATGTAAGAAAACGTTTTTAAGAATTGTTTTCAGATTATGTACCGAACTAACAAATTGCAATTACAACGAAGTGAGCCAACGATGTAAAGAACTAATGACAAATTGTAATTCACGTCATATCAAGTTTAGTAAGGCATTTTTTTTTAAATGATTGAACATTTTGGAAAAAGAAAGTTTATATGTCAGTACAGCACAGCATAAGAGACTATTCAGTTAGATATTTGAAGGTATATGAAATACCCTTTACCCACTAAGAGGCTCCATTAGGCTATCAACTTATACCCCCACACTCCAACCAAATGAATAACAATGGAGAGTGGTCTACAGCGAGTGCCCACGTATCGCAGGCAGAATAAAACAGCTAGCTTTTCTTATTAATGCATTTCAAAAGATATTATCCTTCTTTCATGCCGCACCTAATTTAAGCACTGAAAATCCATTTCACTGCAAGTGTGCGTGTAGAGTTATTCACTCGTTTCCTTAATGCAGTGTTAATGTACAAAATGATAAGACCAAATCTGATCTGTAAGCTTCTACACGTAATATAAATGATGAGCAGGAAAACCAAAACAACTTCCGTGCCCTGAATGCTTATTGTAAAATGGGCGAAGGCATCAGGTAACGAGAGCAAGGAGGGAGCGTGACTATTTTCCCAATTCCTCTGCTGACTATCTCCCATTCCCGACCAGGACCGATGGGAGACGCAGTTGGTAAATAGAAGATCATTTTGCACTGTCACGTGTGCATGGACTTCCTGCGTTAGTTTTTACTGTAAATCATAAATCAAGGCGAAGGACTTCCAATATTCTTTGGATTCAAGAACGATTTGAACAGCATTTTAAAATGAGTAGAATCGCTTTTATGGAGGAATAGTGTATTTATATTAAATATAAAAGGATAAAGGATTTAGGAGAAGATGCATACTTGCAACCTATTTTTTTACTATCCAATTTATTTAACTTTACTTGCTTCATGTTTCCGATGGGATTTATAATAGATTCTTCTGTCATTTTTTATGGCCAGAAATTTGATATTTCGTACACTCCTTTCTTTTTATAATAATGCATTATTTTTATATCTTTGACAACTGATTATTTAAATTAAATTTTGACTCCATGCAAGTGACCACAACTGACACAGGATTTGAGAAAAAATGTATCTCAAGGTTCTAAGGAAAATATTTCTAATAATAAAGGAGAATTATATGCAATATATTAATGAATTGAGGAGTAGATTCAAAGAACCACCAATCATTAGATATGACTGTGATATAAATTTAACTCAAAATCTTCATTACTTGTTTCTCTGTAGATTTTTTTCCTTCTTTTTCATGTATATATTTCTCATTTATAGCGATTTATTAGTCACGGATTATAGCAATTTATAAATAATTTTCACGACTATTGTGACAATTCCATTCCTCCGAAATTCTACGTAATTTTACTCGAAATTACTAGGTAAATTCTAGGCACGTGGAAATAGAATGTAATCTTCCTTCAATACAAGCGAGTAATTGCCAAATATCTTCTTTCCTTAGATATCATATAAGCATCCAAAAATGTTTGAGGTAGTGTTTTATCAAATGAGAGGATTTGGGGTGGGTCCTGCAGAGTTAAAAACATAAATTTCGAATGCACGCTAATAAAATTACAACCTATTTTTTCAAATAAATTTATTTCTGGAAAGTGATATCAATTCACTATGCGCATTTTTCTATAATTGCACAATTCAATATGTTAACTATCTAAAATTGGCATCTTTTCAAAACAGAGAGTAATAATAAAAGGTAATCTCTATTTTAAGTGGAACATTTCAAACATAACAGGAATTTTACAATAAAATATAATAGTTCACATGATCAATTTAATTATTAATTTTCCATTTTTTATGTATTTTTATTTATTTATTTTTTGTTGATAGAATTCAAAAATATAAGCATAATTTGATAACATTTTGTCAACGATTTCCTGAAATTTTATCGTGGTATTTTTAAAAAAAGAATTTTTTTATTAATATTAAACTCACCAGCATACATTTTTTATTCTTTAATTAGATATTTTAAAACAAATTCCTTATGTATAGTTTGCAACAATACCTTTCATTATTATAATCGAATTAATTTCTTTTAATTGTTTCAAAAATATTAAATAGAGTATCTTTTCGATTGCCGATACCTAATAAAATCCCAATTTTCTAATCTTGGACAAGGATGCAATAAGCGTTTTGTGTTTTGATTTTTTATCTATTTTTTAAAATCTTGAAACAAATCGCAGTAAAAAGTTAAGAATTTCCAATAGTGCATTCAATCTTCTGAATTATTAAGTTTGCTTTTCTTTAAATTATTTACTTGCAAATTTCAGCCCAGTTAACATATTAACACAATATGTCTAAGTGTCCCGCGGCAATTTTTGCTTGAATTAAAGTATATTTCGCAAGAACTGAAAGTGAAATAGAACTACAAAACAGGTAGGACAACCTGTAACACAATATTATAAGATATAATATTATTCAATATTAAACAATATTATACAACATTACGAATATTGTTTTATATCATAAAATATTCTACAATTTATGTGTGCTACTAAAAATTAAATATCGTACAGTTTGATATAAGCAGATGCGAACAATTAATTTTTTCAAGCGACTGTGACATGTTTTCTGAATTTAATAGAATGACTCTTGAATACAAAGGGCAAAAATTATGTAAGGAATTTAAAATAACGCTAACTAAGGTTCTTTCACATTTTAAACTTAAAATATTTTACTGAAAAAAAAACTAAAATAATATGTTTAACAATGCATGGTAAATTGAATTAAATAGCACAAATAATTCCGGAGAATCAGGCGACTGACAAATTCCTGTAGTAATGATAAACTTTGTAAAACATTACAATTTCGATAAATCTTTTCTACTTAAAACTGATGTTGCTCAAAAACTATTACCAAGTAGAGTTAATCATTTAGTAAAAAAAAATACATGCTCAAAATTCTAACAAATCAAAAAAACTTATAAGGGGCTTTCAAGAATACGAAACAATGAAGACACTATTAGCCATGTACCCAAAACAAAATTAAAAATCATATGCTAATGGTTAATCAAATTTATAAAATGTTACAACTTGAATTAAATTTTCTTGTCTGACACGCTTTAAGGATTATTAATAATTTTTGAGAAGCAATACTTAATATTAAACGAATAAATATTCAACATTCTGACAAATCTTGTAGATTAATGGAGGTACTTATTAAAAGAAAAAAATACGGCATCCTATATTTGCAATTTTTTTTTAACTTACATACTTAAACCATCAAGTTAATTTCTTTCAGCTCAACATTTCGACATACCTATCAAGTGGAAAGTAGATTCCCCTCGTTTAAGCTGCTTCAGCGATTTTGACAAATATTGCAGAGGCAACGCCATTTTTAAATGTCATCACGAACCCTTACTCTCATTTTTATTTCTCCATTTATTTATGCAAGTGAAATTCTAAAAGTTAAATGAATTTCAGGTTTTTTCTTCTCAAGCTAGGGCATTTCCGAAATTTCATTTGATTAACTCAGTTGCATAAGGCGATCAGAAATAAAATAAATCTCATTTGATTGGATGTAATATGTTAATGTAACATAATTTTTAAATTATTTTCTTCAAAGAAATATAATAAATAATTATGATAAGAATACATAATTTTATTTATACGTTTGAAATGTTGGAAAAAATAAATGATTATTTTTTAATGATTTAAAGATTAAAATTGATTTTAACTTTCTTCTACACAAAATATACAAACAAAAAATATAAGTTGGAAATTTCGATTTCAAATCATGATAAACGTCTTGTATTATGACTTTATTGATTAAAAATAATTTAAAATTGTCACAACAGCTCTTCAGCAGAAACACATAAAAAGATTAAGTTTGTTATTTAGTCATTAAGTTCCATTTTTCGACTAAAACTTTAAATATTTATAGACACTTATAATATTTACAGATTATAAAGTCAATACCTTAACTATTTATTGATATTTTATACAAGTGTCCATCCGTGTTTATAGGAACACACTTGCTGAAAACTGCAAAAGTAGTTTGGCAGGTAATTTTTGCAAAAAAAAAAAAAAAAAAAAAAAAAAAAAACTAAGAACCAAATCGCCATACTTCTACATCATTAACTTGATATTGACTTAAACTTAATTCTACTGCCTTATCCTTATGAAGTTTGAATACATAAATATTTGCATGTAGAGGGTAACAAATCAATTTACACACAGAAAATTAATCCAAAGCTTCATTGAGCTAATTAAATCAAAGTAAATCATTTACTTTGAATTTAAAAAAGCATTTTTTTCATCGCAACATTAAATTTTTCAAAAGTAACGTGAATTAAGTACAAGATAAAAATAAAATTATTCTGGTGTAAAAAGTCATATCTTAACAGGTTAAAGTAAATTTTGATTTCTTTTAATAATTATAGAACATTTCGTTTTCTGAAATACAGTATGTGTTAGAGCGAAGCAAACTTTATCCTTTAAAATATAATTGGTTTACAAAAGACTTTTGGGTATTAAAATATTCTAGAATTATTAAGTAAATTTGCAAACATTTTTGATTAACTTTGACCTTATAAAATTCCATAATAAGATGCTTAAAAATTATTTCTTAAGAAATATTTATTATCTGAAATGCAAAGTGCTGAATTTGGTTGCTGTAAGTGCAATGATTTTCTTTGAAGAGCAGTTTGAAGCATTTTCGTCCCATATAAACCACATGCAATTAAAAAAAAATATGGCATTTTAGAAATATTCTCATTATAAGCGTAGTTATGAATTAAACTCGAGCCATATATGTCCACAAGGAAAAAGTAATATTTAAAAAAATATTCGATCTTCTTTATAATATGCTTATTTTCTTTATAATATGCAAAGTATGCTACCAAAGATTGTGTTATGAAAATATGCTACAAAATCGAAGGGGAAAATCTCCCATTTATTTGGAATATTATCTGAACTGTTGAGTAAAAGTTAAATAGCAGCAATAGAGATCAACAATAAGGAAGGAATAGGCAATTATTTCTTCACAGAAATTTTATCCATATAGAGCAGGGTGTTTTTTCTTAAGTAAAAGCGTTAGGCTTGAGCTACTAAATATGATAATGTAACAATTTATCATTTCTCAAGAAAATTATTCAAGAGCAGTGCTAAATTAAAAGTGTTTTTGATGCGTCTTTGAGTATAGGATGAAAACTTCTATAAACGGAATCAAAGACTAATTTTTAAAGAAATGTTATTGTTGAAGGAAATAGTAAAATGCGTTATGTGGTTCTATCAACTGAAATCGTAAATTTTAATTGAAAGAGAATTTATATGTCGTGTGAGACTTTTCGCTCAGCTCATGATATTTAGATGAAACTAAGATAACAGGTACTGTGTTTATTAAAAGAAATATTGGTTAATACATCGAAAAGACTAAAATACGCTTGAATTTCTTCGAGTTGTGAAAGCGAAACGCTTGATGATTAGCTAAATAAATTGGTGTAATTTTAAATTTATTTACATTATTTAAGATAATAAATATATCGATAAGCTTCTTTATTCTTTGAAAATAGAATCTAGAGGCTTTAGTAAGACAATATTATTCTAAAACTATTGAATTTTGTTAGAAGAACTATTGAATTTTTGAATAATTTTCTCTTACCTATAATCACACCTTGGCGTCTTCTTCCCATGTTTTACAGTGCCCGATTCACAAATAGACAAGGGATAAGATAAAGGGTAAGCATAAATATGTTTCTTACTTTCTTTGTAAAATACGTCTTAACGATCCAAATGGGATAAATTTGTTACTACAGACATTCAAATAATGAGCTTGAGATTTATTACATAAAATAATAGTCAAATGCGTCAACAGATGACTTTAAAACATAAATAATATTTATTTGCATATATTGAAAATGTGAAATGTGTGTGTTGCATCGCACCTATGTTGCAAGAAAAAAGTGCGACTGATAAAAGAATCAGCAGCTTTGTTGCAACTATTACGGACTTCTGTCGTATGCCGGGGATATGAAGAGACCCAATGTATCTCTGAGTTTTACACAGGATACTACAGAAATTTGAAACAATTGGGCAACTTGGCCTTCTTCTAGATACAGGATGAAGGCATATCATTTCATTCTTCTAGAATAAAAAATGTGGATACTACTGTCGTTAAAGCACAGCAACAGTCACCGCATAATAGTGTTAATGTGTCAGTTGTATCATGTGTATTAGATATGTCGTATTACTCTGTACTAAACTCTCACGGCAGATTTTTCATTTTTATACCTACAAAATCAAGTCTATGCAACTGCTGCAAGATTGAGACTTAGCGGCTCATAAAACTTTCGCATTTCCTTGCTGGAATGATGGTTGTCGTTAACTTTTCATAAAATATTCTGCGATATGACGAAGCTCAGTTTTGTTCGAATGATCACGTTAATATTGTTGTCGAATATGAGGAGTAAAAAAATTTCATGCCATCCAGGTACAATGATATACTGAGGTATTTTGTAATCTCTCAACTACAACAGCTTCTATATCTTCAAATCATTTTCATGAGGAATGGCACACTTTGTCACATTCACTATCGTATAAATCATTTACTAACAAAACATTCACAGATGCACGATTGATTTGCGAATGTTCATGGTCGATCTATAAAATGATCAACCGTCATTTTAAACCAGCATGATCTTCTCGCTCACCGGATGCCATTTCATGCGAATTTTGGTTGTGGGGTTACCAGAAGGACACTGTCATCAGTGAAAGGTCAGCTTTTTCGTCATTTGGCGCCATTTTCTTGACATTCCATCAATTGCTTAGATATTCCTTACT
Source organism: Argiope aurantia (assembly GCA_026543865.1). Classification (NCBI taxonomy): domain Eukaryota; kingdom Metazoa; phylum Arthropoda; class Arachnida; order Araneae; family Araneidae; genus Argiope; species Argiope aurantia. Next base: position 15,269 of record JAPMOR010028952.1, read on the forward strand.
TCGAACAATTGGAAAATACTAGCAATTAGAGCAAATTGTTGAATATAAAGGGGGCATAATGAGAATTTTTAATGACAGTCTTTTATATTATTTAACATTTATAAAGCATATTAAATCATTCATGTGTATTACAACTCCAACAATTTAATGTTTTTATTTAAATTATTCAAAAATTATTTCCTTATTCTGTTTCATCTTTTTTACCAGGAAGTGCAGATTAATTTGAAATATTTCTATTTAGAGTTCTTTTGTTTTAGATTGATAGAAACCATGCATTAATATAAATTCCAATAATTCTGAATCACTAAAGATTTTTAATTTCTTTGGTGCTATAGTTTTTGGCAATAAATCTATGGAACACATTTAAATCGTACTGATGACAAATACTAATAGGTAGCAATATCTCCAGGTTAGAAAAAATATGTCTTCAAGTTAAAAAAAACTGTAGAAATGTTGCAAGTTTCTTGTTATCAATGGGAAATCGTACCTTCCTTATGAAAGGTTTAAACATGTGATGATCTTAATACGGAAAGCTAAAATGTTTGAACTACAGAACCCAAAATAATAATTTTCGCATTGACTCATTCTCATTCAGTCCACTTCTGAGTCCATGGGTATGTGACAATAATTCTGTTTGATAACCAAAGCAAAAATCCTTTTTCATGCAGAAGAAGTTATTTTATTTTCAAATCTTGTTTCAGATTCTTGTATTTTTCTCGTATATCAAGTATACAAAATGAAAATTTGAAATCGAGATTTTGACGAATCTTCTCATTTCAGACCTCTTAAAGTCCAAAACATGCAATTTTGAAATAGCTTCTATTGCTCTCTTTGTGAATTCATAACTCATAAACGCTTTGAATTAAGCTTTTAAAATTCAGTATATGGTCTTTACACACATTTTGTTGATTTCTATTAAATGCTCATAGAAAAAATATTCAGTTGTACGTCTGTTGAAATAAAATTACCATAATTGTTACAAAACAAGGAGAGCTCGGCAGATAGAATTTGAAATCATCTAAAGTGTAGATAAGTAACAAATATGGAAACAAATCCATCGAGGAATTTACCTTTTGTTGGTTTATTCTTTTACAAGAATACAAATGCACTAATTCAAGAAAAGTATGACTAAAATATATCAAATTTGTCGTTTGATTTTGTGACTACAACTTCTGTTAAGCTCTGTGTCAAATTTTGCTTTCATCGGTCAGAAAAAAAAATATTGCTTCCAAAGTACACATTCTTATTTCTCATACTTGCATATTAACCGTTTGCCAGCGATTAATCACCTAAAATTAAAAGCTAATATGCATTTGCGTGTATATATTTCTTAAATTACATGCGAGTAGCAACATAAAAAGAATTTACTAGAAAGTTGGAGGAATGTATCATTTAGGCCGATCCAGCTAGTTTATAAAAAGTTTGTTATTACTATTTTAAAAAGTTAAAATTTCTAAGAGCTTTTAAAAATAATTTAAAAATAATGGCTGAGAATATATTATTAACCCGAACTAAAACTCATGTACATTTTCCTTACAGTTTTATAGACAAATAGTTGCAGAACAATTTTCATCAATCACTTTTTAAATGATAATGATAAAAAAAACGTAGTTACACATTCAAATTCCTGCTATCATTCATTGCAAGAAAAACATTAAAATGGAAACCCGGATATAGCTGGAACAGTTTTATGGTTACTCTTTGCTTTTTAACTTATAATACTTTATGTTCATGTATTTAGCTTGAGAACGAAAGCAAAGGGGAAAAATTAAATGTCTTTTCCGAGTGAAAAAAACATTAAAAGGGAGGACATAAAAAAAGCAAACAAAAAAATTACCATTCGAGACCGAATCCCTGTAATTTCCAACATGTTACAGCATATTGAAAAGCATTAGGATACAAAATGTGAAGTATCCGCAACAGCTGTGGTGGTGTGATTGGCTTTTTGCCAAGACAAGTTGGATCATTTTTGTTGGAACCTACACCACTTTAACAAATTTCTAGCTTTTGATTTTTATTTTGTTTTGAGATTGAAGCTATTCGTAGTTTTTTATTTAATCGTTACTGGTCCCCGCTTCCAAAGAAAAGACAGAATAAAGCTCTAAAGGAAAGATGTATTTGTCCTTGTTACTTCCAAAAGATCTTTGTGTCAAAAGCAGAGCTAATGGTTGTAACACATTGATTTAATATTCTGTTTAATTTTTTTTTCGGAAGTGCGAAGTGATTTATTTTAAATATGGGATAATCTTCAGTCTGTAAACAATGTAACTAGTGTATGAATAATAAGCGACAAGCATCTGTTAGAAATAAATGAAAACGAAAGCATTCACATTTTTAAATCAAATGTAAATAACAGTTTTATTTGCTAAAACTGGGTACTTATCTTTTATCTGAATAATCAAAACAAAGCTGGAAATGAATGCTTTTTACAATGAGGATACTAAATAAGATTAATTTAATAAATAGTAACTGACAGAACGAGCTTTACTCGGCAGTATTATTTTTAATAAAAATATTGATGTTTTTTTTGGAGAAAATATGCTTATACGAGCCGGTGTCCTGGCATAGGGGTAGCGCGTCTTCCTCGTGGTCTGAGCGTCCTGGGTTCGAATCCCGGGTCGGGCATGGTTGTTCTTCATCTGTGTTCTATCTGTGAGGTGTGTGAATGTGCCCCCCTGTAAAAAGGGGTTGTGCAAGCGAATATGTGTACGTTTCATGAACTAGAAGTCAGACTTCTGCCCTCGGGTGTTCAGGGGTCTTTACCCTCAGAAGCCACTGCACCCCTTTTCCGTGGTAACTTGGACGCGACATCGTCATCGTTTAGATACTAATCCATACTGATTGCATGTGAATAATTTTCAATCTTATTTACGTAAGAACTAGTGAATTAAATAAGAAAATCCTGAATGCACTTAGTTTAATATGTTATTTAAATTGGTTAACATAATAATTAATTGCATTGTTGCAATTGAATGTGAGCCGAAAGTATACGTATTTGAATAATGAAATATAGAGTCATCTCATAATCTTTTAAGGTACCAATTTTTTACCCTCCTATGGCAACAATTTACTAGATGGTGTTATGTGACATTGTTGACATGGAAGAGAATCGAAAAAGGCTCTAATAGCTAGTTATAATTTTTCTATTTTTTTGTGTGCAAAATAGCTTTTTTTCAGGAAGGATACCTGTATAGATAAACTTAAAAAGCAAAATCTTAAAATTTCGGATTAAAATTTGATCCAAATCGTTAGAGCCATTTCCGAGATTCAGGAAATAAATTTATATCTATACAAGAATTATTCATTTAATAAATACTAGGCGTCTCTGAAGATCAGTTGGTTCATCTGGACTATTGTTCTATATTTATATTTTTGCTTATGAATAATTTAAGGCTCTCAACTACGTCATAGTGACAAAATCGTTATAATAGACGTCAAGAATGTATTTTTTTAATTGACTGTTCTGTTCATTGTGACTTATCCTAATAGAGACAAACCCCATAAAATAACAAATTTGAAACTTAACTAACAGGATTATCTATTTTCTATTTTTCAAGGCACTTTCTATTCCTTCTGTTAAAAAAATTCATAGGTATTAAACAGAATTATTTTTCCAAAGTTTTCCACAATAAAAAACAGTCACGGGATTAGATATTTGATGGAAATGAGTTAAAATTCACTTCAACAATGAAATCTGATGATAAACATTATGTAAAAAAATATATTTGAAAATTTCTAAATTTCCAGAAAAAAATTGCATGACAGATATATTGATGTTATTAAAAAGAATTATTTTTTTTTAAATAATTGGATGAAAATTAATTTTGTGTGATAATATTTTCTAAATGTATAGTGGAAAATGTTAAATAACAATTTAGTCTTATATAACCACATTTACGTCTTACATAATATTCATAGATAAGTAGCTCCGAGGTGCACATTCTGACACTCCAAAGGATATAAGTGTTGAATTTCGAAGCTCTATATCATATGGCTCTATTTTGCAGAGCACCAACACACACATACATTCATTTTTTTATTATTAAAATATCCTTTTATCATTTCCAATTCTAAATACATAAAACTCAAACAATTATGCGGAAAGTATATGAAAAACAATATATTAAAATTCGAATATTAAAGGCAATTATAATCAAAGATATTAGATTTAAGATGAAATGTGGAATGATTGCATTCTGATTTGATTGTGTAGCAAAACGGAAAATGAGATTTCAGTTACATTTAACAGAAATTATCTTCCCAAGACTTCCTCGTATATTCCTTTTATGATCCTCTTCTTTCGTGCCAAGGCCATGAATGCTAAGAGGATTTAAAGTTTTTTTTAGGACTATCGCGCATGACAGTTGTATATATCGTAGTATAGAAAAGAAACCCATTACTTTTATATTAAACGTCTGCCATTGCGGAACAATAGTTTAGAAACAGCCTGTTAGTCCATATCTAAAACATTCCAAATAATGACAATCTTCCAGTGGGGAAAGGGTCTAAAATTGTAAATAATTCTGCTAATTTTATCAATAAATGAACTACTAAAAAAACGCCCATAATTTTTTATATAATACACGAGTCCAATGAATTTTGTAGAGTGATATTCACATACTGGTATTTGGCAAAAAAATATATATATATTCTTATGCAACTTAACATATTGAAAAATGAAATTTTAGGTCAATAAATAGCAGCGTAGTATAAATTCTGTCCATCGATTGCCTTCTTACCTTGAGATGATTATTAAAAGTTTTCTCAATTTGTGAATATAAAAAGTTTTATATCTCGGTCTATTTAGATAAAACTTTTATGAAAAAAATTCCTTCTGATAACTGTATTTTGCGAGAAATGATTAGTAGTAGGGTTTATAGAAAACCCGACTTTTTGAAAAACCGGTTTACAAATTCAATATTTCCAAAGAAACGGTTTTAGCCGGTTTTCGAATTTTTGTCTAAAAATTAGAATAGGGAAAATATTTTAAATAATTTATATAAAATAACAAAAAACACAATCAATGTCAAAGTCAAAATTTAAAAAGCATTAAGGATTACATATACATATTACATACGCAAAGTAGCGAAAACTGAACCAAACATTTCAAATAATATTTATATTATTTTCACTAATTTTAATTTCTCCTAAGAAAATAGAATTTTAAAAAAACATGGAATTTCCACTGAACGGTGACTAAGTCTTGTTCTTATTTTGGACACAATATTGCCTGAAATTGAAAATACTCGTTCACTAGCTACTGAGCTTGGTTTTATAGTTTTCATGGCATCAAATAACAAATCTGTCTTTTGTTCTTTTATTCGCTGCCTCAAATAATGAAAATTCAGCTTTCAATTTTGGATTTGTGAGTTTTTCTTTATTGTCTTTAAGAAACTTATAAAGTGATTTTTCTATGGCTTCTTTTAAAACAGCATTACTCTGATGAGTAGTTTCCTCGATTTGCTCTTCATCAGAATTGGTTTCCACATAAGAGTTTGGAAAATATTCTAGACAATATCTTTCCAGAAAACTTAATAATTTGGTTTTGGAAGCTAAAGAAAATGCACTACATTTTTTCGTTGAACTAGAAATGTTTTGTGGATTTTGCAAATGCAGGAAAACAGTTGCTAATTCTACTTGTCTTCTTTCTTGTTATTCGTTCTTCTAAAGCATATAACAATTTCAAACGTATTTAAGTTTTTGAATTTTTTAGTTCGTTTAACAGAAATTCAGATATAACTTTTCTTGTTAATAAATTGATATCTCGTCACCTAAGCCTTCAGCTGCTAGACGAATCGGTCCCAACCGATAAAATTCAAAATATGTGTATGTTTGTTTTTCTGAAGAAGAGGAATATCCAGGCTTTCAGGAAAACCGGTTTTCTTAATTTAAAAACCGGTTTTCAAATATGACAAATTTACTTTAAAAAAACTGTTTGTTTTTTAAAAATCGGGTTTGAAAAACCTTCATACCCTAATTAGCAGAACCAAGGGACGCTTTTAATCGTTTTACATTTAATAGTATCAAAAGAATTTAGAAAAAAAATTAAAAAATTATAACTTTTTTATAGAAATTTATTTTTTTAGAAAAAAAAAAGTTTTAAACATGTAGTTTGCTATTCTATCCATATTTCACAGAAAAGTTTGGGAAAATACTAGTTAGAAACGCTAAATGAAAATCATAATGAATCATATTTAATTTTATATAGTTCTAATGTTGCATTTAAGTAAAATTTTAGTTCTCAAATTTTTATGTATATATTTCTTTCTCTTTTACGTAGTTAGAGTTTTAGATGTTTTTCGATTCTCCGATGATGCAATACATAAACGTCCGAGAAATGCATCTTCGTCTTTCCCGTAATGGCTGCTCTGGATTCGTAAAGAAGAAATATAAAAGACAGAAAATCTTCTGAAAGTTCTTTATCTTCGAACCTGTTACGAGGCTTTTTTGTGGCTTGCCAATCACATATTTTTTTCGCCATCCAGGGGATTTTCGATGGCATAAAAACGAAAGAAAAACAGTAATGTGAGTGCTATTGTCCGAAGCATTTTTGTGCCTGGAGATCCTGGAAATTTCTCTGATCCTCACCATCCATAAGCTTACACTGTCGAGCTATTTGTCTGATCTTCTAAGGGATTTGTTTCCGTTACATTGGAATTATTTATTTTTTGCTTGAATTTCAGATAAGTCAGTTATTCGGTTGTTTGTTTTTAGTTTGAGTGAATATCTTCTCATTTATTTATTGGAGAAAATTGTTGCTGGGTACTGTTTGTATTTTAGATATGTATATGATGCTTGCAATAATTTCAAAATGATTTCTTTCAATAAACTATTAATAGTTTGACTTATTATCCAAAATCAATGTCACTAAGAGAGCATTTTGTTACAACTTCATCATTCTCTTTGAATCACCCACAACATTATTTTAAAAAAAGTCTTGGAATTTCTCAAAACGTGTCTTTGGTACATCATATATCTACATATACGATTTTAAAGGAAAAAAATATAAGTAATAAATAAAAGGAAAATGATGTGACACATTTTTTGTACTTGAGGCTTCGGTCACAGTTATTTTATACATTCTCTATATTTTCAGGTAAGGGGATAAAATCATAATAATATGAAAGTATAAAGCTTTAGCAAGGTTGGTTGAAAATAAATTTCTTCGAAATGTAAGAATAAAGCTTTATGGATCTTAAAAATTCAAAATATTAATATGAGGTGTTTTGTCCAGCAAAGTTGACAAAGAAATTGTAGGTGTTTGGAAAATAATCTCAAGTTCTGAGCACTGAAACTTTAGCTGTATTAAAAACACATTGGTGGTTGTTCACTTTGTAAAGAATGGATATGACTAATTCTAGTATGACCAATGCTCATGATAAAAGTTTATCAGCTTTTCTATTTTTTTATTTATCTTTTTACTGCAGGGTAAGGTTATAAAAGCTGTTTCATGGAGTGGAGTATGTTTTCTACTTTAAGATACTACTCTATTTGTCATTTGGAGTAAGGAATCATTTTAGCGTGGTATAAGATTGGCATGAAGATTCTCTAAATAGGAAAATATGCTTCTTTTAGTAGATGTAGTATTACATCCGGTAAAATATAGTTCTTCCAAAATAGTAACTTTTGAAATTCATTTTTGGTTGTTGTTGAAAATAACAAGAGACATCTAAAACTGTTACAGACCTGATAAGCATCACTGAAACCATCAATCTTATTTGCTCGACCAGAATGTCTCTCGACGGATTCTGAGTATTTAAATTGTTTCTATAAATTCAACCCTATCTGTGTTATTACCTCCACGTCTCTGTTAAACTTTTGCTATTTTTCTATATTCCAGACTAATTTGCTTTTCTTTATTCTTTCAAACCCGCTATACTTTTTAAAAAATATTCCTGAATTACCTAAATATTTTATTTCAAAGTTCAAAATCAACTTAAAGTTCACGAGAATAATAGGTTGAATTTGTTACAATAATTTATTAAGTTTATTTTTTAAAATGTTTTACTAACGTATTACGAATGCATCTTTGACAATGAACGTTTCAATTTCTTTAATTGCACATGTAAAATCCAAAAATATAAAAAAAATGAAATCAATTTATGATATCGATATTAAGTAGAAATTTCAACTCATTAAATCAGAATAATTACTATAAGTACACAAATATTCCCACAATAAAATGCATTTACTAAAAATCAAGTAATGAATGTCCAAAATAAAATAATCCTATATCTTTAAAAATTTTTAATAAAATTGTATGAAGCTATATGTAGAAAATTTGATAACTTAGAAGTAGGAACATATATCATTATCAAAAAAAATATTTAATTGCAAATGTAAAATGAATTTAATGCAAGATAAGAGAATAATTCTGAAACAATTTAAGGAAAAAATCCTTGAACGCAATAATTTTAAAATATGTTGATCTGGCAGGTGTAATTTGATGCTATTCCGTTTTACAAAATTTATTGATTTTTTTCCTTGATATTTTGATTTAGATATATATATATTGGTTTTTATATTTAAAAAACCTATTAAATTAAAATTTCATTAGAAATTTATATTGTAATAGAATAATCATCTAGAAAATATCATATTAATTGAAAATATAAAATACGGAATTAAAAAACTTTTCAAATAGAATAATGTAGCTATGCATTACGTGCCAAAAAAAAAAAAAAAAAAAAAAAAAAAAAAAAAACCTCCGGAATGAATGACAAATTTTAACAAATAAAAATATTCTTTATATATCTTATGATAAAACAGGAACTAAAAACCAATTTTAACAAAGCACACACACATATATATACACACACACACACACACACGCACACACACACACTCACTCACACATAGAAGAATATTCTTACTTCCATTTGATTATTCCACCTTTCATATATTTATTCCATCATTGTCCTTCCTGTGTGGAATTTAAATTAGAGAAAAGCAAATACATTTTATATTTTCAGAAATTGTAATTCTCAATCGGATTACTTAACTTTATAGACCATAAAATTTTCATTTCTTAGTTGATAAAATTATATCTGACATAGATAAATTAGCGCTACCACAAGTTGTTTTTAAATGGAATGGAAAATATAATGTATCTCATTAATTTTGCTATAAAAGGTTCATATATAATATTTACTCGATTACATGCATATGCCTAAATAATTATCAGATCGTTTGATTATCATCAATTAAAATAGTTTTGATGCTGGCATTTCTGTTTTTTTCCCCTCAGAAAAATGAATTTCACTGGATCTAACAACATTCTTACTATATAGGCCTCATAAATCATTAAACTTACACTTAATTAATCTTAATTTTAGACTTAACCATCTTAATTACCCAATGTCAATATTCATTAAGTTACAATGATATTGAATATTTAGTGTTCAATTACATCCCTTTGACCATAAATATCAACGCACCTCAGAACTTCACGATAAGGACTTAGAACAATACTGAATTACATACTCTTATCCCTAAACTTCGACTCTTTCCCTCCAAGTAAACAGTCATCCATTCTCTCATGTGTGTGTACTTCTATCTATCTAGATTCAGAGAATCACCAACTCTTTGGAAATGCTCTTCAAGTGCTCAATCAAGTCGTCAGTCCGATTTCCCACCGGGAATAGGTTTGCCATTGACAAGAATAAATCTTTGGAAATTCAGGATTGCCGAAATATCTCGTCCTCGTTGATCCTCAGCGTGTGTTCATTTATCATCCAGTGTGTCAAGCCTGCCTTTCTCCCCTGTCCCTTCCCCGCTGAATCCGACGACAGGAAACCTAAAGGTTAACTTCAAAGAAACGGATCGCTGACGCTCAGGGAGAAATCTAGCGGCGAAAGTTGATAATGAGATTTCGTCTCCCATTTCTTCTGTTCTGTGGGATGACTTATTACTATGTTCATGATGAAACTGAAACGCCTATGACGGCTTGATGGTTGTGCCTAGATAATGAAGGGAATAATATATCTACAAACACTTTATATAGGATCAATGATTTATTTTTAAATGACAAACTTTGAATCTGGTAAGTGATATGTAAGTGGATTAAGGTAATTGTTCAAAAAAAGGTTAAGAAATTTTTCTACATTTCTTTAAAAATAAGATAAAGAATTATACCATATATTGCTTTTATCTTAAAACGAATGAAATTTTAAAAATAATATTAATAAAATAAAAAAAAATATTAAAATTTATGTAATATTATGAGTCTTTTTCAAAGAATATTAATTAATTATGATTTGAAAACAAGATTTTCTTTTTAAAGTATTTAAAAAATGTTTTGGGTGATTAATATAGAAATGACATTAAACTCTCCGCAAAATTAAATACATATATTTATATGCCTACATAGAACTATATTCAAATCCCCTCAAATATTTAATATTTACAAATATCTATTTCATAATTTTTCAGATTTAGTTTTATAATATCAACAACAATTTAATCAACAACATATAACAATTCATTTAACAAATGTTTGTAGTACAAGACAAGACTTCGACATCATTAAGTTGTTGTTGTTACTTATGGCACTTTACAAGCCCGCTGACAGATCCTAAAATAAGTAATTAAGGCAAAGAGCAATGATTGTTGATTTATGTCTTAAAACGAAAAGACGTAGGCGTATTTGATCCCCAATTCGAAGAAATGAAATAAAATCTTAATCACATTTTATCTAATGGTATTATTAAGAACTAAGATTTATTTCGCTTCTACCTAATACTTGTCGTGCTTTCTACGGTTCTGCGAATTCTTTCATGTGCAGAATAATTATCATTTTTAATTAAATTCTTCCTATGCTTCTTAATGCTTCCTATACTTAAGGTGTTCGTTCCTTCTTTCGGTTATTCAGTCTATTATAAAATAAAAAAGGGAATGTGACAGCCTTTATTCCTCTGTCGTGGATTAAAAACCGTAGCGTACAACGAAATCGATACCTACTTATCTAGTTTTCTGTTTTTCTTATAATATTGTAAAACATGGTACAAGTATCTCATACTGCATTAGGAAATCATACCAGGGTTTATAAAATGATTTAAAACTATGAAATGTCGTCTTACATGATATAATGTATAACTCCACAATAAAAAAAGGAATTCTTTCTTGTGGATTAAAAATCATATCGTACAAAGAAATCGATGCCTATTAAGTATTTTTTGTTTTTTTTCTTATAATACTGTGCAAAGTAGCATAAGTATCTTATGCTGAATTAGGAAATCATATTAAGGTTCCCAAATGGATTTAAATCTATGCAGCAATCTTCTTACAGTATATAATGATTAAATTCAAATCCTGAACTGCCTTCACCAACTCAGAGTGTTCTGAATAGAAAAGAGAGAGTTAAAAAATGAATCTGGATACCGTTTGTTTATTTAGTGTTATTAATGCATTTACAAAATAGATCGGTTTTTAGATCATTCCATCGACCGTTTCAAAGAACATACGCCAATCAGCACCCAGAATTTAAGCAAGGTTGATAACTTTAAAATCGTAAAATCGATGGTTGTTCCTAAAAAAAATGGTACTCGATACTATTATTATCAAAACTATTTGTCTTCAGTTTCACGCTGATTTTGAAATCATTGAAATGTAAAGCTATAAAATCCCACATAATTCAAAATTTTCAGAAACATTAGCAACATTTAAAATATTTAAAACCTTTGAAATCAACGCCAAAAGCTAGATAGACTAAAGATATTAAAAAGTAAGAATTTAAATAAAAAATTCCAAAAATTTATGTTAATAATAGCATGCAGACACTTCATACCCTATGGCCTTAATTTTCACTATTTAATTATTATAGGTCTCGTCATTTATTCAAGATTCATCAACATTTTGGAAAAAAATCCATGCAAGGTTATTGAAGAGCTGTAAAATCCAGCATTATAACGTATTTTTTAGCATAACAATTTCCAAAAAGCAACATTTAAAAATTTATGAGTCCATGTTTCCTACAATAAAAATGAATGGTTTAACTCCCTTCAACATGTTTTTGGTAATGTTTATATTCAGGTAAAAACTATTAAAAGGCAATATTATCATTACTGGCTATTTCACCCTCAGAAACTTTAATATATATTTTTTTTTATCAAAAGTTAAATAACTGAAATATACATAATACATTATGCATTTTATATTTAATTTAATAATATACATTTTGCAAAATTAAATAACATTATGTGACTGTAAAAATAGTTGTATTTGTGAAAGGTCCCTAACTTTATTCGAATCTTATTTTTCAATCTTTTTCTCTTAACAAAACAAATTCTTACCAATAAACAGCTGAAAGAAAATACAAAATGAAGCATCCAGTTGGTTTAAAGACGAAGCTCAATTTACATACTTGGTATGCTTTTCTAAACTTTTTGTTTCCATTCCTTCCATCGGAATTCGAGAGTGAATTGCTTAAATTGATATAAACAACAATTTAATCTACGCTCCACAATTCCATCAGCGACTTTCATTTTCCCGGTCTTTTTCTCAATAAATTCTTTATAGAAAGATTATTTTTCACTAAGAAAGGCGGACTGTAAATCTACAACAAGAAGGGTAAGGAGAAAGGCTGTAAAATAGTGCAGAATTAGCATACCAGTCAAAGATTGAAAATATATTTTATTCTTTCAACATTTTATTTTATGTAAATCACGTTTACATGAATGAAAAAAGAAACTGTGAAGGATGAACTACACTAATAAGAATAAGGCGCTCTTAGTTTATTTCTTGTAAAAAGATTTCGTATATTGAAGGCACTTGTTGGTGCAACAATAATCTTTTACAAAAATATTCGTTGTCTTTTATTTCCAAGGATTTATCACATAAATTTAACTATCGAAATTATCTATTAAATTGATTAAAAATCCATATAAAAGAATGCAAGCATGAATATCGAGAAGGCAAGAATATCTAATTTCCATTTGGAAAAGTTTTAGAAAGTTTTCTATACAAATAGCCAGTTGTTCCAGCAAATACATTCAAATGGTTTTTTATTTTACATTTTATAAAACTGCAGAATGATCCTCTAAGAAAAGCAGATGATATCAAACATTTATGCTGATCTTATAGCTATTAACCCTTTCACTACAGACTTGGCCTAACCGACACGGAAATATTAACCTGTAGGACGGTTTTTGTTTCAAACGAGGGAGGCACGATGTAAAGCGATAACAAGTTTAATGATAATTCATTTTAAGTTTTGTGACCCTAATTTGAAACAGAAACTGGTCTTCCAGGATAGAATTTGTACTTCATGTTGGGCTTGGTTAGTAGTGAAAGGGTTAAATAATTCATACAATTGCATGGTTTTCTGTAAATAAAAAAAGTGATTACTCTTTTAAAACGGCCTTAAATTATATTTGTCAAATATTCTGGAATGAAAAACAATTCTTTGTTCCATTGCCAGAACGGCATACCTCCTATTGTTAGATTTAGTGTTACTCTAGAAATAAAGCGATACATCTGGATATTTTTCTGCAAGTAAGAGATATATATTGAAATTTCGTTATATATATGTCAGTAAGCATACCGCCCCTCATACGCTCATTAAAGTACAATGCACAATATGAAATCTACAAATGTACAATATAGAGTACAATATGAAACTAGATTAAAAATCATAACTAACATAAAAATCATAACAATATGAAACTAAATCATTTATGGATTTACCAAGTACTGCAAATAGACAATGCAACATTTCAAGGACCATGCGTTATTGAGAAATATTGTGGTGCTTGGAAAATGTAATTTCAGTTTCGAGATCAAAAATTTATGTTCCATTTCAAAGCTTTAATTTTTTAAAATAAAATACCATCATAATTTATTTATTGTTACTTGAAATGCATAATTTGTATAGCTACACATGTACGTCATCATCTGTAAGATAGATTTTCGGCCCTGAAAATGCTGGGCCGTGGTGTCCTGGTGGTAAGGTCTCGGCCTCGGAACTGGAACCGGAGGGTTGCAGGTTCAGAACCGTCGCGTTCGTGGGTCCGGTACACATTTAAAGCGTCCAGGCCAAACGTCCTCCTGTTGGTGTGGTTGGTGTGGAGAGGGGTGCCAACTCAGGTGCCGTCCTCGTCATCTGACCGTGGCTCAATATTACGAGGTCTATTCCAAAATAGTCCTAGTGTTGCTTTAAAACGGGACGCTAAATAACTAAACTAAACAAAATAAACCCTGGAAATACTTTCTTAATATGAAGAAACAATTAAACATTTCACTATAAAGTTTTTTCTACAGTTTAGAAATTTAAATTTTCCTCAATTTGTTGCAGCTTTTGGAAATGTCAGAAAATGTCAATTTGGAAATGTCAGGCACATCTTCAAATGTAATGAGATACGAATTTCGATAACCTCGAAATAGTTGAAGAAATCTTTTTGCACAGAAAAGCACTATGCAAATATGAAGCTATCATTTCTAATATACTAAATAGTGTGCAAGAAATCACGTTACAAATGATTTCAAAGTTCCAAGAAAACTTTATTTTACTACTTAGACTGTAGCATAAAAGTATTATTTGCTTGTAAAAAATAAACTTGAGAATTGAAACACATATTTAGACAGATTTAATTTCGAAGAATTTCATCAAATTTTAATCTGAAACTAAATACGTTTTTCAATTAACATATTCTGAGACAAACATATACACATAATTTCAAAAATAAGTTTCTTAAGGATTTCTGGTAGTACTCTAAGATATCAAAACCTTCAAAGCAAACCAATTCCTCAAACCAAAAAATATTCCTCAAAACCAAATTTTTTTGATATTGCTATACTTTATTTTTATAAATTTCGCATATGCAAAAACAAAAAAAAGTATACAAATGTTATTATAAGTTTATACTGAATGTTTTATAAGTTTGAAATAAAATATATGTTTATAAGTATTGCTGCTCCCCGGTCCAGACAATTATATCTAGAGCTATCAAATTAGGCTCATATATACTTCCAAATTAAAAAATTAACGTTTCTTTGGAATTAAAATTTTAATACAATTAAAATAAGCAAAATATGAAAGTTCTATTCATTGCTCTTACAAATATTTCATCCTTGATTATTCTAGTCTTTTTTGTGATAAAAGTATAAAGATTAGACAATCTTTTTTCTGTGCGTTTGTAGAATTAAATTTTGTTTTAAGCATGTTTATAAAGCTACTTTTTGATTTTCTTTTATTCTGTATCCACTAATGTTAAGGATGCAAGATGCAAGTAATGATGCATAATATTTAAAGTCCTTCATTTTACAAATAATATTGGTCTTTTTAAAGATTTAAACAGAATTATAAAATTATATTATCGTTCTTTTATATTTATGAATTGCTTTCTTCTTGTGTTTGTGTTCCTTAAGTATTTTATTAATTGAAAGAAACTTTTATTAACCTTTGAGATATTTCAAATAAGTCATAAAATACGTTTTCAGTACAATGAAAGTTTCATTACTCAAAAATTCTAGTTTTTATACGTGCAATTTTGTTATAAGCATGCATTGATTCAGTAATTATATGATACTGGATTGTTTGTTCTAACATAAGATTATTAAATTAAATTGAAATGAAAGGAATCTAGGAAGGTAAATAACATAACATTAAATGTCTAAATATCCATATATGTACCTATAGTATATAAATTCATCTAACATACAAACACAAACATATCACTGTGTTCAGAGTTAAATTTCAATCAAAATATGATACTTTGTTAAGGAAATCATTATTACTTTATTACGTTCAAACGATTTATTTGAAATTTTCCACTATCTATTAACTTGACAATCTTTCGGTCACTTGGTTTACCAAGTCAAATTGTATAAAATATTATAAAAATAGTAAATTGTCGTATTAAAATAATTTCAATCAGCGGAACCTTTTTCTACTGACAATATAGTAATATCCTTGGAAAGGAACGAAAATCATGTTGACCTATGTGACACATGCTTGAATCTTCACAGCAGTTCTGCTGTAAATTAATGTTTGTACATAGCTTTTAGTTGTAAATTCATTTTCTTCTCTATACTTGTCTTTTCCTACTGTCCAACGAAGTTTGTATTACATGATATCTTCTAATTGGTACACAGTATATGAATTAATTTTGCTCTCTATACTTGTCTTTTTTTATTGTTCATCGACGCTTGACTTACATGATATCTCCTAGTTGGTAGAAAGTATATAAATTTTCTAATTCTCATTTGAGATATTTTATTAATGAATTTTTAATGTGATTAAATATATCTTATAAAACTGATTGATAATATCTTGGTAATTTTTGTTACTGTTTCCTGTGAAATAAATTCTATGTTTTACCCCACTAATTCTCAATAAATATATTCATGCAGATGTTAATAAATAATTATTTCAAGAAATATATAACGTCGATGTCAACTGGAAAATTTATTAATGACATAATTTCGTTAAATTAGAGATTAAAGGTGTCAAACTTCCTCGAATTGAAATTAGCATGTTCTGAGAAATTTGATGCTAGATGAATTGATTTTTAATGAATTAAATTTTAATGCATATTTCATGCATAAATAATTGCATAAATCGCTCATAAATCATCAGAATAAGTTATTGATTTAGAGGAGGAAATATTCACTAGTAAGTTCCAAATTTATATTAAAATATTGATAAAATTATGATGCATTTTTTCTCTAAATTTTACAGGTTATTTATAAAAGATTCTGAAATCCCAATTTTTTTATTAGACTTCATTCTTTAAAATTATTCTTCTTTATTCAAGAAATTAGTTGATAAACACTGGAATACTATAAAAACGGTTTTTATCATCTTACAAGTATGGGTCAATGCTCAAGACAGATAGATTTTACTTACGTATTTTACTGATTCTCAAAATCAAAGTAATTATTAAAATAATATTTTTTTTATTGTTGAAATAGGAAACTGTCTTACTTCAGATGACAACTAAAGGCTAAATGCAAACTATCTATGCAATAATTGTAATTTATGAAGTGTTTCTAAGGAAATTTACTAACGCAAAAACAATCAATAAATTAAAATTCATAAATAAGTAGTATTTTGAAATTAACCAAAAAACTGAGTGAATTTTCCTGAAATTTTAATCACAAATATTTTGAAGAGCAATGGTTTTAATAAGAGTTCGTTGGCAATAAATTAAATAGTCAGTTTTAATTAAATTCTATAACTGATTGAGTAACAAGCATTATTTTGTTTATAGTAAAGCTGTTTTATTAAATAATATTTACAATCATTTTATTTATTTGTGCCCAGATTTCATGCAGTATTTAATTAAATTTCGAACCACACTTTAAGTATTAATATATAATTTATAAAGAGTTAGTTTCCGTTTCATTAATTGTTAAACTTTTAGAAAATTTAAGAATTTTTAAAAAGGTATAAGATCTAATGATTGTTTTTATATCTAATATTCATACTTTCTTTAAGAATAAAGATTAATAGGATAAGAAGAAAGCCGTTCATCGGTCGAGTTTCATTTCAATCCCTTCTTATTAGAAAGTATTAAATAAATAAATAAGAATCTTAAGTATTAATAATTTCATATGTTAGATATTATATAATTTTCTGTATTCGCTTTATCAATTTATCATTTAACAAATAGATACATGAAACTTTATTATCGATTAATTTGTAAGCTGGCCTAAAATTTTTGTTAAAATAATCTTATAATGTGAGTGCTATATATTTATTATCCGATATCTAATAAAACGATTTGAAACACATTTATTATAAATGCGATAATGCGGTATAGAGAATAACATGAGTGATTTAATTGAAAAAAAAAATTGCGAATATGTTTAAACGGAGAATTTTATTTTGTTTCTAATAAATCGTAAATTATAATTAATACCGGAAAAATTAATAGATATTTTCTTTAAGGTAATGCAATGAGATTTAAAATAAAATTATCCAGAAAATACATATTCTAAAATGTATTATTTTGCATTCAAAATAACACCAATTAAATTAAAAGCATTCAAAAATAAAGTGAATAAGTGAATATTTAATGGTAAAACTAAATAAAGTCTATGGCAATCTGAAATTATTAAAAAAAAAGTTGAAATAATTTTCTTTTTTTACAGGAAATAATGTTACGCCTTCGAGTATTTCTACTTTTAGAGTGAAAAAGTATTTCTACTTTTAGAGTTTTATATTTCTCTTAAATTATTTCAATGGCACAACTTCCTGGAATTTATTTCTGGGTCCTAACTATGAATTCTAACTATGAAGAATAGAAGCAAAAGAAATAAACTGTTGTATTAAGTTGATGATTTCCAAACTGCGTCTTTATAATCACATCGGACAATGCGCAGTCTAGTGCCAAAGTGAAAAATTCACAAAGGATTCAAGAACTTTTACAAAGACCATTATTTCCTTTCCTTTAAGTATTTGTGAAAAGAATATCTTAACAAACTTCGAATACAAATTTCCCGATGCCAGAGTTATCTAGAAAAGGATTATTGTTTAAAAACTTTACAACTTTTTCATTACGTGATGTGAAGATACTATCTATGATATTTGTAAATTGCATTTTTATGTTTGTATTTGTGAGTGCGTATTTGTATAAAACATAACTTGAACAAACAGGCAGAGAGTTTTTTAACAGTTTTTAGTCGTGTTGATTTAAAAATACTCTCCCATTTTCATCTGCTTTCAAGACTTAGTTTAAAATCTATGATAATCGTAGAACAGGGAATTAATTTAGAAAGTAAGAAAAGCTTAAGAAAGTATTTCGAACTTATATAGTTTTTGAAAGAAATTTGTCGAAATACCATTTTGCTTACGGAAAAATAGTAGTCCCCGCTATCTATCTATGTGTCTATATCTTTGGGGTAAAAATGTAAAATCTTAATTTTTATACCATTCCTGTCCTTTTTATTAATATTAAATACAATATTATTTAACCATTTGTATTTTCGAAAGGAAATTTTAATTTTTAGGGAGTTAACCTCACCATGAAATGAAACTTATATTATAGTACATTATATTGTTTTAAACCAATTTACCTTCTCGAGAAATATATGTCAATATATATGTACTGAATATCCTCGAAACAGCGTTTAGGCGCTTAAAATTACAAAATTCCTTGCTTAATAACTCAGACGATTTCGATGCATAAATGTAAATTTTTTTGAAATGTTAGAGGGAAAAAAATATTTCATTATATATGTTAAAAAAGAGAGAAAAACTGTATAATAAATAAGGTTACACGATCTTTTATGTCCTTCATTTACTAACACGAACAGCATAAAATATTGCATAGATTTTTAGTATTTTTTTCATCTGGATGTATATGCTTACATGTAATAATTTATAAATTGAGTCACAATTAGAGTGAATATACTGTGCATTGAAATTAATTTTATTAACATAATTTAGAAGCTTAATTGCTTCATCTTAAAAGGATTAATTACTTCTAAACCCCATAAGAGAATAAAAATTTATAACGAATAGTAAATAATAATATATATGTGACAAAAGACTTACTGGAATTTACAATGATAGTTATTCAAAATTATCAATCAAAGGATGAAAAGTCAATTTTAAAAATTTATGCAGAGTTTTATAATGCACACTAAAATAAATATATTTAACATTTAAAATATCTAATTTCATATTTTTAATCACATGTTTTCCTAATTATTAATCCAGCATTTTTCAGTAATTAATGTTTTTCAAATGATACTGCAATATTTTGAAACAAAAATGCCATAATAGTATCATTTCAGAAGTGTTCTAGATCTTGTATTAGAGCTAATTTGAATTGAAAATGTGCATTTACTACAATTTAATTCAACAACTCACACCACTAAACGTTTAAACCCTTCAATTATCAATCATGAAAAGTCGATAAAATATGCTGAAAAAATTAGATGTGTTTTTGATCAGAAAGAGAAGAAAAAAAATATGTATGGAGGAGTCAAGACAATAGAAGGTGCGTTTGCATGCATGCTTTCTCCCTTTGAACTTAAAATAATCGAGAGTATTGAACCTTCTGGATTATGTAAATTTTTTGAAAGTGCGCATTGACACGAAATCAACAGAATAGATTTTTAGCTTGTTTTTACCAATACCTTTGAAAACAATTTATATACACATATGAAAAACAGTCAATACAAGCTATTCTTTCTTGCTGTGAATTGAGAAAGTGAAAGAGAATTTTTTTCATATAAATATTTCAACTAAAAGAATAAATTCCAATTGAAATAAACTAGAGTAAAACAAGAGAAAATACAACTTTTAACTTAAAACCAGATTTAAAGGCTTTAAATATTTGACATATAATAGGTAAATGTAATAAATAAAATGTTGATAATTATAGTAAACAAAGCTATAGTTATTATAATGAAGCTATAATATTGTAATGAAAAATATAAATTAAAATTAGTTAAACAAATTTAATTTAATTAGTTTAAACAAAAAATATGATGTGAATAAATAAACCATTTACCATTTTTAATGCAAAAATTCCACTGCAAACTTCAAAATAAGATTTATCCAATAAGATTTATTCATTATTTTTTTAAATAATAATTCAAGCATTCAAACTTTTTTCTAAAATTATAGAATTTTCGAAATAATTTAAATGTTTCATTTTCTTAAATTATTTAAATTCATCTAACAATATCAATTTAATTGATTGAAACTAAAACAGAAATGTATTTGAAATATTTGAAAAAGACGTTTACCATTTTCATCAAAACCTCATTCTAGTATTGCTGCATGGCAGCTATTTCATCTTAAATTCCGTCTTCATCGGAGTTGATAGAATTGTCATTGCACATGAGTATCTTCCTATAATATTACAGCTATTCCTGAGATAGTATATGATGAGCCTCTTTTACTTGATCCTAGTATTAGGATTTGGATAATCATGTCGGCTTCTACATTGGATTGCTAACTAGGAAATTACTTTCTATTCCTTTACCGATCGAATCATGATCATGCAATGCATATCAATTTATACCTTTATAAATGCGTCACTCCTTTTAAGTCTTAGTAGATGGGATTTAATGGTTAATTGTGTGGAATTGAATGTCGAAAGAATTAGGAATGACGCAAATCAAATAGTAAAATTGGAACACATTTTCAAAGAAAATCTCAAAACAATCTTTCGCTATAATGAAGACCAAAATTTCGGAAAGCTACATGCAAGTTAAAATAAGAACGGAATAAAAGGGCTCTAAGATTTTGTTTTTATCCTTAAAAATTAAAAAAAAATACATAATGAATTTCAGTATCAATGAAAATTGGGGGAAAACATCAATGCGTTTCATTTAGTGATTTCTTTAGGGATTGTCATGGACATAGATATTTAAAGGATCTTTCTTAAATTTTTTAAAAATCTACATATTGACGAGAATTCTGCTTTAAATTCTATTTCAAAGTAGTACATTAGATATTTCAAATTGGCGGATATTTTTTTCGTTTAACAACAGGTGTTATTCTATTGTTTCATATGAAAACTAGAATTTTAATATTTTATTTCCGATCAGTCCATCTTTGTTCGTGTGGTTAGAGGAAAGATTGTTTAACGTAAAGTTTCAGGAACTGAACCTACAAAGAAAACCTTGCAGGATTTGTTCTTAACATTTAAAGCGCTAATTTTAAAATAGTATTTAATGAGGGAAAAAAAATATAGGAAAAGAGAATAAAAAACTAAAGCTACGGTAATATTTTCAGATTAAATGATTTAAAATAAAAAGCTACTTTAATTTGATCATTTTTTTTCATTCATATATCAACATAAAAGACATTGTCCAAAAAATATATATGTAAAATTATAATAAAATATAAATGTAAATTAGTTTAAACAAACATTTGTTATCCCAAAAATGTGCATTCCTATTAAATATCAATTACACGATTAGGATATACTTGTTGTAATTTTATTGCTAGAATTTGGTAGCTTCCACAGTATGAATATATTTCTAATACAAAAGAAACAATTATTCATCCTATGAGGCATTAAGGATTACAAATAGCAAACAACAAATTCTAATCTCATCAGCATTTTTTCTATATCTAGATAACCTCAGCATATTCTCTACATCTAAAATACCGCAAAATAATGAATTTATAGCAAAATTATCAAGTATAATAATACATCAAATATATGAAAAAATATTTGAAATATTACTTAATATGTGACTCGTTCACGCAATTCATGAACGGAAAATATAAATTGGATACAGGATTAAAAATTATTTTTCTAGTCACAAGAATCATGAAGTTTGACATATTATTTTTTATTCATAGAGAAAATAATATATCTGAGTTATTTTGAAAACATCATGATTGTGGGATCCAACAATGTCGGTTCTAGTTATAGCCACAATCGTCTTTTTCTTTTTCCCATGCAAGAGTGACTCGAGTTTTAAATATATCAATGCTTTGAGTAAAAACAAAAAAATATCGTGAACACCTCACGTCTACATTCTCATTTATCTAGACGAAATAAAGCTATTTGTTGATAGATAATTATCAGTTACAACTAAGGAAATGAGAATACACATAAAAAGAATGTTTAAAAATAAGTAACGCATTTATAATTGATTGCAAATTCATCGGTTAGTTGCAAAAGCAGTGATTTAGAATCATGGCAACAATTTGTTGAGACATATTAACTGACAATTTTTAATGATTGAAATTTATATATGCATAAAAATTTGATACATTTTTAATCGCTTATCTAAAAATTGATCAAAATGTCTATATTCATAGGACATTTTGTATATGTAAGCAATTTTTTCCGATTTAGATATAAATGTTTCAGATATAAATGTCAGATATAAATGTTTCAAGACCATTTAACAAATGCATGGAATCCCCAGATAGCATATAATCTCTTTTAGATCTTTCTGTAGTAAATACAGCAACTATAAATATTAATCCAGAATTTAAAAAAATGACAACAATGACGTTTTAACTTCATTCTTAATCCAGATACTATGTAGAGGTAATATTTATTACAAATTCTCTTATTTATTACAAATTTCGGGACATTGGGTGATTGATTCCACCATTTTTTTATTTTTGTATTTTTCGTCCCACTTGACTTTCCGATTATTTTGGAATTATCTCTTAAAGTGAGTCAATTTTTCTTTTGACTCAATAAAGGCCCATAAGGAAACACATTACCTGCTATTTTACTTAAAAAAAATATCTGGTGCAAAAAGCCTTCTTAATTGCTAATTACATAAGCGCAAGGATAAATCAATAATCTAAATAGCAATTAAGTATCCGAGCTTTATCCTGAACTCAATCTCTTAAATGGTTGAAAAAATATTTGTTATAACCCAAGAGATAGATAAGAAAGATACTAACATTAAACATCCTCTAGGGGCGCAGTTCGTTCCAAGTGTCACAGTTAACTTAATAAACAATTTTCGTATTTATATATTGCCTTGTTAATGTGTGAATGACAAAAACTCTTAGAATAAGAATTAAACAAATATAATGATTTTTCATTCAGGACAGCCATATTATTTCTGAATAATTTTCTTTTTCAAAACGCATAAGAATAAATGGATCTGTTTATGCCATCTCAATTCATTCAAACGGAAAAAAAAAGATTTGAAACGCTTTCTGATAGATTTCTTACATAGGAAAATAATAAACAGCTGTCAGATATTATTTTAGCTTCATTTATATCACCTATATATTTATAACACATATACTTTTATGTGGATATTTTTTAAGAAAAATATCTACAAATATCTAATTTTTGTAATTGATTTTTCATTTAAAAATGCATATACCAACTGACAATTCTTTTCAATAGAATGTTAATCCGTAAATAATATTACTTTTTCAAGACATGCGTTATTTATATACAGATTAATTATATAAAATGAAGAAACTAAAAAACACATTGCACATCGATGACATGAGAGGCCTAATTAGGTAAAGGTTTTATTATAAATTAGGAACTTGATAATTGTTCCCAGTTGGCACCTGACTCTCAATACCAGTCTGATACTAAAGACCTTTAACCTTCGACATTTAAGACTCTAAGGCACGCCTTAATGGTGCGCAATGGAAGAAAATAGATTTTCTATCATAGACTCTCCAATTCTGACGTTTATGTTAGAACTATTTTTCTATAATGCTGGTGATATGACGAATGGAAAACATAATTCCAGCTCTAAACTTCGTCATCATACTAAAACCAGGGCATTTAATTTTCATAGAATCGATAATGAATGTAGAAACATAAATACTCCAGCAAAAATGTGGAGACACCTGGTCACAGTGCATCTTTAGAATTATGAAAGATTATTTTTTATATATATTTTTAAGGTGAAAAACTATTGATTTAAATTAAACGCAATGAAGTAGTTTTTATCACCTTTAAAGAGAATATATGTTTAACTTAGTATGGAAAATGATATAAATGTATTTGAAATGATTTTAATCTTGTTGTAGTTTTAACTACAGTGGAAATAATATCATTTCCAAAAATAAAGCTACGAACTGCACTTTCCTTTTGTAAAGTAATTATCATTTCCACCTAATATTCCGTTTCAATTTCAAAATTTTCAACGTATATTTTCAAAATTAATATACTATAATTCTTCAAAAGGTAACAGATATATTTTTCAAAAATATTTTACCTATACTACTAAAAATAGTCTTGTTTTTTCTAAGGATTTAGCAATTTTATTTAAATTTGCAAATAAATGTATGCTTTGTGGCCTTAGCAGCGCAGTTATAATTATATTTCTTTAATTGTTCAAAATGTAACAATTGCATTTTTTCAAAACTATTTTAACTATACTATAAAATAAACCATATTTAATTTTTGAGAATTTAGCAATTTCATTTAAATTTTCAAATAAAAGTATGTTATCATGCCATGGTAGCGGAGTTATAATTCTATGTGTTTATAGTGAAGCTAAAGAAAAAAAAATATAGAAGTCTAAGAAAGTCATTATCTTCTTTCTCGTAATAGCCAAGTTCAGGTCTGAAAAGAGAAATATAAAGGGCAGAAAGTTCTTTATCTTCGAACCTGTTATGGAGCTTCTTTTTTTAGCTTGCCAATCATGCATTTTTTTCCGTCCGCGGAATTACTGATGGCATATCTTCAGGGGAAAATGTAGTGTATTGTTGTTCGAAGCATTTTTGCACTTGAAGATCCAAGAAATTTCTGAAAATAGCAGCATTCACAAGCTTATCCTGTAGAAAGATTTCCTTATTGTTCTTGAGGCTTTTTTTCTGTGAAATTCAAACTGCTTAGTTTTGCTTAGCATTTGCAAATATCAATGAATCATTTTATTCAAGTTTTAAGTGAATATATCTTCAAACATTTATATCGAAAATGTATCTAGTTATAGGTTTCGTTTTGGATAGTTATTTGCTGATTCTAAAAAAAAGTCAAATTTTATTGAAATGTATTCCACCTTCTGAAATATTAGCTATTTTTTTAATTTAAAATTGAATCAGTTTGATTTATCAATAATTTTATTTCTTTCTAATAATCTGTTAAATAATGTAATAAAATGAAACGAACCATTTAATGTAGTTATATGTATGGTCAGTGGAGGCAGTTTGAATTCTCCTAGTTTGAAAAAAAATTTATAAATGTTCAGTGATTTCGATTTAAAAGTGTGTTAACATTATTTTAAAATATTCAAATAAGAATGCAGCAATTATTTTATGAGAAACTGTATGAAATTTTAATGTGAACGTGCAAATTTGTTTTACAAATATAAATAAAAAATATTCTGCATAATATTTTCGTTTTTGCTTTCTTGATTTTATAGAATTGCTATGCCAGTAAACATGTTTGGAAATGATTTCGCTAGTTGAATGCTAACATTTTATGCAAAAGAAATCGTCAAAAAGTTAAAATAATTTTAATAGCTAAGTTGTATTCAAATGTTTAAAATCTTTTGCATCTCCACGTATTACGTCCTTTAATTAAAAACATCCAAAGTGATGTTTTCCTCATATTTTATCAGATTAATTTAAAGGATATAAAAAATTAATGCAAAGATTTGGAAAATCAGCCTTTATTCTGCTAATTTACTAACTGAATAATCTGCTTTCTCATGTTTAAAAACATTCTAAGCATTCCATTTAAATCTAAAATAATGATGAAAACAAGTTGAAATCTTTTTTTAAAACATAACATAGTTGAACATTTTGTAAAAAGACTTTTAACTATAAATTGAATAGGTTTGTAGAATACTACGTTGTTATTTTAACAAAATGCCTGCCAAAAATTGTCAGTAAATATTATTTCCCAATAATTAGTAGAATTGAACAAAGAGTTCAAAATTAGCGTTTAATTTTTCTCATTAATATTATTTAACTTTTATAAATTTTAGGAACTATGAGAGTGTTATGATTGTATGACAATACAGATTATATATAGATATCTATTATAAAATTACAGTGTTTGAATATATCTCAAATAAAGCAATTCACTAATTTTCCTTTTTATTTCTATTTGAAATATTATCTTTTGTACTGAGCTGTTGTCTGTGAAGAGAATCCGTTTCTTGCCTTTTTATCATATATAAAGTGATAATATATTAAATAAATGCATATTTTCTCACAATTATGCTTAGTAAAACAGCTTTTATAAGACTCAAAACTTTTAAAAAAAGTAAACGATATAACAAATAAACATTAATTATTTAACTTTTTTTCAAGAGGAGAAAGCGCCCGCATTCAATACTTATCTGCTGAAATCAATTAATCTATACTTATATAAAGCTCAATGTGTGTGTTTTGGCGCTCTACAGGCTAGATTGTTTGACCTACAGCTACCAAATTTGGCACGTGTATACCTTGGAGGTCGGGAATGTGCACCTGGGGTTCCTGTTTTTGACTTTTTAATTAGAATTTTAATTATGAATTAAAAATTAACTTTCCCGCCAAAAAAATCTTTTAATTTTCCCCACCGCCAAATGAGTAAGGCTTAAGTGTTTTTTTTCCCACGCTAATGAAGCTAAGCTTAAGATTTTTCGGCCGATTATTTCAAATGATCCTGTTTATTTTCTTAATGTTTGATACATTTAAAATTAAACATTGCTAATTAATCGATCTTTCAGATTCATTCTGAAGTACTTTAGAATTAAAATAAAACAAAATAACGCAAATTAAAAATTTCTAATCTGCATAGCGTTACCCTAACTGGCGTGGAAATATTCACGCATTTGCGTTACCGTAACTGGCGTTGAAAATTCACGAATGCGCATTGTATTCTGATTGTTGACAACCATTATCAACAGGCAGCTAACCTAAATTCTTTTTAGGTTAGTTGCCTGCTTTTGTAATTAAATTGTATTTATGGTATTTATATATTTTTTGCATATGCTTATAATTTTAAGTACATCGTTTTGTAAGTAGTTTTTTTTAAACCTGTTTTCAGCCGATTATTTTAAACGATTCATTTTATTTTCTTATTGTTTGATGCATTTAAAATTAAACATCGTTAATTAATCGATCTGTTCATGATGAATCTGAGAAAAATTTGTTGACAAATTCTTGAAATATTACATAAATTAAGAAAGATATTCGTTAGTGCCCATAAAGTTTAAACGTTCAGTGACTGTTTTCAGAAATCATATTACAAAAAAATACTTTATTTCAGTAAAAAATATTATTATATTAATTGTATATTAATCCTTTCCACTTTAATTTAAAATATGAATTCTACGGGTGCTAACAGAAAATTAGAGAGATACATATTACGTTATGACTGAAGGCCTTTATAATATTATGAGTGAATTATATGACTATGAAAATTTGAAGTTTTAAAATATTTTGATGAAGAAGCTATTAAAGTAGGAATTGCATAAAATATTTAATTATTAAAATTTTAACGAACATTAAGATTGACGAACCGGCTGGTTGCTAAAGATGTCTAGTCAAGCAATAAAAACTCTCTTAACAAACACTTCGCATAGCGAATGATTCGCAAAATAATCAAATCACTATGTCAAAAAAATATGACTTCCCTAACAGCGATGCTTTGCAAAAGAATACCGAGAAAACGTCTGGAACTTTAAATGAAGGATATTAAATATTTTTGTTCATGTATTTGTGCTTGCGTTTTGATATACCTTTCAGATTCGGACGGAAAGCGTAAAATATTTCGTTAAATAAATCGTCAGAAAAAGGAGGACACTTTGATAAGCATTATTAATTCTCTTTGTGATATGAGAAAGATATTTCTCAATAATACGCGATACAAATACCAGTAAGTTAATACCGGAAATTGCAACACAGCAATTTAAGCAGATAAAGTATACCCAAAGAAATAATCTGGTGGTTTGACAGGTAATATTAATCATTTGGCTCTTATTTACTATGTTTTCTAAAAATTGCATTCAGAGTAAAATGAAGGAAATCATTGCATAATTTCTAGTGCAAAGTTTAAGTGTGTTTATAGATATATCCCAAAGAAAATGCCGCAAGATGATAGGGATAAAAAAAAAATTCACCGTAGAAATCAAACACTAAATCTTAAAGAAACAATAACGGGTGCAAATGATTTTACCTTAACACTTATATCGCACATCAGATTATCTATCGTTAATTTATATTTTTTGAGACAATAGGTCAAAATCAACGATTAGCCCTATCCTAAAAAATAAGGGTATGATTAAGAAGACTGACAATTCAAACAAGTAATCTTGAAAATGTTGAAAGATTGCTTCTCACATCAAATGAAAGGTACAACAAGCAAATATAAGGTGACAGATACTATTAATAAAAACATAATTCGCAAAAAAACGAAACTAAATTTACTGACCTCATCTAGAAGATGACAAGTTCATCCACAGACGAAGAATATTTAAGGCAACTCGTGAGTGATCTAAAAAAGTTTTAGAAAATACCCGGCATCAACAACGTTGTGAGGCATGGAAAAGTAGCAAGGTCTTTTTAAAAGGACATCCCAGAACTTCGTTAATGTATTCTAAAAACTTATGAATTTTGCATTTATCTGCCGCAATAGGTTTTTTAATTGCAATGAGGCAGATCTCTTTTGGAAAAAAAAAAGTAAGTCGAGGTGAGATTATATTGCAAATAATCACCAAATCCGCGCAAATGAACATTCTCGCTTCGTATCCCGCAATTTTCACGAGCAACTTTCGCTGTTGTTAGCGATTTGGAAATTAAACGGGTGCGCTTTTACAATTCGGACAATCAACAAGCCTTCAAGAAGCGTAAATTCCAAAACAGAAGGCAAAATATCGTGTGTGGAAGCAACAAAAAAGTTTAAAATGTCGTTTAATACTTGTATATAAAGTTTAAATTTTTTTTAATTTAACTAAATATATGAAAATATTTATACAATAAAACATTGCTATCATCGGATAGATCTCATTTTAAATTTTAAGATTGTATAAAGATCAATTTTCATAGAAACAATTTCGGAAGTTATCATGAAGAAATATAAAAAAATTGCTTAATTCTTCATTGATATTTTAATTGAAATAAATAGTTCTGAAGCGCACAATTCCATCTTGCGAACTTTAATCACGCACACACACACACAGCAAAAATTCATGTTTATTAAAATAGCAAGGTACAGCATTAATTTTATCCAATTCATTCTTCACTTCTTTTCTCTTCATACATATTTGCTTCCCATAAAAGGAGAAAAAAATAATAAAAATTTATATTCAGTCTTTGACTGTTATGCTAATATTGTGTTATTCTTCATCATTGTTATTTATTTTTCTCTTAACCCTAAAATTTTATATTCTAAGCTTAAAGTACCCGTTTCAGGTAGAAAAGAAACCTTTCTGTCAATAATTTATTGAGAAAAAATTCCGGAAAATGAGGATAGTTGGTGGAACTGGAAAGCTTGGATTAAATTGTTTTTATATCAATTTAGGCAATTCACTCCAGAATTAACCGGGAAATAAACAGAAAACAAAAACCTTTGACTGGGATATGAAAATTGAGCTTCATCTTTAAATTAACAGGAGGTTTGAATTTATATTTTCCTACGGTTCATAGACTGGATATTGGCAGTAGTGTAATCCTTAGATAGATCATAAACCGAGAATCTGTATAGGAATTTAAAATTCTTAATTCCTCAAAATATTTTTTCACCCAAAAAAACATGAAATAGAGCTTTACTTTATTAAAGACGACTTTTTTAGACTATCCTAAATGACGTATAGACTTTTTATACTTTTTTCCTAAAGACGTATTTAGAAATTATACTTTGGACCTGATTAGAGTGAATATCTTTATATATAAACCATGCGTACATAATATATATATATATATATATATATATATATTGTTACAAACTTGCAATTCGGGTTCCCAGCATAGTTCCAGCCGACTCCTCCGTCTTCTACTTATCCGACTCTGGCTCGGATTACTGACTTGACTTCGTCGACTCGACTCCGCTGCTCTCGAACTCGGACTACTCCGTCGTCTCGACTACTGGCTTCGTCGTCTCCCCGTCCGACTTGACTTCTCTGGCAGTGCAGCCCCTTTTATAGGTCTCAGGAGGCGGGGCTAGAAGCCTCTCAAGCAATCAGGAACGTTCGAGGCGTATCTCGGTTCCTACTGGACGGATCGGGATAATTCTCGAAGTTTCGGGTATAATCTATTTTGGCGCCAAAGACGCCAAATTCGTCGCCAAGTCGCCAAATGGTCGCCAAGTTTGTCGCCAAGCTCTGGGCGACCTCCGACGCGCTAGTCCCATTCAGATGACAGTAAAACTTTCTTTCCAATGATGGAACCAACTATGCTGGGAAGCAGCATTACGGATTCGTAACAATATTATGGGACTATTTCCATTAGAAACGTTTATGTACACTATAAATAGTATAAATCGATTAAAATAACAGGGCCATAATATCTGACAATTTGAGGGAATCATGGAAATGATTGTTATAAATATTGTTGAAATAATTATAAATATTGCTTAACTGGGACGAAACCGTGTCCCGAACACTCTCCAAATCAACTGGCGTTGGGAATCGCTTGTAACATCACGGAAAGAGACTGTTTCGGTGGTCCTGGAGTTGTCGTCTGGGGAGGCATTATGATGAACGGGCGGACTAAGCTCCACGTTTTCGACAGAGGTTCTGAAACTGGATATCGCTATTGTCAGGAGGTGATCATTCCCTATGTGCGTCTGTTCCGAGGTACCATTGAATCAGACTTCGTTTTTATGGATGGCAATGCACGGCCACACAGGACTTATGCTGTTGAGGAGCTCCTGGAAAGTGAAGATATCACTCAAATGGATTGGCCGGCGTGCTCCCCTGATTTAAATCCAATAGAACATGTGTGGGATGCTTTGGGGAGACGCCTTGCAGCACGATCACATCCTAATGGAAACACTCGACACCTTAAACAGATGCTGATTGTGGAATGGGCACTATTACCTCGAGAACTGTTGGACAATTTGGTGCTGAGTATGGGGAGACGGTGCGAAGCAACCATTGCAGTAAGGGGAGGGCATATCCCATACTAAGGAACATCTGCTTGCTGTTCTTCCTCTAGGACAGACAATCATGCGTAACGATACTATGAGTTCAATAAAGCCTTTTTTTGTTTGATTCCATACTGTATGCATTGTATTCATTTCTGCGCAACTATGCTTTCGTTATTCTTTCAGAACAAAATGCTGTATCTCA
Organism: Argiope aurantia; assembly: GCA_026543865.1. Taxonomy (NCBI): domain Eukaryota; kingdom Metazoa; phylum Arthropoda; class Arachnida; order Araneae; family Araneidae; genus Argiope; species Argiope aurantia. The sequence continues at coordinate 46,901 of JAPMOR010028952.1, forward strand.
TTTCTGAATTTCATGTCTCTCAGATGATTTTTCGTGAAGTTATGGCAAAAAACATACCTGTTGCTTAAGTATTGCACACCAGTGTATATATATATATACAGAGCGAGAGAGAATTGCCTTCAGAATTAAATTGGTCTTTTAATTTGAGCTTTACTCAGCGTCATAGCAACACTTTGATAAAAACTAATTTTTTTTCTTATGTATGTGGAATATGATCTTAACAGAAAGCATTTTTTTTTTTATCTTATGTGAAGTTCATTGTTCTAAATTATGCTTTTTGGTTAAAAAAAATTTATCCACCCTTTTTTGACTAAAACTGAAACGGGAATTAATTATTAAATATCAAGATTTCACCTCCTTGAGGAATACTTATCAATCAATTCACTGAAAATCCCGAAGACGCCTCTTGATCTAAATATTAACATCAAAAGTCTCTCATTCATCCATTTGTAATCTCAGAAGGGTGCGCAGTTACCTTTTATTTAATGTATCACTGTGTCTAAAAAATTAAACAAAATATGAATAATGAACTTGGGTATAAGAATTTGGATTCTATAATTATTATGAAAGTATGTAATTTAACATATACAACATACAATATGTTCATTTTTTTTTTATTCATTTAGAATATTTCTTTCGCTACAGGTCTATGCCTATCGCCTTTGGTTTAGAAATTAGCTATAGTGCCACAACTAGTGTGCCCTTGATAATAAAATATCTTGAATTATATTTTATTACTTTTGGGAAAACAGTTCTTTACATTTCGAGTTCTTGAAGTTCCGTAAGACAGATTTATTTTAATACTAATTGATTAATCAATCTATTTAAAGCAATTAGATAAGCAGAGTTTAGAAGATACTTGAGTTTTAAATGTATGCAACCGATCATAAATATGTATAAAATAGCGAATTTGGAAATGAGTTGTCAAAATAAAGATAAAATTCTTTCATAATTTCAGCTTCTGTAATGCGATATGATATGATATAAAAATTATTTATATCACATCATATCGCATTTAATTGGTATATTTTAAATGGTTTCACCATTCACTCACTAAATATGAATGAATGCTGAAACCATTTAAAATAACCCAGTAAATAAATGAAGATAAAGATACATGAATAAGATATATAAAGCGCCTTGGCTGGAATAAGTTGGAAATGAAACAGTATTATCAAATTATGTTTACTGCTATATTATTGGGAAATTGAGGTAATGAATCATTGCTTCTGAAATTACCTGACTATTAATGGAATTGCCTGGAAATGAAACACTGATAAATTTCCAAGATGAGTTAATAACTGCATTTAAGCAAGCGGCTTCAAGATTCAGTTTATATCTTCCAAGATTAGGGAATTATAAACGAGAGAATCTTGCAAAGAATACGTTGTCAGCTATTTCTATTCATCCTCTGAACTGATTCTCGTATAAATTCAAATCCCTTTAAAAGGGTTCTTGCAACCATCTAATGCAAAATAAGATATCATACGATTAAGTTTGATTAATATCTCATCAGTATCTCATGGTGTTGAGACCATACATATATTTCCTCTATTGTAAAAACAGATCCAACTCCCCCTTCTCTTGATCCAAGATTATTTAGAGGTTTTATAGGACTTCAAAACTCCGTCTCTAGTTGTATACATTCTTGCATTGTATTAAATAATCCCAAGTTGATATAACTTATAAAATATCGAGTATTTCTAAATAGAGATAATACTTCCCTTGCCCTCAATCAAATTTAACATTCATATTCAATAGAATTTCTAATTATTTAACTATATATTTCAAACAATTGACAAAACATATCTACTAGTGCTTAATTTCAATCTATGGTAAAGCTTTATGAATTTTCTTTATAAAATCCATGACCGTTTGATAGGTCATCAATACCCGCCTGCTACCTACTACCCTTCAGTTTTGAAAAAAAAATATTTTATTACTTTTTTCAGTGGTACTTTATTACATCGTTTTCAAAGAGAAAAAAATCATTCATAATCAAAACGAAAATTGAATAGCCTTTATGCAGATTTAAATGTTGAGAGCACAGCATACAAATAAATATACTGATTGATTTGGCAGTTTGCCAAACCAATTTTATACAAGAAAATATAAGTTTAAAAATGACTTAAATGATTTCTGAACTTAAAGACAAATCTTAGAGTATATAATTAATAATTATTAAATCATAACAGAACTGCTATCATTATACAGATTGTACATAATATTTGGTATCATAATTAATTATTTTTTCAAAAACTAATCTAACTTCGATAATTGAATGAAAAAATTTACTGTTTGGAACTGAATTGGGAATCAAACCAATAATGGAAAATAGAAAAGTTTTCTTTAATGCAATACTACACACAAATAAACATGATGAAATCATTGATATACCTGTGCTTTCATTATATCTATTTCTCATTTATATATTTCATTTATTAATAAAATTAATTATATTTATTTCCAAATCCTCTTGTTTCTATTCATTTGAAACTTTATTAATAAATCTAAGTATTAATTTTTTTGGAGAATAAAGATTAATTCCATTTCGTGTACTATGGTTCTTAAATTGATGTTAACCTAAAACAAGTAGCCTTTTGAAAGGTAATAATTTATATCACGTTAAAGAAGGTTTTCGGGGTAATTAACACATTTTAGATCAATTCAAACGTGTCCGTAATAAAAAAATCCAGCAATTTCGATTTTATTCCAACCCTGACAATCAACAGAATCAATGTTTTCAATTCCACTCAACTGAGAGAAATGGCGAAAAGTTGACTGCAAATAAATTACCTCCTTCATATTTCAAGACACCAGCATCCCGCTTTTATAGGCGTAAATGTCTTATCACGAGCCGCGTAATAAGTCATTCTGCAGAATAGAAAGAACCTGGAGACGAAATCTCATTATCAACTTTCACCGCTAGATTTCTCCCTTAGCGTCAGCGATCCATTTCTTTGAAGTTAGCCTTTAGATTTCCTGTCGTCGGATTTACCGGGGTGCGAAAACTGACAGTCTACTTGATAAATGGACACTTGAAGATCACCAAGGCAATATTCTTGCAATCCTGATTTCCAAAGATTCATTCTTGTCGATGGGGAATCAGACGGACGATTTGATTAAACACATGAAGAAAGCCTTTCAAAATAATTGGTGATTTTTCTGGATGAGTATAAATAAAGAAGGCTTTTGAAATTTGATGACTAGATACATTGGATATGCAAATCAAAGTAAACGGATTATATTTAATGATCGGGTACGGTTTGTAGTCTTTTCAGAGAAATTCTTTGGTCAGCTGATATATACAGAAAGTTTGTTTGATAATAATGTAACTTCTATATCTAGTATTTATTACATAAAGCCATCTGTTTTAATAATAAAGACAAATATACAGGCAACCTTATGTGTTGGCGGCGTGCAAGTTAGATTACTTCAACTAGATCTAGATTAGTCCCAAATATACTTTAAAAAACAAAACTGTGTGACTCTGAGCGTTATATTAAAATATGAATTATAATTTTGATTAGTTAAAAATTAAGTAACATTTTGATACTTTTACACAATTACTCTAACATATTGCAACATGCAATTGATGTCTATATATATATTTCAATTCAATTGATGTCATTTTTTTCTAGATTTAATTAAAGAGCAATTGAACGTAATAACGTCATATTACGGGGTAACGTAAAATTTTTGCAATGTAAAAGTCGTATTCTTAATTTTTTTTTATCAACTCACGAAAAAATAGCGATTATGCCTTCAATTTTTATCAAAATATATCAATGAAGAAAAAAATTTAATATAATCTGCGGCTCCCCGAATTAAAATCGACCGTTATTTTTCGAGGTTAATTTTCAAATTATATGAACTATAAAGAATTTGCAGCGCCAGCTCAGGACATTAATACGCTGAAAGTTTGAACTACAGATGTTGTGTCTAACGCAACGACAAAAATGTTGCACAATACTTGATGAGAATTGAAATATCGTTACTATTTTGTCAGTTTTCGAGCTAACAAACACAATTATATTGGAATTTAATACAGTGATTTTATTAAAAATTATATAAAAGTTTTTACTATATATTGAAACAACTATATATGACCCATTAACGATAAATATATATGATCCAGGCATATGATACATTAACGCTACACAAAAAAGATGTGGGGAGAGAAGAGACAAATGAATGTATTATCTTTGTCGTTGCCCTTCAATATCAGAAAAAAGATATTTGATTTTTCAATAATTTCATAGCAATAGGACAAACTAATTGAAGGAAATAATAGGGCAAAATCTTAACATGAAAACTAACTCTTTGCTTTGTCTTTTCACTATGTTGGAAGAGAACGTAAGTACTGAAAGTTTGTATACAAGTAGCTGATTGCAATATATTTATGGTCTAAACAAAATGTCCCCGAATCTCCTACAATACACAATATAATTAATATCTAATTTTCCACTTCTTACCTCATGTTGATAGCAGATGGATAAAGAATTATATAAAAATAATTGGGTTAGCCAGCCATGCTCTATACACCAGATATTCTTCTCTTAGATTACCATTCATTCCTATTCATGCATCTAAAGCAATTTGATTATTTTAGATGAATTAGATTTCAAGGAAATTGTTTGGTACTGACAGATGAATTTATTATAACTTTTGTCGGAAAAAATTTTGTTAATTATGTGGATTCTGCATTGGCCAGATTCATGTTGAAATATCTAATATTATTCTTTTTATAAATGTTTAGGAAAAAAGTTTACTAGTTTTAAAACATTTTTTTTAAAAATTCATGCAATGCAACTAAAGGAAAACTTTTGCGCTAACATTATAACAGCCCATAATAATAGACAGAATAAAAAATAAATTTATACAAAAACAATAATAACAAGATTAAATCTTACACAAAAAGAACTCTTATGTTAATTATTAAATAAATAATACGGAGCAAAACACTGAAAATATATGCATATGAATAACAAGTGAAAATTTATATCAATAAAATAATTACTAAGTTGTGAGCTAAAAATATACAAGAAATTAATTTCTGATACTTTATAAGTACGTTTTTTACTGGTTGAAATAAAAACTGCCGTTTTTTTTTATGAATTATAAAAGTATTTAATGAAAATGCTATTGCGTAGCAGTAAGATAATGATAAAGAAAATAAAGCTTTGATTGCAAAATACTTTTAATATGCAACCCTTTTAAGAAAAATATGATGCTTCGTATTGCTCTTTAATTACAATAGTCTTGTTATCGATTCGTCTTTTAATCAACATCGGTTCTGAATTAATTAAAATGTGAGCAGCAGAAAGAGACCTTATTCATTTTTATATTCAGTTCAAAAGTAGAGCATTCATATTTAAATGTCTATTTTCTTAAATATTCGTGGATGAAATATTTTTAAGATATCAGAGCTATGATTAAATACAGAAAAAATTCGAATTATTAAATTAAGCTGAATTCTTTAATCTTAAAGCTACAATAATTACAAGCAGTAATATTACCTTTTGCTTGCGATTCTGTATTTTAATCAACTAGTTTAATAATTGCTTTTCTATGAGATAATTTTATTTGACAGATAAAAAGGGAGACATTAATTTTATTAATGAACTTAGAAAACAACTAAATTAGATCGGTGAACTAAATATGACTCAGGAAGTTGGAAGGTATATTGTAAAGCAGCCTTGAAAAGTATTCAAAAGGAAAAAAACCTCCAATTGCAAATTAGGTGACTTTCAGGATTTGCCTTTATGAATAATTAACAATCACAATAAAAAGTATATTACTGTTAAAAACTTTAAAACATGTTTGCAAGTTACTTTTTATGTTCTTTTGTTACATATCATATATTATGAATGTTACTAATTTTCTTTCAATACTTCTTTCATTCATATAAAGTAATTTAACACAAAATAAATAATTTCCTCATTTCACTTCCTCCTATATATGTAGTAAACAGAAAGTATAGTACTCGTCAAAAAATTTGAATTCGACATTTTAACAAATCTCTACGTTGTAGAATACTTGAATTCGAAAAACACATTTTTGGAGAATGTCCGTCTGTCTGTATGTGACAAAAATGACTCAAAACGCTTTGATCTAAATTGGCAAGGTCCGGTATACAGTATTTACGCCAAATTTAAATGATTTAAATGATAGAAATTTTGAGCCAATCGCAGAAAGGAAGTCTGTCTATTCGGTCGTCCTAACATAATTTAACACAATTACTACAAAATTAAGAGAGCTAGTTATATAAAATTTGAGACACAGAATTAAATTCTATACCTAAGATACCTGTCAAATTTTGAGCTAAATCTACGAAAGGATTAACCGACTGTCGACCCGTAGTTTTATAAATATGTAAAAGTGATAACTCAAAGTCAAAATTATTTAAGTAAATCAAATATGATATGCGATTTTGTGACCACAAATGTAGTTTTGTGTCAGAATTTAGTTTCAATCGGTAGAGAAAAAGGCATCTGAAACATAAATTTTATTTTTGAACACTATTAACAACATGTCAGGAATTAATCGCCAAATAAGTCGCCAAGGATAATAGGGTAGAATGAATGAAAATGTTAAATTTACATCAAAGATAAATGTTTCGTAACTATTGCACGTCATTGCTGTGCAAGACATTTTCTGGAATAATACTTTTGTTAAAGAGTATGCAAGAAATTTTTTTGGGGACCACTTTCTCTATTTTCTGTTCTTTATCATTCAGCATTTTCACTTTCCTAAAAGTGGTATATCTCTTTAATATCTGTTTTTTGATTCTCTAAAGTTACAATTTTTAGAAAATAAGAAGATTGCAAATAGATCAGAATAACCAATACTAAGTCAACTAAAGAAGAAAAAAAACTTGCTTGAATTGTAAACTTTCAGTTTGCACTTTCAGCTTACAACTTGTGCAAAATCTGTAGATCAAAGGAACACAGATTTTATAATCAACTTTCTTATATTTCAAAAACTAGTAATTTCAAAAAACAATATAAGATACATTTTCTTTTCACCACTGTTTGAAATATCTTTATTATTGTCAGAACAAAAGATAGCAATTTGCACTTCTATTTCTTTAATGTTACCATCTTCTCATCAGGATAAAATTCAATCAAAATAATAAAGTGAAGAAATGCTAAAAGACAGTCATCTTTAATATTAAGAAAGTATAATGTGAGTGCGTTGTTGTTATAAATTTGTCTGCTCTACACGGGCCAAGCCATATCAACTAGGATTATTTAAAGAATTTCATTACGTGAGAGAAATAAATTTTTTATGTTGGAAATATGGAATTCAAGGAGAAACATCATTCAAAATTTTTAATTAAATGTTAAACAATGTTTTGGTTCTTTTAACTATGTGTTCAGAAATTACTATTGTGTAAACTAAGTTTTTACACAAATATAAAATTTTAAAAAAAAGTTCTAATAATCTTTATTCAATTATTGGGCAAAGCTTTCTTGATTTAGATAATTTTAATAACATTGTATTTTGCTTAATTTTAATAACAACTCCCATTATTGAAATGACATTCAAATATATCATATTTTATCCTCAAATGTTTTATAACATGATGCTCTTCCACAGTTGAAAGTTAAGGAAGAATGATTTTATTTATTGCCTGCTGAGGCCGCATGAAGAATAATAAAATGATATTACAGTACAGTAAAAAAGAATTTGCAATTTAGAAGATAGTTTACGCAAACAGTTGCAAATTTAATAATTCTTTAATGTTGTGGAATATGTCCTCATTAGGAGTATTTAAAGCACAATAGGAAGAGCAGGTTTTCCTAGGTTTTATTCTATCAAAATAAAATGGAATTACAGTCTATCCCCATGTTTAAAAATTTTATAGCGGGATTCAAAGAATATTAAATATAACGAGCATATAAAATTCAACTGAACTGAAAATAGCTAATAATCCCAAGAAATTAACTGTTTGTCAATGGTCGCTAGTTGAATATGACAATAAAATAAAAATTGCGTATATTTGCATATGACATTTCAAATGAAGAAAATTGAATTGTTCTATACACCAATAGATTTCATATAAAAATATCACACAAAAAAGAAAATATTGTTTTTCTTCTTCACAAAGAACATAGCACTCTATTAAATCTTGTTTATGACTCTCATACAATCGTCGCCATTACTGATTAAAGAAATCAAATTGTCAAATAATGTTAAATTTTATGAAAGTCATTTGATTTGGTTTATTAGATTCGACTGGAAAGTCTTTTTGCGTGTAATGGTAATTGGAAATTCTATTGATTTAAAAAGCATTTTAATGAAATTATTATATACTTCAATTGATGTCTTCATCACCAACATGGTTTTATTAATTTGTTTTTTATTTCGTAAACTTATACTAAACATCTCTAAGGCTGTAAATCTTGACGCACATTGAAAACTTAAAAACGCTCTAAACACAGTTCGCTTGGAGATAACAAATAGCACACACACGCACACACACACACACACACACACACACACACACACACATATATATATATATATATATTGGAATGGCTGTAGACGAGTAGATTTTCAAGGTTATTGATTATTGACAAGAAAAAGTATTAATGTTATTGTTATTATATTATCATTATTATTACTCATGTTATATGACGTCAATATGAATAATATATTTTTGACTATAAATAAGTTCGAATCACGGTCTGGTTTTCCACAAAGTTTTAATAAAAGCCATTTTTGAAAAATAATTAATTTCAAAAATATTTGAAAGGAGGATAAAAATAACAAAGACTTATCTTGAACTTCGTACATATAAAATTTATTGAAATTCATGTTCAGAAATTTGTTTTCCACCATAGAAGAAGTTCCTTTAAGAATCATAAATCAATTCATCAACCTAGCCAAGTACTGTTGCTCACCATTAAGGCGAAAAAGCCAAGATTTTTAACGATCAAAAGTTTTAAAGTTTTGAAAATTTTCTCTCATTCTCTGATTTTTTTTAAATTTTAAGAACAGAAACAGTTAGAAAATTTCATATCCCTCTCCCTATTATCCTATAAGAATGTCTGAGTCGCTTCTTACTAATGTCTGGGACGCAGCTTTAACGTTTTTTTTTCTCGTTACTTTAGTCCACCAAATCTTTAACTGCTACAGAATTCAATACGTTGCATTTCATTACTTCCTTATAAACAATTTTCTTTCTTATATTATTCTGAAAGAAAAATCAAAACATTATAGATTTCTTCTATAATCGCTCAAAAGCAGTTAATTATGCAAGAATGGCGTTCGAATACGCCTGACGGGTTGGAGGATGGGCAAGACTGTAACTATTTCCCTCTTAAAGTTTAGCCAAAAACTTATTTATTTTCTAGCCCGTTATATAAACAACATATACAACACATAGATGCAATCCGTAAAGAATTCTTTTTCCATATAGATTATTATTTTGGCTTATATATTTTTCTAAATAAATTATTATCTCACCATTGATAAAGGCAGCTTCAAATCACGTAATTATGATGTGTCTGCGCTACCACGGAAATGGGGTTCAGTAGCTTCAGAGGGTAAAAACCCCTGAGCACCCGATGGCAGAAGTCTGACTTCTAGCTCATGAAACTTACACATATTCGCTTGAACAACCCCTTTTTACAGGGGTCACATTCACACACCTCACAGATAGAACACAGATGAAGAACAACCATGTTCGAACCGGGATTCGAACCCGGGACGCCCAGATCACGGGGAAGATGCGCTACTTCTATGCAAGGACGCCGGCAGCATGTATTTATGTTTCCTTCAAAAGAGTTGGTTAAATTTAATCCATGCTAAAGTAAAAAACAGAAAAAAAGACCTAGTTATAAATTTTCGAATTCAGTTACGGTTGCAAGCTTTATTTGTATGTCTTAGCAAAATTAAAACAAACATTTTTGTAATTTGTCTGCCAACATTTATGACAAGGGTTTAACATATAAGAAATTTAAAGCATATGTGATGTTTTTAAACTTGAGAAAAGCATTTAATGTAAATATTTATAATAAAAAGTGAAATTTTGCGCTCATTTTCAGATATCCAATGGCACAATTCACATTACGAAAAAAATAAATAAATATAATATTTCAAAACAGAAAAAAATGCGAATGGATCAGCAAACATGAAAAATCTATAACCCACCTCAAAGTAATGATAGGTTCTAATGATATTAATGATTTGTATTCAGCTTTTTGTATACATTCATAAAATTGTTCTATTATAAATCTAAAACTAATTTTCTAATACTGCTAATATACTCACCAAATATCTTGAGGCTTGAGTCCTATTCTAAATTATAGGTATGGCATAAAGTTTTTGACATTTCGAAATATGCTGAAATTTCTTTCAAATTCAAATATTAACATTGATAGAGCTTATGTAATTTTAATCAATCTATTCATTTCGTATAATGTGTCAGTTACTGGGAAAATTTACCTGTTTAAGTAATGATAATGATTTCAATTTACATACATATTGTTTCTTTACAAAAACCTATCGCTTTCTTACTAGATCAATTGTTAAATTTTGTAATTTGCATAACTGATAAAAATTATTACATAATCGACCAAACACAATGGAATCTCCTGTTTTTAAAAATTGTTGATGACTATATGTTTAATAGTGTTCAGAATTAAGGCAATCTTTTTGTACAAGTAAAATTTTGAAATGTCTCTAGTGAAATTAACACATTACATTTGACAGCTAATATTCACCTAAGTTACGAAAAGCGCATGCAACTCGACAACAAAACTTTTATTTAGTTTAATTTGTCTTTATAATAATAAATATAATAAAACTTTATTAGTGAATAAACATCTTAAATATTGATCTGCGCACCACCCAATTAAATATGTTCCAAATGCAAAAATGATTTCAAGGAACATCCCTAATCAAGGGATTTAAAAATTACCGAATGGGAAAAAAAATCAAAGAATTTCTGTTAAGAAAAAACTCGTTCAACCAAACGGCTTTTGCCCCGAAGAGAAGGACACATAATCTCAAATAAGGAGAGGGAGCAAACTAAAACCCTCCAAGCCAATATTGATCTCATACTTAAATTTCTAAATAATTGTCAGTTTTATTTTGTTCAATTAATAAATTTTAAAAAGATATTTTCTTTTGCTTAAGCATTTTTCTTACAGTAAAAAAGGCTTTCAGAGCTGTTATTATAGTAAATTAATTTCAATAGAGGTAAAAGAAATTCTAGCAAAATATTTTTTTTATATTTAAAGAAAATATTTAAATTATTTTCCTCTTAAACTCCTAAATATTTTATGTATACAATTCACAGCTCTTTAATTTTTTCTCCTCGAGAAAAGAGATTCAGACATTATTGGAATTCTAAATAAGATTTTGTTTTTCTTTTCTTATTGAGGATTTGTTGTGACAAAACATAAATAAAAAAAAGTTTATATATTTAACTGCTGCACTTATGACAACATCCCTTAAGGATCTTCTATCTATTTCTTAAGAATATAACAAACACTTTTTCGACTTATTAATTGCTTTCAGGTTATTGATTTATCACTACGATTTTGTAATTAGCAATTAAGAAGACTTTCTGGAATAAGTTTATTTGTTGGCGAAATAACAGGTAATGAGTTTCCTTAAATACCTACAAAGTTGTAAGAAAATTCAACACAATTTAAGGAATAGTTGCAAAGTTAAACGAAATAAAATGTACCGATATAATATACAAGTAAAATTAGTCATTCGGCATCTGGGAAACATTAGAATTTGATATAATTATTGTCTCTGGAAAAGATGTTTTGAAATGAATTTAAAAAGCTTTGCTATTAATTTATTACTTTTTTGAGAAAAATAATGAGTTCTTGTCACCTTTCGATATTGGTTTAGCTCACTCAAATGATGTTGTATCAAGTATTTTGGGGGAAATGTAATTAACACCTGGAGGTTTCATAATTTACAGAGGGCAGATTTGAAAATTAAATGCTTATAAACTGTGTTTTTTATCCCAAATGTTAATGATTAGCTAGAAAGTATTGGGAAGCCTAATTACTTAATATTCAACGAAAAAAAACATACACAGGAAAGGCAGATTCACTTTAAAGTTGAATGAATTGAAAAAGTAAAACAATGAAGATGCAAAACACAAAAATTAAAATATATAAAATATAACAACATAATAACATATCATACCATTTTTTAGCATTATCGACATTTTCCCGAAGTAAAACTCCTAAGAATTGAATATGAATCACGTTTTATGAATAAAGCGATGAATTCATAAAACGTGACAGAATTTCCTGGGATTCCAAATATTTCCCAAAGAAAGATCTTTTTGCAATATTGTAGGTAAATAAGCAATTGTGTAGTATTCCGTATCTTATCTAGAAAAAATTAATTGAAACCTTTATTGTATTCCACAGTCTGTTTGTACGTAATATTCAATGTTTTTAAAGAATGATTAATGATTGGAGTTGAAAATAAGAATGTGCAAGCAACTCTCCTTTTAACTTTATCATTTGAAGTTAATTTAATTGTTATTTTATTAATTATCAAACCCTTAATCTAGTTTGAAGTAAAATATTGAATTTATTAATCTATAGGAGATCCAATAAAAGTATATGTGTGTGAGTGAGTGAGAGGAGGGGCAAGGGTATTGTCAAAACTACCTGCTCATTCTAATCACTTATTCATAATATAGGTAAAATGACGGTAAACTTTATTCCATAAACGATTGTAATATGGAGATGATCGATTCTGCTGAAAGTGCAATCTTGGTTCCCATATTAATACTGAATATGTCGTATAATCCATTCCTCATGTAATATCAGGAAAATTATTACTAGACACATTATTTACTAAGAAAAAGTATTCAAACCATGCGTATATTGATATGACATTATAGCAGTTAACATGGCATTCCAATATGAAAAAAAGATTGAAAATTGCTGAATTCTCATTTCCATGCTATTGGCAGTCATAATGTAAAGAGGTGATAGAAGAAAATGAAAAAAAAAATCATTGTATTTATTTCTTAGTACTCAAAGCATCACGAGAACTGTCAAAATGGTACATTCATGCTCATTAATTAGAGATATGAAACATTCGGATATGTTATTATTTAATTATTTCATAGTAATAAAATATGAAAAAAAAATTTCAATGCTTTGCATATTAGAAAATTTCTGAAAAATGTTCCATAATAGTAATGACCACTTTCAATTTAATTTTTAAACATCTTGATCTATCTATATCTATACTCAATGTGTGTGTGTGTGTTGGCACTCTACAGGCCAGACCATTCCACCTACAGCTACCAAATTTAGCACGTGTATAACTTGGAGGAGGCTGGGAATGTGCACCTGGGGGTTATTTTTTCGAATTTTTTATTAAAATTTTATTTATTTAAAAATTAAGCGAAATTTTGGCGTGTTTCTGCTATAACTTCCGAAAATATTACCGCACAAAAAAGATTTTTACCTGAAGTTAAAGATCAAAAATTTATCGTTTAAATGATGCCAATGTTTCAACCTTAAAATTAAATTTCTATTTTTAATGAATTTTTAGATAAATATTTTAACTATATTTTTCAACAATTTTTTTCGTACAAAATAAAAATAAAATTTAAGCTGCACGAGCAAGTTTCACATTCATGGGCGAAAATTAGCTTTTCTCAAAGTGTTGCCATCACATTGATTAAAGCTCCAACTACAAATAAATTAAATCTTTTTGGAAATGAAATCTGCAGAAATATAATTTTAGGCACATGTCTGTAGGAAAGGAAACAAATATGAAATATTACTTTTTCTAAAAAATAATTTCATGAAAAATTATTTTATGATCTTTTACACTCTCTATATTATTAATCCAATAAATCCGTTTTATTTTAAGGCAAGTTTTCTTTAATATGAACAGGATATCCATTCAAATCGGGGCCACACAGCTAATTTGTAAACCTTTAGTTAGACAAAGATCTGCTAAAATGGTCTAAATGGAAAAGGATTATATTTTATGCAACTTGATTCAATAAATGCTCTAATAAATAACGAATTTTTGATTTTACATAAAGCTTCTGCTGTGGAAATTACGAATAACAAAATGTTCTTGAAGCACTAATATTTTAAATAAAAAGAGGTAATTTCCAATCAACTAAATCAATCACTTAAACTGACTGATTTATGAAAATTTGAATATCACTATTCAATAAAAAAAGGATAATTTTAGATTTTCCATTGATCGTTTCGAAGAAAATACGCCAATCAGCGCGCAGGTTTCTCAAGATTAATTGACTTAAGATTATGAAAATGTTGAGTTTTTCTAAATTTTTAACTGTCAAAACTTCATAAATCAGTCTTAGTTGATCGTGGAAAATAGAAACATTCATTCATTTATTTAAAATTTGGTATGTCCAGAATATTTCTCAGAATATCATACCTTACTGCATTAAATTTAGACTTCATAATTTTTAGAATATATTTATAGGCCGGAACAAAATATTATTATTGATTTCATTTAAATTCTTTTGAAAGCAAAACTAAAAACTGAATTTTATGCTGAATCTGATAAATTTTTGTTGAATTATTGTTTGAGATATTACATAAATTATGAAAAATATTTTGTAGTTCACATGAGACTTAAATACCGAGAGATTCTGTTTGCAATACTCATATTCAATAATAATAATAATAAATAAATAACAATAAAAATTATAAATAAAATAAGACGCTTGGTTTTTTTAAAAAATATCTTTATATTAATTGCAATTTCATCATTTCTACTTTAAATTAAAGTTGAAGTTTTACCGGAAATGACAACAAATTAGCAAAATATATATAGTAAATTGAACGAAACGATCTAAACAACATTATAAGTTCCAAATTTGAAGATTAAAAATGTTTTGTTTGAGAATCTATTAAGAGACCAGTTACTTAAAATGTTTAATTGAAAATTGTAGCGAGCGGTAATACTGGCGAACAGGTTGTTCGCCAAAGGCGGCTAGTATACAATATAGTAATAAGCTAAGAAAAAGAATGAATTAATACGATTTCATTTGGTTTATCCCTATATATGGTATTTTTTTTCCTATTTTTGGTATTATTCATGACATGCAGAATGTTTGAAAGCACTTGTAACACATTTCTAGAAATAATAAAATAAATATTCCTTGACAATCACGAATACACAAAATTAGCATCTTCGTGAAATTTATTTTTTAAATATTGCAACATGATATGTATTCTAAAAATCCTAAAAACTTTCAAATGAAAACGTATATCCTGTTTTAGAAGTATTATGTAGCATCTTCTGAATACTGATATAACTAAACTATTCTATCTGAAACACATTAAATTCAAGATTATTACAATAGTTTAAATACTTTTTTTAATATATCAACTCAAAAAATTACTATCTTATGCATTTTTTTCATAAAAATTCTGTAGAGAAATTATTCTTCTAATATTAAATAAGTAAACCCTATTAGTTGATTTAAGCCCTATTAGTTTCAATTCAAAAACTGCAATTTTGAGAGAATTCTCTTTCATTGTACTTGTGGATACTGTTTTAAAGCTGTGACATTTACTACTGTTGAAACAGATAATATAAATAGATGAAAAACATTAAACCACTCTCCAAATAGTCAACTAATATATAAAAATTTGAATTAACAAAACAGTTGACAATTAATATAAAATCATAATTATATTATTTAGGATCCACTGAGGAATTGTGTTGAGAAATTTTAATAATTTCAACGTTAGATATTACCACAAGTAATTACAGTCTTACGATGAAATTACATAACTAAATATTTCCAAAAAAATTGTGTCTAAAAGTGGTTTTTACTCATAGTCTTCTGTGGTAATTCCAAAAATTACCATAGATCACCGCAGCTAAATAACAAGATCAATGCAACTGAATGTATCAAAAAAATGTTGAAAAGTCTTTGAATTCCTATTTCTATGAATAAAATGATTAAATTAATAGCTTTTGTGAGGCTGTAAACAATATGGCAGATCAGGAAAAAATATTTCTCAATGCGATAATTTCTAAATGTTTTGATACTAAGATGATTAAAAAATCTTTCATATAGATAAAAAAAATCATTTTTAAAATAAATATTTTATACGATATATGGCATACAATTTCTTTAAATTTTTGCATAATTCATTTTTTATCTCAAAGCGGAAGATGTAATCTCTATAATTTGTATTTTGTATATCTTCAGTGGCTTTTCTGACTTTATTAAAATAGAAAAGATAAAAACAAGTTTTTGTTGATCCCACCTTCATATATTTATAAAATTTAAATACGCGAGTAAATTTGAATTTTCGATTATTTTTATTTTGATGAAAAACATGAAATCGCAACTTCTTTCATTCTGATTTCTAATACAATATACGTTTTTCTCTCTGTTTCAGTTCAAGATATTTTTATTTCGTTGCAGCCCAATTTACTGAAAGTCTTGGTTTCAAAATAAAGAATGCTTTCTTTTTTCCCAATTTCGTATTATATTTTTTCCAGAAAGCAGAAATTTTATTTATCCAAGTCTAATTCCATAAAAAGTAATAATACAGATAAAAATTATCTTCAGAAGCGTACGCTTAGAAATATATCGAAAAAATGCACTTACTTTTCATCTGATTATTGATTAGGATTTTTTGAAGAGTTTATTTAAAAAACATATTAATATTTCGAACAACTCGCTATTAAAATATTCTGATTGATTATATTAAATTTCTTTCCATTTTTCTCAATAATATTTATGTTTGAATACTAGAATGCCGACGTCCTGGAATAGGGATAGCACGTCTTCTTAGTAAACAAGACGTCCCGGTACAGCCATGATTGTTCTTCACCTGTGTTCGATCGGTGGTGTGTGTGTGAATGTGTACCCCTGTAAAAAGGGGTTGTGCAAGCGAATGTGACGTATAAAGTAATAAGTCGTACTCTTGGCCCTAGTTGGAGCTACTAAAAAACAAGAGACGCTTACTGGCTAAATCGCTAACAGATAATTGTAAGTGGGCTTGCATAAAGTGCAATAAGTCACAATACAACATCGAATATAAGATATATTCGTAAACAGTTTTTTTTTCTATAACTCGAGTAACTATCTAATAAAAACCAGATTTCCCATGTCGCTGAAGATATATATTGATAAGAATTTTAGAAACAGAAATAGTTTATACTAAAATTCATCATTTCAGGCTCTATATTTTATAATGTTCTATTTTCAATTGAATAGGATTATATGAACTTTCAAAATTTTGATTTAGCTTGATGTTTATTAACATAAAATTTCGTGATCACTTTTTGACTCTTCCCCTGGTGAATTTGAATTTTGAAGTCCTCTGTGATCATCGTGACGATACACTGTTTTAGTATTTTCTAAGCTTAATAATGATCAATGATTATATTTTAACGTTGATTACATATGAGAAGTTCCATTTGGAAGTGATTTTGAGAAAAAAAGAATTACTGAAGATTTTAAAAAATTTATAATAATGTATTATAAAATAAAAATTTAAAAATAAATAACAAGCTTAAAATACTCAAATTATAATAATTATATTTTTTTCATACTAAGAAAAAATACTTTCGTAAAATTTCTTCTGTGGATAATTATCTATACATCAATATTTCAATTCAAGCAAAAATAGTTCAAGTTTTTTTTTTCTAAGTAGATTCTCTGAACGGTTAGCTGATATAACATAAATCATTTCTTTACTAAATTTATGAGTTATATGAAGAATGATTATTGAAATTCCTTATATTCATGTATTAAATTGAGTGTAAAAATACTAAAATAGAATCACATTTCATTTATATCACTTACAATATTTTTTAATTGTAATACAATAATTATAGAAATTCAATACACACACACACACACACACACACACACACACACACACATATATATATATATTTATATATATATATATTCAACTTAGCTTCGAACAAGGGATATTTCATTTTCAATCTGACTAACCTTTTTAATTCATCTGAGATGACATGGAAATTACGTGATTCTTAATAAAATTGTACACCCTTAAAGTATTGGCATCAATTTTTCTTTGAATTCATTAGATATCCCTTTTCAATTGATAGCGAATTCAAAAATTTCGTCAATAGTTCAAAAAGTAATATAAACTGAAATAATTTTGGGTTAACAATCTGTATATTCAAACTAATTAGTAAACTAAGAGCTCCAGCCGCGAGTACCTGACCGATTTCAATATTTATTTTATATGGCAGTTCATGATATCTAGAAACGCTATAAATGGTTGCTTAGCACTTATTGCTGTTCATTTTTGAAAGAAATCTCAGAAACTGGGCTTCTACATATGGAGGGGGGGACGTGACAGAATTCCTCATCCTCAAACATTGAACCTTCCGTTTACCAGAAGTAACTAATAATTACGATAAGAATTATTATCATTGCTTAAAATCATATTCATTTCCAGGAATTTAATTGTTTTGATCACAATTCTTCTTAAGTAACAAAAGATTGTTATTTATATTAAGAATGGAGAATGATATTCAGTAACCTATTTTTATCGGATAGCTTCAAACCACCCCCTTAATCTAAACAGACATCTATTCATGCGCATGTGTGCATACGTATCTGGTTCAATCCAGATTTTCTTCAATTCTATGGAAATGTTCATATGCTACAAGTGCTCAATCAAGTCGTCAGCTCGATTTTCCGCTGGGAATAGTTTTAACATTGGCAAGAATAAATCTCTGAAATTCAAGATTTCCGGAGTATTTCGTCCTTGAAGACTCTCAGCTTGTGTCCATTTGTCATCCAGTGAGTCAGTCTCTCTCTCCCCTCCCCGCAGAATCTGACGACAGGAAACCTAAAGGTTAACTTCAAAGAAACGGGTCGCTGACGCTCAGGGAGAAATCTAGCCACGAAAGTTGATAATGAGATTTCGTTTCCCATTTCTTCTGTGCCAAGCAATGACTTATTACTTGGTAAAAGATAAAGAGTCGATAAAGGCTTGACGTTGTCATTGTCCCTAACGAAAAAAAATATTTATTTGAAGTTTACTTCATTTTATACTTTTTCGTTGAATTGTTTCAGAACAAAGCATTGAATATGGCAATGGTCAAGATTTCATGGTCATTTGTAGAGTTAAATTTAGGATTTATGAAAAAAAAGGAATTATAGAATAAAATTTTTCTTTAAATACTTGTTATATATAAGAGCGAGAAGAGGCCAATAGCTTTCGACATTGTGAATTCAATTTGCTTTAATATAAATTAAAAAATTTTACAATATAATTTTTTATAGTTTTGAGAAAATTTTGTAGTAAGAGATTTATTATGGGTTTGAGTTTGTGGGTTTGACTTTTTTGTGCATAATATGTGAGTTTCGAACTGCAAAAAATTTAAAATCAATAATATTTACTCATACACAGCTTTGTTTTATTATAATGTGTTTTATTCCTACTTAATAGGATTGACAACCTGCTTAAGCTGAAAAAAATAATTTTTATGTAAAATTATCCATGCTGGATCAGTCTTTGCAGTGATGACAGTAGGTACAATAAAGAACGAAAATGGATCATAAATTAAAAATAAGATTATAGATGGTAGATTATGGTATACATTTTTTTAAAAAAATATGATACCTTTCTAAAAGTTAAAAAAATATTTTATAAATGCTTATTTATAATTTAAAATTTTATTCATATTATGGAATTTTGATTAAAGCGCTGTGCATATTAGGGTTTTAGGCATAAAATCTTAACCCGAGTCTGAATTACTATTGATAAGAGATAATATATTACTTTAGTTTCCTTTGTATGAATAAGTGACATCGATGCAGTAAAATAAATTGTTATTTTTGAAGTTTTTGAAAATATACAAGGAAATAAATATATGCCTGTAAAGTATTATTTTTGTATGAAAGGCATTGAAATTTGTTGCATACAATGAATAAAGATTTTCTGTTCATTAAGATAAGCATTACAATGAATTATTAGACAATAATATTTAAATAATTCATCTGCAATAAATCATTTTTAATAGAGCTATTAATTGTGGTTATCTTGCCTGTTATGTATTTTTTCTTTAAATTGGGCTAATCTTAATTGTCTCATAAAAATTTTCTGATATAGTTAATCTTGTTTATAATCTGTGGTCAACTATATTTTGACCCGGCAGCCAATAAATGTAAAGAATCCGTGTATAAGAAAAAGCTTTGCATTCTGAGGGATTCATATTTATTTTTATAGAATTAGTTAAGCTCATAATCCTAAAGAAGTAATGGACTTTTTTTAGTCATTTAAGATAATTTCACTTATGATCCCAATACATTTTATGCTTTCAAGTATCCATATTCCTAATGTCAATTCGAAATTTTTTCCGGTTTAGAATTAGATCTTCAGATTATAATGAACTCTTTGTTTTAAATTTGCCTGAGTCATGAAAACATAATTTTGAATTTACGTATGTCTGTCTACCTGACAGTGAATAAGGTAACTCAAAAGTGCTTTGAGGTATATAGCTGATATTTAGTACTGGTTCGTAAAAATATTCAAAACTTTAGTCAAAGTTTTAACGAATTTAATCAAGATTAAACCTATATATTTATGGATATAAAGAATGTAATTAAGAAATGATCTAAATTGAAAAAAAAATGATACATACTTTCAACCTTTAAACTTATAAGTCCACGTATCATATTTTTAATCACATCTGCAAGTGTGTTGACTGTAAAACTTTATATGCATGTAAACGAGGGTAATTACTCAAAAACGTAAGAATATAGATGAATGAAATTTATCATTATATAACCGAAATAATAGAATTGAATCGGATTGCATTTTTGAATTTCACAATTGTATTATGAAATTCAAAATCAGTCATATAGCATTGATATGCACTTACGTAAATCAGATTAGAGGAGTGATGTTAGCTGACGCCATCTTCTGATTTAGGCAGGACCTTTTGAACGCTTTATTATCATTCCCTCTGACCCCGGGGGTGGCACTTCGAAAAGAGGATGAGATGCTTCCGGTATGGTGGTGGTTCTCGCCACCTTGGAGAATACACAAAAAGGTGGGGCATCTGGATCCTCCATCGATGACGGGACATAATTCCCTCAGTAAGGGTTGTACCGTGACCTGTGATGTCCTTTGGACTCAACCAGTTCCCGCCAGCGTTGCTGTTACGGCGGTCTAGTAATTCAGTATTATTTATCCGTGTGCCTTCGGGCGGGTCGGAAAGTCAGTGATATGATATGTTTTTGTATGCAGTTCCAATAAGAACAAAAAAAATATTGTACTATATTGTCTAAGTTTACAAAGACTGGATGGGGAACACTTCCCATTCAAGAGTTTATATGTGATTCTTTCACAGTTAGAAGAGGACTATGACAGCACAAACTCCACTGAAAGCCATTCTCTCTTATATCTTTTGAAATATATTTAATAATCAGATTGAATGTATACTCCGAGAAACGAAATTTCTAAATCCTTTTAATATCTCTAAGTAATCATGGCTTAAGAGGAGTATCAGTCGGATCTGCTTTTATCAGAAAATTCATACATAGATAGACACATATATAATCTCAGTCCTGGAGGATCCACATGCATTCTTAATCAATGTTAATCTTCAAGTATCTTACTCTACATTAGCGAACAGTAAGAGTGCTTATAAAGTTATTTGAATTTATACCAGGATCATCTTATAAGATGAGGGGAATTAACTCCGAACGATGAACGTATTCTTTGACAGCTATTCACATTGAAGAATCCTTAAGCTAGGAAGAAATAAACTGAATTTGAAAGATATTTTCTTAAATACAGTTATTAATGCATCTCGGGAAACTAATTTAGCATTACATTTTCACGACATAGCAGTGATAGATAGTTTCGATTTACTCAAATGTGATGCAGAAGACGTAATTTGATAAAACTGTTATGCGTTTTAAATGTTTAAAGAAATATGCTTCCTATATTTCTTCGTTAAATTAAATATTTTAGAATATACATAGATTTGTTAATGCCAATTAGCTGAAAACCTTAATATAATTAAGGCATTGATGTAGTAGATACTGTGCAATCAATTCATTCCTGAAATCCAAACTCATATTGAAATATAATATTTTTATTTATTTACATGTATTTAAGTGAGA
>JAPMOR010028958.1:0-74302 GCA_026543865.1 Argiope aurantia
AATCAAATTTGTGATGGCACAGAAAGTCCTTGACAGCAAAAGCAAATGAGATGCATGCTTTTTGCTCTGTCTCATTCATGGAGTCCACGAAATGAGGATAATTGCCTGATTTGGCAAACAAAAAATTTCATTTTAGGTTGTTTCTTTCCTCTACTTATTTCCAGCGTTTGTTTTTTGCCCTATGCATGTGTAGCAAAGGCTACCCTGATCAAAAATTCTTATGAAGCTGTTTCGTTAACTCTAGCTTTATATACAGCAGATTGGTTTAGTTATATTAACGTCCCGTTTTAAAGCAACATTAGGGCTATTTTGGGACGGACCTCGTCATTTTCAACCACCGTCAGATGACGAGGACGACACCTGAGCTGGCACCCCCCTCTCCACACCACACCAGCGGGAGGACGTTTGGTCATGACGGATTTAACGTGCAACAGACCCGCTTACACGACGGTTCATCGGTGGAATCGGGTCTCGAACCTGAAACCCTCCGGTTCCGAAGCCGAGACCTTACCACCAGGCCACCGCAGCCCTTATATACAGCAGAGCAAAGATGATTGTATTCTGTAAAACTGCGGGTTCACGAATGCATCTTCTGGTCTATTTCCATTCGCGCAAGAAGCAAAAATATTTCTTGAAGTTTCCTTGCTGACAGAACAGACGGTCATTTTTAAATCCAGATAAATTGCGCATCAGAATTCACTATCTTCTCCACAGCTAAAACTACACCCAGTTACTTTTTTTTATTATTCATAATAGGTTTCGTTTCGTTTATCTATATTAACGTCACGTTTTTAAAGCAACACTAGGAGATTTAATAAGGAGACACAACTATTTTGAGTTGACCTCGTCATTTTGAAACGCGGTCAGCTGACGAGGACCTGAGCTAGTACTCCCTCTCTACACTTCCACACCACACCAGCATGGTCCCGACAGATTTAACCTGCACCAGACCCGCTTGCATGACGATTCCTCGGTGGAATCGAGCTCGAACCTGAAACCCTCCGGTTCCAAAGCCGAGACCTTACCACCAGGCCACCGTGGCACTTATTCATCGTCGGATTTTTTGTGTGAAAGCAAATATCAATTTTTCGCCCTTCTTTAATGTGAATCTTCTTTAGAGGAATAAGCTACTTTTTAAGGCTCAAATATTTAATAATTTAGCTACAATACATCTCAGCAAGAAAAGATAATGATGAAATACTGTTTTAGTAATTGAAACTAGTACGTTAAATATAGTCAAAATCAGTTTTGAAAAATTTCGGACAATTTTTGAAAACAAATTTATGACACACCGTGCAATAAGCCTTTTGATAGATTTGGTCAAAAGTTTTATATAATTCTAATGATAATATATCAAATTTTACCAATTGTTTTTTTAGCAATTTCGATGCTAAAACAACGCATCAAATTTCACTCAGCCTTTGAATTATTGCGTTCACAGACAGGTATAATTCTAAAAATAACTTTTTCGGGCAGAAGGATGCCAAAAACATGAGTATTTGTCTAATTCTGGAGGTCGAAATGTTTAACGATTACAATACTTCATGCTTATGAACTTTGTACATGCGAAAGTAATGTGCGAATATTAAATAAAGTAAATTTTTTAATAAACAAGATAATGCAAATCTGTTTTCACTTTAAATGCTGTTACCTAATTTTATATGATTTCGTTTCAAAAGATAAGCCTTTTTCGCTTTCGTATCGCTGCAATGAAGTTCTAAATGAAGCGATTGTATTACAGGAAAAACAATAGGTGATAAGATAGCTAGCTATAAATGAATTATCAATTATAAACCTCTTTAGTATCAGGTTAGCAGGCAGGAAAAATGGAGGCAGTTAGTTACGAGAACGGTCTTAGCGAAGCGAATGGGGCCTTTAGAGACGAGTCAACATCGTCGGTAAGCATGCATTCATAATTTTTTTATTAGTACAGTAAATATCATTTACACACTAGCTGGCACCCGGCGTGTTGCTGCCGCAGGAGAAATCATTTTAGAAATATCGCTTGAAATTTAATATTACTGCCATGTTTAATCAGGAATGATAGAAAGAATGATATTTAGTTTCTTATCGGCAATAAATACATTCGTTGAAATTTAATGATATATAAAGGAGTAAATAATATATATTCTATTAATATTATTTCTACTATTTATTCGAATTTTTTTTTCTTTATCATTCAAGTGCTTTAGGATAGACAATATTTTTTGCTTTTCCATCTTCATCAAAAACAAATAAATTTCTTGCGATTCGTGAGCATCGTGGCATTCCGTGTGAAAAGCATGGATTCTTTAGGTTCAACGCGCACACTTGAAGCGACTGATTTTGCGCCGTGTTGATTTTCATCGAGTGGGGAACTGCAGTCGTTTGCAATCAAAAGGCATGTCGGTGGAAATAATGGGAATGCGTGGAATGAGAACATCTTCTCCATTCGACTTCCCATTAAGAATAGTTGCCTTGATTCTTGCCGCATGTTCGTCTTTTGATTCTAATGCGCGTGACCAGGTAGCCTATGAACGCTGTCTTTCGATTCATGCCGCATGTTGATATTGAGATTGTGAAGCACGTGAATCTGCAATTCGTAAATGATCTGCTTCATGGCTCGCTTGTCGTTCCTCGTTTGATTTAGACGCTTGAATTCTTTTATTTCTACGTGCTGCGCTGGTAAATCTATGAAGTGACGAATGTTTTGGGACATATTTTTTTGTCGGAGCAATCAATACGATATAAGCTTATTGAACCGAAATATCATTTGGCTATTCGCTGAATAAATAGAAAAATCGCTGTTTGCGCTGGAAAATTTTCATTACATATAACTTACCTTGATCGGCATCGATAATAATGATTCTATTTTGTATGTGTGAGATAAATTCTGAATAATATAGGAGGTTCATTCCAGTCAAATTATTGTAACCGTTGAATGGCAATATCTTGTATAGATGACTATTCGTTAACGGAAAGAAAATATATAACTAAATATTTTCGATTTCATTTCCTTCACATCAATCATAATAATTTTATACTGCTTCATATATATGCGATTGAACTCCGAATGACATGCGCCGTTTGTCTTTTGTCAATTTTAAAAGATAACCTTCGCGCAAGTGCAAGCAATAAGTTGGCAAAGTTTCATCGGTTGATCGGTTACGGCGGAACAAACTAAAATTCATTTTTACATATTAGATAATAGTTAGGTTAAATAAAAAGAAATCTTTCTTTCATAATATACAATAGGACGTAAGTAATTCCAAGAGATACAAATTCCTCATTCAAAGTAATTCTACAGTCAAAATGCAATTAATTCAAAAATCGAATTGAAAATAAGTATAGAAAAAAATTGAAAAAAAAATTAATATTCTTTTTTTTTGTTTTTAATAATTTTAATAAATTATACATAATTAACAAATAAACAAAAGGCAATTCTAATAAATTATGTTTCTATAATAAGTATCAAACGTTTTTAGTAATTTAGAAATAATTTCAATAATTCATCACATTGAATAAGCAAAAAGACGCAACACTCAGACTACAGCAACTTTTTCCATGAAACTTGAGTACGGATAAAGCAATTATCATGTGGGCAAAAAGTTAAAAAAAAACATAAGAAAATTTAGTTTATTTATGATTGAGTACATGGCACAGGAGTAAAACTCTCGCCTGAGTAATAACATAAACGAGTTATTCATGAATAATCATCTGCAATGCTGGATTTAGATTTAATGAGGTCATTCCGTCAATGCACTTAAGAAACAGATGTCACGTGTTTAGTGGGTCATGTATATTAAATAATATGTCATACTTCTTTACTTGGACAGTTTTCTTTGGAGGGGAAGGCAAGAAAAGGGGGGGGTCCTAAGCTATAGTCTGTATAGCTTATGTATAAATCTGGCTCTGATCACCGGTGACACAAGCTACGGGCGTATTTACCCAGCAAAAATAAACCAAGAATAAAAACTTTTTTTTGTATTATCATTTTTAGTTTCGAATTCGAATTATCTATAGGAAATTCAAATTATAAACGCCGTTTTGACGTAAAGTAAATAGAAAATTCACGGGCTCAGAGAAAAAAAAATATCGAATTAAAAATGTTTGAACTAGCCAAATGTCGACTATGTGTGCAATGCAGGATTTCCCCCTCTGCAGCTACTTAAGGTCACTGACTGAAGAAGGAGGAGGGGGGGGGGGGGCAGGTGGATGAAAAGGTTGCCAAATAAATTTATTTAAAACGCAATCTTTTAAACTATGAAACATATTTGTATTAAAGTACGTGCACACATTGGATTATGAAAATCATATGTTTGAAACTTATTTGTAATTTTATTATTTTTCCATGAGATATTATTAAAAAAGAAATGTACAAATACACATTCAAACTTATGTATTCACAAAGTCTTTAAAATAAAAAAGATTAAACCACACATTGATTTAGTTAAAAATATGTTGAAATATGAATCTAAATTGTAATGTTAAAATTCATCTATTATTAAAAGAGGGGTCACATAAAGATAATCGATTAGAGTCGCAAGACGTCTACATTGCCCACGGGGTGTGAAAAATTTAATTTTTTAGTGCTTTAAAATTATTTTTTTTCATTCCTTAAATTCATCTGAAACTGCTGCTGAATCAACTCTTTAGTTTCAGTTTCCTATTAAGGAGCTTTTACAGTTTACAACAGCTTTGACTTCATTTCTAACGCTTTTTTTTTCTCTTCAAATTTCACTGGGGAAGTTTCCACATGACATTTCTCTCAATTCTTTACTTTATAATAAAAATGAGTGTGCAGGTCAGACCGTTTCATCCAGAGCTGCCACATACATATTTTAGAGGGTGGAAATGTGCACATCGGGGCAATTTTTTTTGAAATTTTTATTCAAATTTTAATTATTTAAAAATTAAGCGAAATAACTTCCGAAAAAATTACAGCACAAAAATGGCTTTACATCATCTTAGTGTTCAAATAATAATTATTTTAACCTACAAATAATTGTGAAACCATATTTCACAATAATTTATTCCGTGAAAAATAAAAACCAAATTTAATCAAACATTTACGCATACATAGGAAGAAATTAGCCTTTACTACGTGTTGCCATCCTATTGACAAAAGTTCAAATTAAAAAAAAAAGTTCAATATTACTGCTAATTAAACCTAGAAATGTGTCATTTTCCACAAGTATCTATATGAAATGAAATATAATATATGATTTTTGTTTTCTTCCCCATCAATTTTAAGAATTTTTATAAATATTTTTTGCATAATTTTCAATATCAATTTTCTTTGTTGCAATTCAAACTGTCCTCATTATTTCATCCTGTACTTTTTTTTCCATTTTTGAAAACTAAAGAAAAAAAAGAGTTTACTTTTAACTGCGCAGTTTACATGAAGAGTTATGTTTTAGAACCGAGAAAGACAGCGTTCTCTTAAGACGATAGTCACATTATGAATGGCACTGTTATGTCATGGGATTTGAATCCATTAGAAAGGTTCAATAAACAGAACAGATGAAATAATATGGCTTTAATGCCTATCACAATTGGATGCTAAAGACATTTCGTATAGACAATCATGAACATCAGACTTGGGAGTAAGAGATGCAGTTGATGCAATATTCCTTGCTGACTAGACATAAAATAGGACTTTCATCTGGTGCGATAAGACGCAAGTCATTAAAGTTAATAGTAATTCATTTAGAAATATCAATTATTAGCGAACACGAACAGCTAATCTCCGATCACAGTGACTAGCTTTTGTTAATAATTCAAGATAACAACAAATGCATTTTTCAATTTCATCAACTAATGCCATCTATTTGGAATGTCTCGACACTTCTAACATGTGCTAATATATACTCTTGTGTTGCACAAAATTTAGTAATATAAAATGCACTTCTTTTTCAATCATGGCTTGCAGTATAAATAAATCAATATTCCCAAATGAATGACAAAGCTTTAATTTAAAAAAAAACTTGGTTAAAATAATTAGATCGTAATATATATCAGATGAAACATTTTTTAATGTTTCTGTATAATATAACTTTTGAAATCAATAAAAATGGACGAAATGAAGAAAAATAATTTGAAAGGGAAAATGATTACTATTTATCTCATGCTCAAAGTTCTGCTGGGGAAGAAAACGGCCATTTAATTAAGTAAATATTTCCCGCTTTGGACTTAATATCAGACACGACATATCATCGGTTTACTTAATTATCAGATTTAACTTACAATGACCAGTAAGCTTAGAAATTAGAAATTTTGTATGGTTCCATACATTTTAAAATACCGGGTGCGGCATAAATTAGTGCTAACTTCAAAAATACATAATAAAAAAGGTAATGTTCGAAAACAATTGCGGTTTGCGGGAATATGTTCAGAGAGTCTTTGGATTTCGTTATTTCCTTTAAAAAAATGTATTTAAAAATGAGCGATAGATGGCGCTTACACGTTCATACCGAGACAGTTTATGCAAATCAGGAAAACAGAGCACAGTAACATTATAGTACATTTTATTTTAAAGAAAAAGATGCTCACCATGACAGCCACCACAAGGTATTAAGCAAGTCAGGCGCGTAACTACGCCTATTACAGCTGCGTGTAACATGTCGGCATCGATGCCACTAACGGCCAATTGAAGCCCCGGTAGACACGAGACTTCAGGTATCCCCACAACCAAAAGTCCGCTGGAGAAAGATCTGGCGATCACTCATTCCTACATCCTCTGCTTATCACTCTGTCCTCAGTGAATGTGTCTAGGAGGAACGTCTTAACGGAACTAGCAACGTGGGACTGGGCACCATCCTGCATGAAGGTGACGGAAGATAATGCACGTCTTTGCTGCAAAGCAGGCATAACGTGGTCTCGCAAAAGCCTAAGATAGCGTTCTGCACTGACGGAACAGGTTTTCCAACCGGATACAGAACAACGCTCTTCAGAAAAAGAAAGGTGCTAGAATGAAGGACGCAGTCAAACCGCACGAAACAGTCACATGCGGAGAATGTAGTGGTTTGGTCGCGTACGCACGAGGGTTTGATGCTGCCCAGATACGACTATTTTGCGTATTGACGTCACCATGCAATGAAAAGTGGGATTCATCTGTCCACATGATGTTTAGTAACCATTGTAGGCCACGTTCCATTTGTGCGAGCACTCATGTTGTAAAGGCTTGTCTTTTCTCGCAATCCGCTGGCAACAACTGGTGTAATGCCTCTATCTTGTACGTTTCAAGATTTCGTTCACAATGCGTCGGATCGACCTTTCCGAAATTCATGTTATTTTATATGCTTCACGTGCACTGGAACTCCCCGTTGAAGTCTCGGATGCCACATTTCTCATGACCCTTTGGACAATAGGGAAGCGGTCAGCGCTGACGGATGGTCTGCCACTTTGTGGACGATCCTCTAATCTTTCCGTTTCCTCAAAACGGCGAACTAAATTCAATATCCCATTCAATGAAATTGGGTTTTTCTTCGCCTTAATTCCTTTCACCGCCCGTAACTGCCGCAATGCTTTAGTCGCGGATTCACCTTTCTTATAGAACAGTTTAAGCACTAATGCTCGATCCGGTAGCGATAGCATGCTACTGGCGTCGAATGACAGATCCATTTCCAGCCTTGTGTTTTATAGCTATACTGATTTGCATAAACACTCTCGGTATGACGTGTGAGCGCCATCTATCGCTCATTTTTAAATACATTTTTTTAAAGGAAATAACGAAATTCAAAGGCTCTCTGAACATATTCCCGCAAATCGCAATTTTTTTCGAGCATTACTTTTTTTTTTATCATGATTTTTTGAAGTTTGCACGAATTTTTGTCGCACCCGGTATATTAATAATGTAAATTTTGATTTTTCTATCCTTCTTTTTATTTTTTATTTTAAACCGAATTTATGCTTAGGACAAAAAAAAAAAAAAAGTCGAGGAGCGTGGTAAATCGAAATTGGTCATCTAAAGTTGCGCTGAGAGAATATTATTCTTTGGAGAAATATTTTCGTTCATTGCAACAATAAAAGAATGAATAGGAATATACGTATTATTTTATTTTCTAATGACATGCATGCTTTATTAGGTCAATGACGATTTTCCAACTCGTGAGAGGAGCTTTTCTGGTGTCCTTAAAAATATATTCGACGAAGAATTTCGAGATTCGTTGAAGACCTTCAGCAATGATCCTAAAATTGAAAAGAAATATAAAGAGCTCAGTGGACTTTTAAGAAAAGAATCGGATGAATTCGAAAACAAAAAATATTCAAGACGCGTTTCTTACAGTGGCAGAACAAAGAATATTTTAGAGCAACTTTACCCCAGATACAATGCAAAATACAAAGTCTTGGAAAGGCTCATTGCAGAGTGGAAGCCGAACAGGGAAATGCTCATCGAAAAATTGTCATTCGACATCCACCTGCTGGACAGAAATTTCAAATGGTCCACCATGGTGAGATTCCTTGCTTCATCCGTGGAAGTGTCAGGGACAGTGGGCGGAATGATGTTCCGATCTGAGACGGGATGGGCGAACCACGCGTTGAATGTTGCATCGTTCTGTGGGCTGTGCGGTCTTTTCTCCACCGTTGCAGAGGTGGAACGGTCGAAAAGAATCTTGGATGAAGTGTCTGAGGCCATCGAAAATGATTACAGGCTTTTACTTCCCATTGTAAAGTGGTTCGAAGAGTCAGAAGAATTGGACTCGATTGTTCAGGAATTGTTCCCTCATGGAATAGATACAGACATCGTCCGCCAAATACAAGCTGCCTCCGCGGAACAAAAATATTATTTGAAGATTTTTAAAGCGGGCCTGATGTCTAATGTTAGGAAAAATAACGAACTCTTTGAAAACGCTGATTTTTTGCACAGTCTGCAACTATTTGCCACCAGTGAAGTAGCTGCTGTTTGGTGGAACAGGTAAGTTGCGCTATATGAAGTTAAATATTAGTGTTAATTAATTTTGATTATTGGAAAATTGTCTTTATTATTTAGTTATTTTTCATCTTGATTTCTTTAAAATTAATTATTATTTTAAACTAGTTATTTAAATCATTTATATCGCAATGTCTGATGACTTGGATTTATCCAAGTATATCAGATATCCTCAGTGCTTATTTTATATTTAAAATATTATTTATATATTTCTTATAATATATAACATTCTAACGGACATATATCATTTTGTTATATTATAATAGTGTGGGATATAGATGATAACATGCATTGTCGAAACTTAAAATAAAATGAAAGTGACAATTTTTCAGCAGGTAATACGAATAATTATTGAAAAATCAATATAATTCAGTTATGTGGAAAAATTCCAGGTCTACATATCTTACTACTGAATATTGCCCTATAATTCATTAGATTGACGTAAGTTATCGATATTGTGGCATGGAATTTCTTCTGACAATAGTAATAGTAAAATCGGGGGGGGGGGGGCGTAATGAATTAAAATCGTATCACGTAGAAGTTTTTTTTTTTTTGTCAAAAATAACTATTAGAATGCACAGAATGCTATTATGCACAGAACACTATTATGCTATTATACACAGAATATAGTTTGTTACTTTAAAATTCATAACTCTGCAAGTTTTATACCAGTTGCTGTTATATCCGAAAATCCAAATATTTCAATCGATTTGGATATTCAAATCAAAAATTGCAAAGAAAATATAATTATTTAATGTAATTTCAGTTCAGAACTCAGTTTAAGAACTCAGATTTAACATTAAATTGCAGCAATAAAATAAAAAACTACAAAACCCTCACTCCTCAAGGTCCTAAAACATACTCTGTTACGAGTGCACGGTTCAGCGAACTTTCGATAGCAAGCTATTCTTACTTTAGAGGAGTAGCATATTTGCAGACTACTGTCTTCAAGCAAGATGGAGCAACTACCCACATTGGGCGCCACGTCAAAGAGCTGCTTCGTGCTAACTTTGGCGAAAATCATGTAATATCCAGAGCTTTTCCAGATGCTTGGTCTCATCGTTCAACCGACTTAAATCCCTGTGATTTCTGGTTGTGGAGATTACTAACAGACTGTGTTTATGGAGTAATAATTAGGACTTTACCCGAGTTGAAAGCCAGCATTACACGCCATGTTGTTGCAATCTCTCGAGGTCTTCGCGCTACCTTTAAAAACACTATAATGAGCTTTCAATATGCAATAAATGTCAATGGAGTACACGCTAAGTACATTCTATAATTAAATTCTGACAGATTTTTTGTCTTTGTTTAGGCGCCACAATCACCTCTGATGGTGAAAATTTGAACTATTTTTATTGCAGAATTCTTTTTCCCATGGTCCATATAACGTATACACCAAGTTTCATCAATATCCGATAAGCAGAAGAGATTTTAGAAAGGTTTGAATAGTGTCACTTTAATTATAACACACTGTATTTTGTTCCCGCTCTATATACGCACCTGGCTTAAATATGAATGAGTGTTGTAGCGACAGTCCAGAAACAGGAAGTAAATTTAATTTCTAATGGTTTTCACCATCCGAGATACAATCCCGTCCAAGGAATCCCCCCACCCTCCTCCCACAGAAGTCAGGTAAACCCGAACACAAAGGTTTAGACATTGTTGTTTTTGTTTTTAAAGAAATATTGGACAAATTACAACAAACTTCTCCACATATTTTTTTGTACTCAATGTATCAAACAGAAAATTTTAATTACTCAATTTATATCTTACAGGAACAAACAAAAATAAAAATGTCTCAAAAGTTTAGAAAATTAACAAAAGGTAGTTAAAACAAAACAAAATACGTAATTTTAATACCTAGGTGAATTTCCATCTTTTAAAAAACCTAATTCATAAATATGATTGTTTATTGAAGAAACCGAGTTCTACATAATTTTTGGTTAGATACCAAAGCTAGCATTTTCCTGTTGAATCACCAAACTCTTCATAAAAGGAGTTTTGTTTACAATTTTCATAATGCATAATATCCCAACATTTCAATCGTATTTAATTTTGGGCTTAGCGATGGCCACTCGATAACTGTTGCCACTCCTGACAACTTTATTTCCTGTTTGTTTTCATTTTAGATTTTGCTTTTCATTTTAATCCAGCTTAGAATCTGGCAATCCAGTTTTGAATTAAGTAAGATTATGTCATGAGATTATTTTAAGGAAAGGAATTTTTTATTTTTTTACGTTAGATATTCATTTGTTTGATGTACGCATCATTTGATCCATTTCTATCATTCATACGTTAATAGCCTCATGAAACTCTGTCTTTTTTATATTATTTTAATCAATTCTTTGTAGTGACAGCGGTATGTATACTCGCATGACCTTGTTGAAATTGCCTTTGCGGGCCTCTTAAAAGCTCCACAAATGGTAGTAAATTGTTCTCCAATATTTTTCTTTTTCTTTTTTGGGGACCATCAAGGAAACCCAAATCTACTCGTATACTGAAGCAAAATACAGGCCAAGCCATCAATGAGCTCCCATCTTGGTGTCTATTATAGAAAATTCTTCATTCTGGCCGCAAAAAATGCTACAAAAATAATACAAAGTCTATTTTTTTTTATGTTACTGTTAAACATAAATTGTTTAATTCAGATTTTCTGATAGATGAGAATCGAAACCTGGTCTGAAATATTATGATGATAACCAGATCTGCTTCATCTGTTTTGATTACCCTCACTCTGTGCATAATTGTTTTTACATCGCATAATTTTTAGAAACTCATCCAATTATATTATAAGGAATAATACTGTTTAAAAGACACACAAATAAATCCATTGTAATGGTAAGGAGAAAAAAAGAAAAAGAAGTAGATGCACGTGAATGGAAAATCGCTTCGTAAACTTCATTACTATAAAATAAGGCATTGCCATTAGTTCAGCCTCAAATTCTTTTGAGGATTTTATTAAAATTGAAGACTGCATGGAAACAGAATCAGCCTGATCGAAAGATAATACATTTTTTTTTTAAGTTTTAAAATAGACCAAAACACATTTTGGCTATAACATTTTTGGAAATGATTGTTACAAATTGTCAAGATTTTGCTTTATTTTTAATTAATATCCAATTAAAAATTTAGAAAGTCACTCTGATGTGTTTATTTTTATATTCCAAAGTATACTTTTACCAAGTTTGATAACTCTAGAACCAATGATTTGCTCTTCTGAGAGTAACATTTTATATATCTCTCAATTTGCAGGAAAAATGGCAGCCTAAAACATTTTCGTGAATAAAAAAAAAAGAGACTAGTATTAATCTAACTGTCTAGCAATAGTTATGGTAACTATACGGTTAAACTGATTGATATTTTGCCATTTTAACATAAGAAGTAAGAAAACAAGACTTTTAACGAACAAAAAAGTCTATTTAGAAATAATCCAAATCCATTAAAAAAACTGGACGTAGGTGAATAAACGTTATAGGTTTTACAATGTGTTTTTTGTTTCAGGATTATTTACAGAAAACATCCCATAAACCTCGACTTGGGCAGGATGGCCCTGCAGATCGAATTCGGACAACTGCAGTCCATCGTCTTCCAGTGCATTCCCGCCTTGCCACTCGAGCAGCAAAGGTTGACGTCTTTGCCGGTCGCAGGCAGAATCATGCTGAACCTTCTAACCCTCTACGATTCTTTTGTGGATCTGAGAAAGGGAGCGAAATCCACGCATTCTGACAAGCTACGAAAGCAACTGAAAAATATGAAAGAGCAACTCGAAATGATCGAGGGCACCGTTCGGATGATGAGACCTAACGCACTGTGACTCTACTGATAGGATGTCACTGAAATCTCATGTTGAGCTAACTGAAATTTAATTTCTTGTCTGACAAGTCTTGTTTGTAAAAATAATTTATTTTTGAGCTTCTATTAAGCATATGAATTCGTAAATAAATGTTAAAAATATTTGTAGTATGTATAAATGGTTCAATTTGAAAAAACAGCACGAAATCAATTTTGTAGCACGTTTTTACATGACGTTTCTGCCATGCAACCTTTAAGATTGAAATGAAGGGCCCACCCAATGACTATAGAGAATGAAAAACAGACATTTTAATCTCATAGTCTCTAATGGAAATTCCACACGGCAATCTAGACTTGAGTGCCTCCCATTTAGACGATCGGAACTAATAAGAAATACGCCACTGCGACATAACTCGGGCAACTTCGTTATAACAACCCTATAAAGAACGATCTACTTCGATTTATTTAAAAAAAAATATTACGAAATTTAGGAATTCAATCCAAACAGTGACGAAATAGCATTTTTATCCATTTATGTTTCATTCTCGCTTAAGTGATTTTGCT
The DNA here is from genome assembly GCA_026543865.1 of Argiope aurantia. Lineage (NCBI taxonomy): Eukaryota > Metazoa > Arthropoda > Arachnida > Araneae > Araneidae > Argiope > Argiope aurantia. Next base: position 13,268 of record JAPMOR010028958.1, read on the forward strand.
TAGTATAAAAATTAATAGTAACTTTAGAACATAAATTAATATAATCACATTTTTGTAATGTACAAACACTTTAAAAGACTGAGATGTATCATTTAATAAGTTTCATATTTTTTCTTACCATTAAATTATGTTCACTGTTTTCGAAAAAAAAATTCTTTCAGATCATATTCATATTTTGTTTTTAATTTCATAAGATATTAATTTTTATTGACCAAGTAAGTATTATTACATTCTTAGAATATTTTTTAAACTACAAACAGCAATGAGTTTTTAATAAATTTATTCCATTCTTATTTAAACTAAAAAAAGTTTTAAAAATTATTTGATCATTACTTTTTACAATTTTGAAAGCAAATGACACTCCTTTAATGGATCTTGTAGCGTGCTATATTCAAAATAATACCAATAATCAATTGAAATAGTCAAAATATTATCGAGATAATATAATAATTATCAAAAATGAAAATAAATATTCCTAATATATTATGTAAATTCTATAAAGCAAAATCATTTGTGGAGTTTATGTACTGTATGTTAAAGGGTCTGTTAAACACAGATAAAATTTTTTAATATAAAGGGTGCAATGAAAATCCAAAAGTGGGACATAATGAAATGATCTTCATGCCTTATACATTAGACAATACGGACTCTATAAAAGAACACAGAACATTTTTATGACTGTCCTGTAATAAGACGGAAGGGATCCTACTCTTCTTTGCAAAACTTGATCAAAAGACTTTTTATAGTTACATTTTACTGTCATAAAAACTAATGAAAGAGCTAACTGGCCTTTTTAATGGAGGGAAAAAAAAGTCTTCTTTCGACTGCTAAAATCCATGCAAAGGGGCATTTGATGACCAGAGCCACATTTGTGAAAAAGAATCGCATACGTTTTTAATAATATATGTGTTTGTAAAGATGATCAAATAAATGGCTCCAAAGTTGCCGGGAGGGCAAAGGATTTTGAACCTTATTGAGCAGATCTCTCGATATTTTTTCAGGTCATGCAGCTGGAAGGAAATGGGACACTCCTTTCAAGTTGGCACAATTTAAGACATTAAAAAAAATAATCTTGTAGTTTTTTTTAAAGAGGTGAGCTAAATTTTTTTTTTTTGTGTGTGTGTGTTGAACGGTTGTGTGGTACTTGCGCTCAATACATTTACCCCTATCCTTCAAGGCTTAAATAAGGCTACCCCATTATAAACTTTATATTTGCATGTAAGATTTGGCGATTTTACAATGTACGCCAAATGGTAATCAAATCACTATGAATGAGAAAGATACTCCTTGTCTCTGGTAACGAAACGAAACTCCCGTGAGAAAAATGCTGAAGACCCTTACCACGTTTCAGGCGAGTGTTGAAAATAATAAATATAAAGTGTGAGAAATTTGCTTTAAAAATGAACTTATTATAAAGGAACACGTTTATCATTTTCCCACACGGAAGACATTTGTAAAAATTGTAATTCTGATGTACATAATATAAATTTAATCTAATAAAATGAATTATAATTTTTAGTTTTATGAGAATTTAATCTTTATATCGCTTACAATTTAACTTTATTTAACAAAATGAAAAAAAAACATAGAAAGGGCTTTAAATTCACATTTAAATGGATATCAATAAATATTTAGTTCTTTCTATATGTATGTACGCTTTCATGTATATACATTCCACAAGCTGATACTTGAAATGAGCTAATGTATTTTTTACGTTAAAGCTGTTCAAATAAGGTTTTTTTTTTTTTTTTTTTTTTTGCAAAATAATAAGCGTTTTTGGCTAAAAATATTGATAATTACTGAAATTCCTTCAAATCTGAAATATATTACTTCATTTTCTAGCTTATTTACTGTCATATTTAACTATACATAATCCAATGTAACACAAACGACATTTAAATGTGCTACATAAAAAAATATGAAAATAATAAAATGGCGTTAGAAATTTAAAAAAATGAATATAATTTCTAAATAATTCTTTTTTAATATTTCACAATATGCATAATATGGTCACTTATATTTAACAAATAAATAAATTAATTAACTGCAAACATTTCTCTATTTGACATTCAGCATAGTCAAGACTGTTCCGCATTTCTGAAAGTTTATCAGCACTTTTTGTTCATTTGTATGCAACTAAAATTAAAAAAAAAAAAATGTTTTGAGAGAATCAATTAAATAACTTGAGGAATGTTCAAAATAGAGATTATGATTACTCCTATATAACCATGAATTGAAGAAAAATAGTTGTAAAATATATTGTTACACAAATGCTAATACAAATTAAAAAGCATTTTTTAAAAGTTTTTATGAAAGAAGTGACCAACTTAGTTTTATAATTCAGATTTATGGTTGCTAAAATTTACTTAGCTTGTTCTTGATCGCTTACTCAGAAGAGCATATTGTACTTCAAATTCTATTGGACATGTAACAATTACTACTGTACTAAAAACCTTATACTATTCCGCTTTTTATGCAATGCATCTCTTTTAATTTTCAGTAATCTTAACAAAAATGGGAACTTGAAAAACGAAAGTGTTTAAATTTCAACTAATACAAAAACTTTCTCATTCAGCATTGTTTATGCACATTATAGATAACATTCTTATCTAATATTAATTAATTTCACTAACATTGATCCTTATACATACAATAATTTATTACATTAAGGAGTAACAGGATTTAAAAATGGATACACTTTCTAAAAATTACAACGCTATAACTTCCGAAAAAATTACAGCACAGCATTGATTTTTGCATTAAGATAAAATACAAAAAAAAAATTATTTTTTTAATAATATCAATGCTTTAATCTACAAATTAAGTTTCGATGTTTAACGAGTTTTTAAAGAAATATTTTAACTATATTTTTCAACAATGTATTTCGTACAAAATAAAAATTAATCTGCAAGAGCACATCAATGGGAAAAAATTAGCTTTTATCAACCTGTTGCCATCACATTGGCAGAAGTTCAAAATAAACAAATAAATCAACTATTATTGTAAATTAAATATATAAAAGTGTAAATTTCAGCAAGTGTCTGTATGAAGCGAAAAAAATTTGAAATATATTTTCTAAAAAGTAAATGGAGGGAAAGATTTCTATGACCTTTTACAATATCTATATTATCAATTAAATCAAACAATTAAATTCAAGGCAAACATGGTTTAATATATCTATTGGATAATCACTGTAATCAGCACCCATCAGTTAATTTTAATCAGGGGTACGCATCTACTAACAAAATGGTCTAAATGAACTAAACAATTACATTTTATGTTACTTGAGTCAATAAAAGCTCCGATGAATTAAGAATTTTACATTTTTACATAGGTCCTTTACATTACCTTTTGTAATCCTTTTACGTTAATCTTTTAATCATATTTAACAAACTTTTTTGAGACATCAATATTTTAACACTTAGCAATCCGATCTCTCCTCTCAGGAACCATTCAAGGCAGTGCATCATTTTGGCGTTTTATTTAATTAAATTTTGACTGGTAAAAATACTTAAGAGTAGTAAAAATATGTAGATTAATTTTCTGGGAAAATTCAAAAAAATTTATATATACTAATTTTTCTGAGCTTATTCGGCAAATATTTATGCATCTAATTACTTTTCTCAGCGCTAAGGGTTAAATAAAAATCTTTGAACTTCAATCAATTAAATCATTCACTAAAACTAAATAATTTATGAAATTTGAACATCACTCTTCTATAAAAATTGGCGATTTTAGAACACTTTATAGTCCGTTTCAAAGAAGATTTACCAGGATTTCTGAACAGTGATTGGCCTATGGTTATGAAAATATTGATTATTCTAATATTGATATGTAAAAGCGGGCAGATTTGATCGCAGAAGACAAAAAGTTTATTTATTGAACTTGAATTAAGAGTTGAAGTGTCAAGAGTATTTCGCAGAATATGACTCCTTAGGACAAAAGGACAGTGTAAAATTTAAACTTCATAATTTTTTCATAAAAACACTTATTGACCGAAGTCAAATAAAATAGTTTCATTTGTATCATTTAAATGTTTTGAAGGTAAAACTAAAAACTCAATTTTACGATGAATTAAGAGAAATTTTTGTTGAGTAATTCTTTAAGATATTGTATAAATTACAAAAATTATTCTGTATTGCATATACAACTTCAATGCTGAACGACTCTGCATTCAATTTTCATATTCAAAAAAAGATGTGCTTGGTTTCAGCAAAAAATATTTTTATATTAATTGCAGTTTAACATTTCCACTCTAATTTAATGTGCAAATTTTATGAACTCTGACAGAAATTAGTAAGTAATACAATGAACAGAACTGTTTAAGGCCTACATAATAGTATGACTGAATTATATAACTATCAAAATCTGAAACTTTGATAGCTAAATATTTTGCAGAAAAAGCTATTAAGAGATCAAGTTACATAAAATATATAATTGAAAATTTTAGAGATCTTTTATACTGGCGAACTGCTGGTCACCAAAGGCGGCTAGTCTTTTAATAAAGATATTGCTTAGTGAACTATTGTAATATACACTGGTGTGCAAAAATTAAGGACGAAGTCGAAAAATTAGCATATCAGCTGAACCAAGAGGCAGAGCGGACAGAAAGACCAATCAGGAGATTAAGTAAGGTGATGTACGGTAGCACATGCGCAGATATGCAGGTAGACGTAATGGGGGAGTGTCTGAGTAATATAAAGCATGTTCTCGGTGTAAGATCAGTATTTCTGGCAAAGAGATTGCACGCCGTATAGCAGTTAAAATCACACCGAGTTGCTGCCTCAGCGAGAAATGGCGAATAATCAATCTGTTAGACGACATCTGGATGCTTTTACCCGAGGTCGAATCATTGGGAAGTTGGAGGAAGGCCGCAGTGTGACAAGTTTGGCTGCAGAATTCGGAATTGCTCACAGCATCGTTTCACGACTTTGGAGACAATTTCAAACTACAGGAACAGCTATCCGGGGGTTCAGTAGTGGTCGTCCACGAGGAACCACACCCGCAGATGACCGGTATATTGTCTTACAGGTCAGAAGAAACAGACGGCAGACAGCGGGAGAAATCGCTAGACAAACGACACAGGCGACTGGACGACCGATATCGCGTTTTACCGTGGCCAGAAGACTGCACGGTGGTGGTCTGTTTGCACGACGCCCTATACGGCGTGTACCTCTAACGCCTGCCCATCGGAGAAGGTGTTCTCTGTGGTGCCGGGAACACCGGAATTGGAGAGAGAATGAATGGGGACGAGTACTCTTTACAGATGAGAGCAGATTCAGTCTGAGTAGCGATTCTCATCGCATACTCATCTGGAGAGAGCGGGGAAGCCACAATCATCCCTCGAACATCATTGAAAGGGATAGGTATGGAGGTCGCGGTGTTCTCGTTTGGGAAGGCATCATGCTTGGTAGTCGTACAGACCTTCACATCTTCGACGCAGGTTCAGTCAACGGGACCCGTTATTGTAACGAGATTCTTCTTCCATATGTGCGTCTTTTTAGAGGCGCTATGGGTCCGCAGTTCCTTTTCATGAACGACAATGCACCATGTCATCGCACAGTAGCTGCCGAACAGCTATTAGAGAGTGAGGATATTGAACGTATGGATTGGCCGGCACGATCTCCGGACCTCAATCCCATCGAGCATGTATGGGATTTTCTAGGCAGACGCTTGGCAGCCCGTACCTTACCACCAGTAACGATTCGGGAGCTTCGATTGGCGCTGCAAGACGAATGGGCAGCAATGCCTCAACAACTCATTGACACCCTCATTCTCAGCATGGGCAGACGCTGTGAAACCTGCCTAGCAGTCAGGGGAGATCATATCCCCTACTAAAGACCGGATGTTTCTTGCTGGACACCCTTCACAGGGATGTTTCGGCCTTCAGTCGCATTGCGCTCCATGCTATTTTTTCAATAAAGCTTCTTTTTATCCCTCTGATTTCTCTTTTAGTAAGTGTTGCTTACATTACACATGTCCTTACGTATTGAGGATCTTACGGTATTAAATGTGTTGATTTGGAAAGCTTTTGTACAAAGCTATATTGAAAAAACCGTCTCGTCCTTAATTTTTGCACACCAGTGTATATACACACATCATCATCATCTGAGAGACATGAAATTCAGAAATGAGATACAGCATTTTGTTCTGAAAGAATGATGAAAGCATAGTTGCGCAGAAATGAATACAATGCATACAGTATGGAATAAAACAAAAAAAAAGGCTTTATTGAACTCATAGTATCGTTACACATGATTGTCTGGGATGAATCCGTGTCCCGACCTCTCCAAATCAACTGGCGTTGGGAATCGCTTGTAACATCACGGAAAGAGACCGTTTCGGTGGTCCTGGAGTTGTCGTCTGGGGAGGCATTATGATGAACGGGCGAACTGAGCTCCACGTTTTCGACAGAGGTTCTGTAACTGGAGATCGCTATTGTCAGGAGGTGATCCTTCCCCATGTGCGTCTGTTCCGAGGTGCCATTTGATCAGACTTCATTTTTATGGATGACAATGCACGGCCACACAGGACTCGTGCTGTTGAGGAGCTCCTGGAAAGTGAAGATATCACTCGAATGGATTGGCCGGCGTGCTCCACTGATTTAAATCCGATAGAATATGTGTGGGATGCTTTGGGGAGACGCCTTGCGGCACGATTACATCCTCCTGGGAACACCCGACAACTTAAACAGATGCTGATTGAGGAATGGGCACTCTTACCTCAAGAACTGTTGGACAATCTGGTGCTGAGTATGGGGAGACGGTGCGAAGCAACCATTGCAGTAAGGGGAGGGCATATCCCATGCTAAGGAACATCTGCTTGCTGTTCTTCCTCTTGGACAGACAATCATGTGTAACGATACTATGAGTTCAATAATGCCTTTTTTTTTGTTTTATTCCATACTGCATGCATTGTATTCATTTCTGCGCAACTATGCTTTCGTCATTCTTTCAGAACAAAATGCTGTATCTCATTTCTGAATTTCATGTCTCTCAGATGATTTCTCGTGAAGTTATGGCAAAAACATACCTGTTGCTTAAGTTTTGCACACCAGTGTACATTTTTATGAATATAGATAATAGCGATTTTCAAGAAAATTCATTCAGAAATATGAGATTGTTCAAATATTAGTAAATAAGACAGCTATAGATTCTCTTATATCTTACTTCTTTTTAAATGAATTTAATTCCACTATTTATTTTTCTGATAAAAACAGTCTTACTTTTTTATTAATAATAGAATTAATTATCATTTATTGCAAGATATATGAATAAGAAAAATGTATGTACAAGATCTCATAAATGCAAGATTAAATAAAATTTTTACAAAAAAAAAAAAAAAAAAAAGAATACAGACAAAATTGCATCGATTGCTGAATTATATATAAATTTAAAAAATACAGTTACAAAAATACCCAGAGGGGAAAAAGCTACAAAAACATTCTTATTGTTTTTTTTTCTGGCCCTGCACTTGAAAATATTATTTGTGATTTGTTTTATTTCCACCTTTATTTAATTTCCAAAATGAAAATTTTTAGCTTTGATTCCTTTGGAGTAATATTTTCATAGGATGCTGTGCATTTTACTTCTGCAATTCCATTATCACCAATTAGCCCGAACGGAAATGCAGCTATGCAGAACTGGGTTTACGAATAAACCGTCGCCCCTCTAGATGCACGCCAAGTTTCCAAATCCCAGTAAACCTACAATGCAACAGGGGTAGGGAATAATTTATTGAGTGCAAATACCCCATTCCCGTGTTGAATACCGACTACCTTCATTAATCAACCGAGTCTGAGATCTTATTTGTATTAATTTAATTATATTAATCAATTTTAAATTCGTCAAATTAACGAAACTTAAGTTCAAGAAATAATTATTACAAAATTGAAAGTAGTAAGCAATAATACAACAAAATAATTATTATTGATGTAACCAAATGAAATAGTTATAAACACATAATGAAAAAAATGCATTGATATTCGGAAGAAATTTTTTATGCGCTAAAAATCAAAGGCAATATTTAAAGGCAATTATTTTTCTTTCGGTTATGCATAAAACGAATTAAAATTGCAATTATTTAACAAAAGCTAATATCCTTACTACTACTAAAGATGAAACCATTAGATCATAGGCTCCCAACGGAGATCAATACCACTCTCCATTGGGCACTGGTGCCTTCCATGGATTCAGCAGCAGATCCGGAGGAAACGGTATTTTATTATTTGGTATGATTAACCAATAGTTGCTTGTTTTTTCTTTATTAAGGGGACAGCGGTCTAGAAAAGAATGGGTGTTTCTGTAGTAGATCTAAAGTTAACATATCTGGCACAGATATACATTGGAAAGTGAAATTTTAATTAAAAATTAAATGACATTTTGATGTTTTTATTCCAAAACTCTCAAAATCTTATAAAAAATTAAAAAAAACTTTAAACTGTCTTGAAATTCAAAAAATAACAGACCAATAATACCCATTTAATTATTGTATAGTTGTTTGCTATTTTAAATTAATTTTAAAAAATAATTTTAAACTTATTTCACAACAATATATTTTATTGTTGTATAGAAATTTGAATTGCTTTCCTTGTTGCAAGGAATATTTCACTCCAGAATTTTTCTTTCATTGTTGATGATGAAGATAGTTTTATTTTTCCATGATGAATAGATTTCTGTTTTGAGTATACCTTTGAAAAACTTTTTGAAATTTTCTTAAATTTATAATTAATTTAACTTTAAAAATAAAGAATGATGAGAGCTTTTTATAGTGCTCTCATTTTTAAATAGTTTCTACAAGAAAATTTTATATTATTTGCAGTTTAACCATTTCCATTGCCAATTCAAATTTTAGGTAAGATTATAGAAAGTTAGGGAGGTGCATACTACAATAAGCAGAATAATTTAAGAATTCTAAAATAATACATGTTACATGTCAATCAAAGATTAGGTAGAAAAAGTAGAGGAAAAAATATAAAGGTATATTTAAAGTATTTAAATTAAAGTATTTAAGAAAATATTTAAAGGTAGAGGAAGCAAATATAATTTTTAATTAAAAACTTTAGCAATCATATCATCAATCTTGGTCTACAAACTAGTCTTCCAAGATTGCTAGTAATAAATGAATAACATTATCACCATAGAAAGTTGTATTGATACAAGGGAAATTATCTAAAAGGTAAATTTATTTGAAGAAATGAAAAAAGAAGAAAAAAAAAATTGAAGAAATAATGAAAATGAACTGTATTTTATCGCTACAAAAGAAAGATTTATATCACAACTATTAAAATGCATTTTGTACTCATTTTTAAAGAGAAAAGCAACATTAGAATTACTAATTTGATATAATAATGAAATTGATTTTATTTTCATTATGATATTGTAAAGCATAGTGGAGAATTATGCATAAAACATTTTTTAAAGATTACTAAAATTAAGTACAAAACAGAGTTGCAACTAAATGGTACCATTTTTAATACCATGATTGCTACAATCAGAATTTTATATGTGTTCATATTGCATTAACTTTGAAAGTTACAGTGCATATACTAAAGAGTTTTGTACCAAACCGACTTCATGATAAAGCACATAACAATATTTATGAATTTTATAAAGTTGTTTGCATCCTATTCCTTATTAGTCACTCAAATGCTCGGTGAAAGGACATTTTCGAAGCTAAAAATCATTAAGAATAGATAAAGAAATTCATTGTCTGAGGAAACTTGGAATCCTATGTATTGCTTTCAATTGAACCTGACTTACTAAATGATTTAAATGCAGAAATAATTATTGTAGGCTTCCAAACTCATTTACACAGCTAAAATGCATGCTGACTTGCTTTTAAAGTAGTGAATCATATGTAATGTACTTCTGTACATAAGAGCTATTAATCTTTAACAGTAAGAAGTGTTCTATAAAAATATCTAAATGGTTGTTAGTCTGCACTTATTTTAGGCTTCGATAAAAAATATTCTCAAAATAACAATATAATTTCTAAATATCAGCAAACTATATATGCAACAAAAACTATTTTAAAATTCAATGCTAATTAAAATTTTTATTTAATATTTTTTACTTCCTTAAATATGTATAATGTTAGTGTACTATAATTAGTAATATATCTAACATATTTTTTGATTGGAAAAATTGTGTTAACTTATTAATTTTATCATGTATATATATACCTGTCTGCAAGCGAATAAAGCCTCCCATTGCCATTTGGCAACCATTATTTTCAGATTCAGTCTCTCATTTCCTAGAGTGGCTCTACCAGGGAATTATACTCGGGATGCACTTTGCTCAGTCCAGAAAAATGTCTTATTATGAAAATACAATTTTTAATAAACATTATCAATATAACGTTTAACAAACATCAGAAAATTTAAATAGAAAGATATTTTTGATAAATAGCATAAAATTCAAAAAGTATAAATGTAAAGCATGTCTCAACCCTTTTTTTTAGAAATTATGTAGAATTACATGTTAATATTCATTATTTTGATATTATATTTAATCTTCATTTTAACAAAAGAAGAATTTTTTGTTTCTTTATTGTAATTTAAATGAATATCATAAAATTCTATATTAACTTTACTCAAAATAATTTTGAACATTTTGCTGAAAAAATTGCTCTGGAAAAATAAGCTGAAATAAGATGAAAAACTATTATGCAAATCTATAGATTACTATAATGATATTTTTGTCAACTTTTTAAAGCCAGATTTATTACCATCATATTCATTAAAAAAATAGAAAGAAAATGTATTTGCTAAAGGATTGTGATTGAAGCAATAAATTGCACTTTTATTGACAAATATTTCTAATATTCCTATTAAAGTACTTCAAGTAAAGTTTCATTTCTTGCAGGCAGACATAATTTTTCTTCTTGATATCACTTTCCATGTTTCAATCCAAGAAATAATACCTTTCCAAATTGCAAAATGTAATTGTCATTTGTAACTGCACAGGATTCTTTCTCCCTCCCATATTTCAATGTTCCAGAGTTAATTATATCTAATATTTTGTCCATTTTCTATACAAATCCAGCAATTTCAATTATTTCGTTTATACTTTTAGCAGGCAAGTGCAGCTGACAGACTTAGAACCAAAAGAAATGAACAAAATTCTGATCAAATCATGCAACATCAGTTTCTTTTTTGTTTTTTTTTCAATGTTTTACATTTTATAACATAAACATTACTCACAATTCTCTTGTGTGAATTAATATTATGAATAAATAAATAATTTAAATGATAGTTAATCCAGAGCTAATAATTTATAAGAAACTCACTTATAAACAATTATCCTTCCTAGTTTAAAGTTTGTATTGATAAAAAAGTTCAAATTATTCCATTTGGCCTTTTTTAATGTACTATTAAGAAAAATAACAATAACATTAATTACATAGTATAATTGAATATGAAGTAATCAACATTTAGATTACATATATTTGAAATATCTCTACCTGTCTACAAAAGTGAAAAGAATCATTCAAATAATAAGTTATCAGTATATGCTTGAATAATTGAAGAAAGAAGGTGTTTTTTTTTTTTTTTTTTTTTTTAAATAGATTTTGGGATACAGAAGTAAAGAAAAACAATAGTATTAAATAAATTTTGAGAATTTCCTTACTTGGTCTGGAAGTTTCACATTCTTTTTTCTCAAAGTCTGTCACATTAATGTATAGTTTTTGTTGATTTTCTATATTAAGAAAATTTCCAAAAGAGAGAAAATTGCAATTAACACAGAAATAAATATCTGTAATCAACCTCAATCTGTTGAGATAAAATGAGTTAATTATTATTTTTTGGAATATCTTTGTGTGAATGAATATATAAGTGATTACTTCACTATATTTCCTTCATTCTCGCTTTTTGCTGCGAACTATAAAAAATATAGCTATGTGTTTATGATGCTGAGCAGAAAATGTTATGCAATTCTCTTTTTTATTTATTTTTTCCTATTATGCATGCTTGTGTGTGTGCAATAAATGTACTTTTTAAAAGAACTATGGTGAAAAATCTATTGAAAAACAAATAATGGTAGCAGAGGAGAATTATTGTTTTTTATAGAACTTGTTTTTTAAAAAAATAGAGAGAAAGAAAGAAAAAAAAAGGCATTGTGTGATTCAAAACAAACTCTAAAATGAAGAAAATAAATGTCCAAGAAATAAAGAGAATTAATTATGTCATTTGGGCTCTAAAGAGTCAAGCTACTTTAAAATGACTGGGCAATGTAATATCTACAGTATAGTAAGAAAATTTAGTGAAAAAACAACAACTTTAGAATGGCATGAGAAAAATCTGACAGTATTATGTACATTAAGCTGCCACTCTCAGATTTACACATATTACAGTGTTCAGGGATTAAATCAAACCAATATTTATAGGTCAGGTAGAAAACTACAAAACTTGAAGCCAATAATGAATTAAAAAAAAATTAAATAAAAAATTACGAATTGGCGAATGACTACAAGAGAAAATGCACCTAATTCACTTTCTTAGATTAGATGTCTTGTCTAAGGAGCTTATGTATTAAACATTACACAGTCCAAAAGGAAACTTTTCCAAAATAAGAGATACCCTCAAAACACAACAATAGTCGAAGTGTCGGGCATTCTCTGGGAAGAAGAAAATATTTTTATTCCACTAACAAGTCGTACTGAAGATATCATAGTTAAAGTGTTTTATTCAAGGAGGAGAAAACTAAATTTCTAGTACAAGACTCTTATATTTAGAGCTGTCCAAATCATGTGGCTAAGGATTCTTTTCATTGAATTAAAAATACAAGAACTGATATATTCAATCTGAAGTATAAGAAAAAAGATTCATTGCCATATCAACTAAACAATGAAATTCAGCTTTTACTATATACCAAGAACAACTAAGTGATTTTGTCATCATGAAAAAATAAGTGACAAATTATGGTTACTAGGCACTAAAGCTTCCAGTCATATGGCCAAAGACAGTGTGTGGTTTGTCGAACTAAACCTTGAAATATAGGATATTTATTTAGCTAATTAAAGATAAGATTTTGTGTGAAGGAGTTGGAAACATGAAAGCAAAAACTGCAAACAAAAAAATATGATAATTCTATAAATTTAACTATTATAAATATGTTATGTTTCTCAAATAAAACATAACTTACTCTCTATTATAGGTTTAATGGATAAGGATAGCAAAATTAAGCCTTATATTAAATGCAAATAGATATTTGATTAAGATAATAAGTTAGTTACTACATAATATAAGAATAATGGTCGATTAGAAGCATATTTAAAATCATTGAATACTTTTGATTGCTACTTTTCAAATCAGTTTACTAATAATTATGAGATTTGGTATAACACATTATGTAACAAATCTTAAGTATATGCCAAAAAAGGAAAGAGTAATTTGATATTGGAAATCAAATTATTTCAAAAGCAAAACTTGTGTCATAAAAAATAACTAGAAAAAATCATCCTAATGTTGATATATAACAAAGCTCTGAAATTTTTGAGTTGATTCATACCATTCTGTATAAACTGATTCAGTTGGCAGCAAAAAATGTTTCATGGTATTGGGGGGTGATTTTTCTGGCATGTATTTTACATATTTTTAAAAATATATATATAAGTGATGTATTTAATATATCCATTCACTTTAATGTCAAACATGAAAATCTAACTGGTAAAAGAAGTAAAAATTTGAGAAATGATAATAGCTTAGAATTTGCAAATGAACAATTTGATAATTATCTTGCAAACTGAGGTATATTTTATGGGGGAAAAAAACATTCCATAGAAAGTAACAGAAATGCTGAAAGAACAACCCATATTCTTCTAAAAAGAGCTGTATCATTGTTCTACAAAAGTAAGTTCCATTAAAATTTTGTGCCAAAGGTATTAATTATAGTATTCAGGTATCAAATGTATCACCTACATATATGGAAAATAAAAAATTCTTGAAATTTGGAAGAATAAAAAAGCAAAATTAAATTATCTTAAAAAATTTAGCAGTTTGGTTTATTCTCATGTTACAAAAATAAGGAGAAAAAATTTGATGTATAAGGAGGACATGATATAAGGTTAGGATATGTTAGAGAAAGGTGGGATTATCAAATATGATATTAAAAAAATAATTAGGGAAAAAAATCAATTAAATTCAACAAAATTTTAAAAGGTATAATTATTTTTTTTAAAAAAGCAAGTGGACATTTGGGATATAAATGAACTGCTAGGAACTTTTTCAGAAATAAATAAAATTAATTTAAAAAATGAAATCTCACTTAGAAATTCCAGTGGAATGTGTAACAAGTGAAAATAATAACTATCAAATATCAGACCCTTACTCCTAATCAATGAGGTAATAGTACGGAACATGAAAACTAAATGCCAAATGTAGAGTTTAACAGCATAAAAAAATCTACTCAGATTTGGGTTTTTCTGAACATTGAAACAAATATCAGCTAATAAAGCTTCTAATGTTCTGAATCTTAAATAGATGCAATAGTGTTCATAGTGGTACTGGCTTTGAAAAATTAAATGGATTCATTAAATGAGCTTATAGTTTGGGAAATAATACAGAAGACTGAAAAAATAAAATTAATAAAGAACAAAAGAGTATATTTTTTAAAAGCAAGATAATATTGAAGAAATAAAATATGAAACAAAACTTGTAGCTGATTTTAACCAGGTACTGATTTGACGGAATCAACATAAAGTTCTTAACCTCCAACCTCTGGACACAGAAAATTATCATGGCATAAATTGCTTAACAAGTGATTGTGGTAAAGAGGATTTAAACCTAATAACTGTTTATAGAAAGTTTTAACCAGATAAAATATAAGGATTATTCAGCATTACATTCTCCAATTGTAAATATAAGTTTACTGATTATTAATTGCACTTGCACCAAAATTAAATTTGTAAAGTTCTTTAACATAAAAACAGCATATCTGTAAAGTTATCTACAAAAACTGTTTAAATGTTACATTTAATTGAGCAAGAAAAATTATGTGGCGAGGAAAAGGTTTGCAATCATTAAAAATATTGATTATTAAGAAAACATTATTTATAGCTTACTACAATCAGGTAGAAATTGGTATATGACTACAAAAAGTGAATTAAAAAAATTAGCTACTGAAAATTTTCTTTTAATCAAAAATTATTAAAATTACCTTATGTATATAGATGATTTAGTTCTTTTCTGTAATAATTATGAAATGTGGAAATTGAAACTATCATTAAAAAAGTATTTGAAATGCATGAGTATAAAACCAACACATTATCAAGTATGGTGATTGTAAAATGAAATGGTGTCAACTTATTGCATTCTGACTATATGGATTCATTACAGGTTACACATCATCTAGATACATGCAAAAGTGTTAAAACTTCTATTGCAAAATGAGAGGATATTCTACTGATATTACTAAATATCAGGGTTTGATTGATGAGCTGTTATATTTAGTTCATAGAACATACTTTGATATATCATTTCTAGCAACTTATTCTTTACAATTTAATCATAAACCAGAAAGAAGGTGTTATAAATTAGCTAAAAGAGTATTTGATAGGTACAAAAGATTGGAAATTATTTTATGATTACCAATTTGATTTTGGGTAATTGCAGAAAATGGTAAATCATTTTCCAGAGGTATAAAATTCATAAACAAAAATGTGTTGTTTCTCAACATATGAAGCAGAGTTATATACAATTTCAAAAATTTGCAAACACATTATTTAAATTGTAAATTTCTGAATTGAATTGAAATGCAAATAATATAAAGATACTGCTACAACATTAAATTTGGTTAGTCAAGTAACACTTCAATGGATTAAATGCATTAGGTCTTCAAATAAATCAAGACATATGATTTTACATTTTCATTCTGTGAAAAATATGCTGGCAGAAAATGTAATTAATTAGAATATGTTATAATGAATTAGAATATATGTTACAAAAACTTTTAATGATTAAAAATTAAAATATTCTAATTGCACTAATTTCATATTTTTTTTCTTCAAATTTTAGTATTTTTATGTTTTGTGTGTTCAGTACTAAAATTATTTTTTTAAAAATGCATCACTAGTAGGAATGATGTGTTTGAATGAGATAAGAAATTATATAATTACATAAATTACTCCAATCATTCTAACCACTCTCTCTTCTACTCATGAGCCCTTGCAGATGTACCTATGTGCTTATGATACTGGACAGAAAATTTTCTATGAACTTCTTTTATTCATCTTTTTAATATTATTTATGTAGGTTTGTGTGCATGCAATAAATGTGCTGTCTATAAGAACCATTATCAAGATATTATTGAAAAACATCAATATAAACAATACTCAAAATAAAAAGAATAATCAACTTTATATTTAAGCAATTTGATTTAATCTATTTTTTATGTTTGGCTAGAATTTGAAATACATCTTTACTTAACAGTTTTTAAATTCTGCAAATTAATTATGGCAATACATTATTTTAATAATTTTAGAGCTTTAGAATTAGTAAATTATACTAAAAATCATTTCAACCCATAATATTTATAATAATGAATTATAAATTAAAAACTAAAAAGCCAAAGATAATTTAAATAGCAGATCTATAATTTTATATTCTATTAAATATGTATTTTAAAAAACTGTATTCATTAAATTTAATCTTACATTTTTTGAATCCCTCACATATAATTTTTTGAAGTGACTCCAGGATGCAAAGCATGGATCCATACAAGCTGTCTTCAAGAAAGATCCATGTTGCTTCATATTGTTATGAAGAGATGAAGAGGATTATACTTTTCAATTTTTTTTTAGTTGTGACAAAAGAAAGGAATTTTTCATTTCACATTACGCTGCTTAAGAAATGAGTTAGTTGGACCTGAAAATTACATCTTTATTATATTTATAATATAGAAATGAGAAACTATATTAAATAACTCCAATTCATTTATAAAATACTAATAACAGTTTATGATAAGAAATTCCTGTATTTTTCAGATTTAGTCAATTTGTTTTTTCAGTCAGACAATAAGCAGTTGTAAAAATTTTCTAGTTTTATTTAGATGTAACTAATGAGCGTAAAGAAATTTTGCTAAGCTTGGCTGCATAAAGGAAAATAACTTCTAATTCCTCTGAATGGAGAAGGATAATTGCTTCATGTATCAGTTCCTTGAAACATAACTTTTCTGAAGGGAATATGAAATATAAACAACAAATAAAATTTTAAAATAATATATTTCAAATTATTTGTTATTAATAATCTTTGTTTTATCATAAAATCTGATTCAAATTTAATATATATTATTTGAGAAGTATTGTGACATAGTCAGAAATATTTCTACATAAAATATAGTTCAAATACATTATACTATATTCAACAAATTCTGATTTTTCACAATTCCACATAACATGAAAATAAATGCTTGGTTGGCAAGAGGTGCTTTTTGCTGTACAACAGTTACAAAAACCATCTACAGAATCAATATTAAAGGCATAAGCTAGTTTATAAACTCGTTTTATCGCCATTTCATTCATTAGAAGAAAGTATAATCTATCAGAATTGCTCATATGGAGGGACTGCTTTTACGTATTTCATTAAAACTAGGACAAAATCCTGTCATTTGCATACCATTATAAGTATACAGGGTGTTTCAAAACTCATAGGCGAAAATTTAAGTGGCGATAGGAAACACCTAAATAAGCAATTTTCACCATACAATGCATGGACAGAGAGCAAGTAGTGAACCACAAGGAGATATCCGTTACTGTCACATGAAAGAATGAAACATCAAATGGTTAGAAGAGGTACTAAATAATTTCATTGCCAACTTGTATGACAAAATTACAGAACCTGCTCAAAAGAGTGACCACCTGCAGTAATGCAGATGTTACACCTACAATATAGTGAGTGGCGCACTTTTTCAAACACGCCCGGCTTTTCTTGGATGATGGCAGCAGCAACAGAAATCCTGGAAACTAGGTCCTCATCAGACATGATGGGGTTTCTTTAGACAAGACTTTTCAAACGGCCACACAGGAAAAAGTCCAGACAGGAGAGATTGGGTGAGCGTGCCAACCAAGGTGTGACCAATCCATCGCCCTAAGAATTTAGTGTCTGTATCTGCCATCACAGAAATAATTTTAAAAAAATTCTGTACTGAAATAATTCAAATTATAAAATTTCCGATTGATTCAAATTTATATACCAAGACGAATTAGAAATATATTAATGAATGTAACAATGATCAGGATGTTGCCAAATTGTTTACTTTTCATATTGCGACCCTTAATTTTCCTAATCAAAGCAAGACTCTGTTTGGTATAGCTTTTTTTTTAAAATTACAGCAGTCTAAGCGGTATAGAGTGGGTGGTAAACCTGCTATTTTGCGACTATTCCCGATATCAGAAAAATCTTCTAGAAATACCCATCCATATAATAAAAATTTTAAAATTATAAAAGTAATAATAATTAGCAAAAACTAAAATGCCACAACTTTTCTATACCAAAAACGAATGTTATACATTCTTCATGCAATATAAACTTTATGTCATAATAGTTATATATTCTTCAAAAAAAATACTACATGTAATTCAATAAATTTAAGAAAACATATTCTATATTAACCTATTTTAAATTTTCTTAGTTCAATTTATAAATGAACTATTGAAATTATATTTATAATGAAAAAATTGATTCGCTTTAAACATGCCTACTCTTCAAAAAGAAAAAAATCTTGAATAATACACATTCAGGATTTTTGCAAAGGCAGCGTTTTGGATTCCTATATCTTATTGGCTTTCCCGTATTTTTATAATTTTCGTCATTCGAATACACTCGCTGATTCTGAAAAAAAAAAATGGAACACAGAGAAAATAATAGAAATAAAAAAACATGTAATAAAAAAAGAGTAGGCAGTTATAAAATAAATAATAATAAAATACCGAAAGAGTAAGCAAAGTACACCTTGTAAAGTCTTATCTCATGCGCACAGTCAGATTCAACAAGAATAATGATCTTGTGCTAGTTGGAAAAACAAGGCTTTACCAGTGATCTTTTAAACAACTAGAGAAACTCGAA
This sequence comes from Argiope aurantia, assembly GCA_026543865.1. Taxonomy (NCBI): domain Eukaryota; kingdom Metazoa; phylum Arthropoda; class Arachnida; order Araneae; family Araneidae; genus Argiope; species Argiope aurantia. Next base: position 32,331 of record JAPMOR010028958.1, read on the forward strand.
TTAAGGAAAAGAGTCGGAGACTTTTGTAAAAAGCAAAAACGATAGAACATTCAGACAAGCTTTTCGTTGCAAAATGGAAACGATGCAAATCCTCTTGCACTGTAGGGCACCTGTACTTATTTCTTTGACTTTCAAATAGGGTGCATGATAAAAGGAAGTGATCGTTTGAATAAGTTACATCGCATTTAGGGCAAACAGGAGATCATTCGAGTCCAATCTTAAAAAAGATAGCCATTGTTGCTCGTAAAAGCAGAAAGAGTTTCGTTTTTACAGGACAACGAGACTTACATATTAGTCTTGGAATAAACTGAAATATTTGAATTTTGAATAAACTGAAATATTTTGAATTTTCTCGCTGGGTGCGGGATTAGATTGTTTGAGTGTGAAAAACAACTTTAAGATCTTTTGTGGTGAGGATGCGTAGCAATATCCGATGTGCGAGTAAGGATGACGAATATTTTACGAGCAGTTACTACGTAACCAATATCATAAAGTCACAAATACCAGTGATCAATACTTTTCAAAAAGGGGTGTGATTCAAATCCTTAATACGATCTTACTGGTGATATTTCGATTACAGGTTTTGGATCACGATACGATATTACTGAAATTTACCGGAGCGGTGACTTCATTGGAAAGTAACAATCGATACGATCTGTCCAATGAAAACTCTCGAACAAAACAGAAAAGGAGAAATCTGTGAATGGATTGAAAAGTGAACGGACCGGTTATTGGAATTATCGTATCATTGAATTGCATATCACTGAAATCTTCATGAGAGAGATCTTCATATTCGCATTTGATGCACTATTCCATAAAAATCATTTTTAATTGCTGTGACTTGACTTTGCATATACTCTGTTTACTGCTGGCGCCATCTATTGGTAGAATATAGAACTAAATTAAACAATTTAAAGAAATAACATATATATTTAATTCAAATTTTTCTGAAAGTGGTTTACTCCAATAAAGAAATTAAATAAATAATTTTGAAAAAAAAATCAAATTTAAGAAGTAAGCTGAAATAGATATATTAATTCACACGTTACTTAAATTAGTAAATTAAGCATTAATTACAATCAATAAATTTTATATTTAAAATTAAGTAATAATTTAAATTAATAATATGATTGAAATAACAGATATGTGGAACAAATATTTAAAAATAACAATAACAAAAGTATTTGTTATTCAAAAAATCGTGGATTATGCATCTCTATGTGCGAGCACCTTTAGGTGCATTAAAAGCTTATTCATTTCAGGCAATGCCAGCAGGAATAAGAACCAATTTCAATCCAATAGTTTGACATCTAGAAACAGTGCATGAACTAATGTTGATCCAATTTGAAGCGACATCGTTGGGAATTTTCAATTAAAACTCCAAATTATTTTAGAACTGACAGACTATCAGGACAAATTATGTTTTGTTCACCCGGAATAAAACATTCGATTTCTATCAGAATAGCGCATCATTCAGCTGTGAATATAAAATTTAATCAGTGCAATTTTAGAGTAAGAATTATATTGGATATAACGCTAATGTGACTGAAAGGGCAACCCTTACTTCCTTTTTCTTTTCTTTTTTTTTGAGCAATAAAAACATGCGAGTTCCAATTTTTGTTGGTAAAATCGTTGACAATATTGAAAATAGTTGAGATGGAAAGATTAGTCTGTTGGAAGAGAAGATCCTCCGGTTGAAACCTAATTTTCAACTCCTTTAGAAGATTGATTGGATATTCTAGAGTAATAAAATGTTCAGGCCGAGTATCTGTTTCCTAGGAAGTTTTGAAATATCTTACACCGTGGAAAAAGTATTTCTTTCCCCGAAGGGTGAATGCTTTCATTTGTTCAAACAATTCATTCCTTAATTAGAGAGAATTTTCCTCCCAAGCCAAAATGTCATGAATCTAATGATGAAGGTAATATGCATTTCTTGCAAACGTGGCTCCTCAGTTTCAACCAAAAGAACAGGGATTGGAGTCCACTGTAGAAATCCGGCAGCAAAACGAAGGCAATTGAGATGCAGCACTTCGAATTTGTTCCATAAGAAAGACTTTGTGTAACACGTGACTTGTGCTCCGTATTCGAGGATGCTGAGAACGCAGCAAACAATGCTTATTTACTTGTCTTAACAAATAATGGGTGTTCGCTTTCTTACCACCCAGAGCACGAAGGTAACAAGTCTTTTCAGGGCTTCTCTAGCTAAATAGTTAAAAAGGCATTTAAATAACAAATTTGCTGAAAAATAAACAGCAAGAATTTTAATGCGATTAGTCTAAGGAATATTCACAAGCAGGGGTTTTTCTTTTTAGTTGAAACATTCATTATGGCTTATTGCTTGGGTTGAGTTTTAATTTCGAAGTGAAACAACAGTTCTAAATTTTCTATATGGTTACAGGTATTAAAGAAGGTGAATACTTTCACAGCTGTTAAATGTTAAAAAAACCAAAGTGATAGGGATGAAAAACGTTTTTTATGATAAAGAAGTCGGTTAATAATTGGCATAACATACACTCTATCGTTTTGCATAATTCAGAAATGAGAGATATTGACCTATATGAGTTTCAATCATTGTCAGTTTCCCCCTATTTGAAAATTGGAATGGTGATCGAATGCTTTCAACGGGTAGGAAACGTAGCAGACAACCGCATTTTATTAATGGAGTGGAGAATTTTCTTTATATTATTCGGAGAAATGTAATGGAACATTCTACCAGTAATGCGGTCGGAACCAGGAGACTTTGAATCTTTTCGGGAAATGATTTTGATGATTATTTGAATGAAATCAAGAGAAATAACGAAGTCAGCGTCTGGTATACGAATAATTTCGTAGGCATTTTAAAGGAAGGTTTATCTGGAACGGAGAGTTTTGATGATGTGAAAGCTTGTTCTTAAAAAACATGCTTTGACGCAGACTGAATTCCAGTGTCATCTCTTTAAATGGATAACAAGTTTGCGCAATTTAGCTACAGATTCTTTATACGTGCACTGGAAATAATTTCACAGGAGTGCTTAGAAAGTTTGAGAATTTGTTTTATCGTAGAATGCAGCTGCATTAGAGGTCCACCAAGCTGGAAAAAATGTGCGACATTTTCTGTGTGTCAAGGATTTCTGTCTTTCCATGGCTTGGAAATATTTTCTTGATTTTGTTTGTGAAACTCATTCTAAGAATCTAGAATGGTCTTCACTTCTCTTTCAAATATGCCCCAGAAAATACGATAGCAGAGAGATTGCCTATTTGATCCTTGAAAAAGGATATTTCAGCAAGTTAGCCTTCATTGTCAAATATGTCATTTGGAACTGATCAGTTCACATCTTGCAAAATGATCGACGTGCATATGGCGAGATCTAATAAAGATGGACAGCATATTTGTTTACAATAATTATGAAATATTAGCTTTTGGATTGAATCTAGCTTTTTTACTGAATCTATCGTGTCATCCTTTGCAAGTTTTTTGGCGATTAATCCCTAGCGGATGCCATTAATAGTATACAAAAATCGACTTTGAGCTTCAGAAACATTTTTCTCAATTGATTGAAACAAAGATTTAAGACAAAACTGCAATTGTAGTCACAAAATTTCATACAAAAATTGATATATTTAAGTTATAGCGTTTTTGAATTAGCACGTCTACAATACCGATCGACAGACAATCAGCCCTTATTGAATATGTCTCAAAACAGATTATACAGATTCTATCGCATAAATGTTAAATCTGTATACCGAATCTTATCTATCTACCTCTCTTCGTTTTGTAATTATCGGGCTAACTCATATTCGAATAGACGAACTTCTAAAAAACAGATTTTATTCAAAGTTTGATAGGAATCTGCTAATTTGGTGTAAAGATAGTATAACAAATTTCAATAATCTAGCTCAAAGCTTTGAGTTATCTTTAACACAGACGGACATTTTTCAAAACTGTGTTTTCGAATTCGGGGCAAGTGCAGGTTTGTCAAAATTTCGAGTTCGAATTTTTTGATCAAAAGTATAATTTCTCTGTACTACGTATACGAGAAAGTAAAAGAATTGGTTTTTAAGTATTAAGGATGCATATATTATGGTCCGCAGTCCTATCTAAGACTAAATTTGCTCTATAGCTATATCTGAGGCATCCTAAAATCGGATAGCGGATATTGAAACCACCTACTAAGACAAATGGAGGGGATAGAGATTTATACAGGTCTTCAAGAAATTTGGATTCGAAGTTTCCGTGAGGTGAGTAAATATTAAATACTAAAATGGAGATTGATCCGTTCTCGCTATGAACTGCTTGAACTTCAACTGCGGAAGGAGGAACAATAAATTTACTGTATGAGATGGGAATTTTTTATTTACATCAATGAGAAATCCCTTGAATGGGGAGTTAGATTTATCTGTTCTGCAGATTATTTTTTGAGGAAGATTATAGAAAATTGGGAAATCCAATGGAAGCGCAACAATGTGGAATTTCAAACTTCTTTTATAAGAATTGTGTTGCGAAGACCGTGGGAGTCCCATTGGACTAGGCAAACTGTTAAGTCAGAAAAAAAAGGAAGAAAAAAACAAACAAAAAAAAACAAACAACAGAAACTCACACAGACACACAAAAAAGGAAAAAAGAAAAGAAAGGAGAAAAAAGAAGGGAACATAGATTTCGTCAATGTCAAAAATTATCAGAAAGATGGGGCTAACAGGCCCATGTAAGGAAAAATCTTGAATACTGGAAGTATCACTAGGAACTGAATATCTCAAAAAGGGACCTGAGGAAAGTTGAAGAACTTTTTAGGAGGAGAAAGGTGATTTATGAATAAATCCAAACACTCTGTTTGGATACTTCTGCTCTGATAGTGTACAAAATTCTTTTGTACGCCCTAAGTTATATTTTTAGATTTTGTTCTCTGAATAGATATATTTAATTGATTGGATTGGGTTTTGAATTTGTCCTGCTGATTTAATTTTAGAAATAAAAAATGAGACCATTTCCTTTATCTGATTAAATTCCATCCTCAGTTCTACAACTGCAATTTGATGTGTGATTCACTTTGCTTGGACTTTCATTGCACTACGTCAGACTCAAGTAAGTAGTTGTTTCTTTATTTGCTGTTCCGCACTATAAAAATTATTGCTCTCTCTCTATCTCTCTCTTTTTAAAAGAAAATAGGGCAAGATTTGAAGTTTGACCGAGTGGTTCGAATTATCGCATTTTAAGCAACGTGTTTTCTATTATTTCCCATTCAGGACCTTCCACATTGGAAATGCATTTCAAACACCATTTGCTTTAGAGTACATTGTGTATTTTTTCTTGAAAATTTCCGAAGTCAAAACGTTTATGACAAACTCTTCGGTTTTCAACTTACACTGGTGTGCAAAACTTAAGCAACAGGTAGGTTTTTTGCCATAACTTCACGAGAAATCATCTGAGAGACATGAAATTCAGAAATGAGATACAGCATTTTGTTCTGAAAGAATGACGAAAGCATAGTTGCGCAGAAATGAATAAAATGCATACAGTATGGAATAAAACAAAAAAAGGCATTATTGAACTCATAGTATCGTTACACATGATTGTCTGTCCAAGAGGAAGAACAGCAAGCAGATGTTCCTTAGCATGGGATATGCCCTCCCCTTACTGCAATGGTTGCTTCGCACCGTCTCCCCATACTCAGCACCAGATTGTCCAACAGTTCTTGAGGTAAGAGTGCCCATTCCTCAATCAGCATCTGTTTAAGTTGTCGGGTGTTCCCAGGAGGATGTAATCGTGTCGCAAGGCGTCTCCCCAAAGCATCCCACACATATTCTATCGGATTTAAATCAGGGGAGTACGCCGGCCAATCCATTCGAGTGATATCTTCACTTTCCAGGAGCTCCTCAACAGCATGAGTCCTGTGTGACCGTGCATTGTCATCCATAAAAATGAAGTCTGATCCAATGGCACCTCGGAACAGACGCTCATGAGGAAGGATCACCTCCTGACAATAGCGATCTCCAGTTACAGAACCTCTGTCGAAAACGTGGAGCTCAGTTCGCCTGTTCATCATAATGCCTCCCCAGACGACAACTCCAGGACTACCGAAACGGTCTCTTTCCGTGATGTTACAAGCGATTCCCAACGCCAGTTGATTTGGAGAGAGGTTGGGACACGGTTTCATCCCAGTAACGGAAAGAGGCCGTTTCGGTGGTCCTGGAGTTGTCGTCTGGGGAGGCATTATGATGAACGGGCGGATTGAGCTCCACGTTTTTGACAGAGGTTCTGTAACTGGAGATCGCTATTGTCAGGAGGTGATCCTTCCTCATGAGCGTCTGTTCCGAGGTGCCATTGGATCAGACTTCATTTTTATGGATGACAATGCACGGTCACACAGGACTCATGCTGTTGAGGAGCTCCTGGAAAGTGAAGATATCACTCGAATGGATTGGCCGGCGTACTCCCCTGATTTAAATCCGATAGAATATGTGTGGGATGCTTTGGGGAGACGCCTTGCCACACGATTACATCCTCCTGGGAACACCCGACAACTTAAACAGATGCTGATTGAGGAATGGGCACTCTTACCTCAAGAACTGTTGGACAATCTGGTGCTGAGTATGGGGAGACGGTGCGAAGCAACCATTGCAGTAAGGGGAGGGCATATCCCATGCTAAGGAACATCTGCTTGCTGTTCTTCCTCTTGGACAGACAATCATGTGTAACGATACTATGAGTTCAATAATGCCTTTTTTTGTTTTATTCCATACTGTATGCATTTTATTCATTTCTGCGCAACTATGCTTTCGTCATTCTTTCAGAACAAAATGCTGTATCTCATTTCTGAATTTCATGTCTCTCAGATGATTTCTCGTGAAGTTATGGCAAAAAACATACCTGTTGCTTAAGTTTTGCACACCAGTGTATTTGAGTTTTCGGGATGCATCTAAATGCCTGATTTTGTGTCACTGTCATACTCAATTCTTTAATTGCGATCGCTGAAGTGAATTCGTAGGAATCCTTGATGAATCTAATTACTTTTGGAACTTAAATTTTGTCCCTCTCATGTACGTTTGTAATTTTCAAGACTGTTGCATCTGCAGTGCATTATTGACAATGTACTGAGTAGAGAAAGAGTTTTCAATTAAATGACATCTTATTGGCGTGTTATTAATATCCGAGCGACAAGTACTTGGCAGTCGAAGAATGATTTTTGTAATCATAATCAACTTCTTACTTTTTTTTTATTTATCATAGCTGTCGTCTTTTTAAGAAGAGGACCAAAGGTCGTGTGAAGCCTTTTAGGTGTCGAAATTGAACACCTTCCTATATCTACCCTGGTAGCACAGAAGATCGCACAATATCATATTATATTATATTATATTATTAAATATTCTCTAATGTTATGCAGTATCGCAAATATTGTTTAATACCGTATAATATTGTACAATATACGTGTGCTACTGGGGGCAAGGAATTTTACATTTTTATAGCCCCATAGGAAAATGCAATTTCCGCTTTTTCGACCTCAACAAGATTATTAATAAAAATATTCACTCCAACCGCGTCACTCTGACTTCTTTTGGTCATGACAGTTCCAAGAGGAAAAAAGTTCAAAATACCAAATTAGAAGGAAAAAAGAATAAGTCAGAAAAGGGAAAATGCCTTACAAATGCTGGAAATGACGAAAGAAAAACTCTCAGTTGAGCTGTAACACATATTTTACAATCAAAAATGTTTCGAAGCATGAAAAGAAACTGTTGCCACGTCAATCCCACAGAAAAAGAACCCTTTTCTATGATAGTGGTTTTGGTTTGCATCTCCTGTTGCTGTGAGTGGAGCGCCGTGAAGTTCTGAGTATAATCTTCCTTTCTGAGGTAAATATAATGGACAAATGCTAGAAATACTACCGGAGCACATGCGCATGACATCGTTTTATTTCAAGCATAGCAACGCAGGGTAGCAAAAAATATAAACACGTCGCCCTGACAGAGTTGTGATCAGCGGCATCTGGTAATAGAAACCTCCGAATTCAGCAATAATCAAATTCTCTAGCTACCAATGTTCCATTCGCATGTACCTTATTATACTGTTAAAAAATTATAAAACCTACTTTTTAAGCTACAGAGAAGAAACAAACAAACAAAAAAGAATAAAGAGAGGCGGGGAAAAAAAAGAAGTATTCTGATTTTTTTTCTACAGAAGTTGACCTCGAAAAAATCGTTGTCAGATAAATTTCTTTCTTGCTTGTCAACAAATATTTCTGATTTTACACCAAATATGGGCATGAGACCTCATGCTGATGCCTGATGTGAAAAAAAAGAAAGATTCGTTATGGGTGAGTAAAATTTTGTTTCTTTTTTCTCTGATGAATTTTTGAAAGTTGAAATGGGTGATTGTGCTTGTTAAGCGATGATACTTCTTGGCCAATATGAAAAAAAAGGAAATGAATAAGAAAAAAAAAAACCCTTACATGACTACTTTCTATACTTTTAAAATCTTTGTTTGAATTAAAAAGAGATTATATTTTATGATAAAAGTCATAAAATCTATTGCAATCAACAAAATCTATATAAAGCTAAAAAATATTTGAGACCAAAAACATTATTTCCGAAACCAAATTTTCTGAATCAAAACATTACAAATTTTTTTGTGCTATGAAAATAATATTTGTATAATAATTTTTAGTGATTCTAATTTTAAGTTTCATGTTACTTTTGATCACACTTTGGATTTTATAATTTTTTTTAGTTATTCTAGTATGATTGTTACTATTACTTTTTGGATTTCTTTTTCTTAACATAACTTACTTAACAATGTATGTCTTTTTATTCCTTTTGTTTCATTTCTTGTACTAGCAATCGACTTTATATAACAAATGTTTAAATTCAATTTGATTGCTTGTGCAGGTGGAAGCAAGATATCCGATATTTTTAATGCCGCACAAGATCATGGAAATACCATAGCAATATTGTAAAGTATTTTGAACTAGTAGGGAAATCATTTATGCTGCAGTTTTAACTTGAAAATTCTTATAGATTATATTTGTTAATTATGTAATTTTTTAAGATGTAGGGAATGTATATTTTAATTAAATATATGTTGTGAATTGAGGCTACAATGGGATTTAAGAATAAGGAATGAATAAGTAAAAGACAAGAATTATAAGAAAACCTTTAATTACTGAAATGTATCAATGGGATTTTTTTTAAATGATAACTAATTAGTCTTTGAAAGAATCTGCGTACATTAGGATTAAAAAAGTTTTAACTTTTTCATTATTTGGCTCTTTAATTTTCACTAACAAAATTTGAAGAGTATCTTAACTGAAGAATTCCCTATAGAATTGAATTTTCAAATTTTTATGGATTATTGGGTCACCCTGTATGTAATGATAAACAATTTTTTATGTATGTTTTCATATGTGCATTTTTTACTGCTGTTGATAGATTTTTAAATTTATTCATCAGATGTTTCAGTTCTTTTTAAATAGAAATAGGGTCGCGCAGGCAGAGTAAGCACCCTATCTGCGTGACCTAATTACACCACTGCCTGTAGTCAGATCATGCAAAGTAATGAGATATCGTAAAATAACTTTGCCACCATTTGTATTACCAGTGACCTCAATCATCAGCTAATACAAATGAATTAACCATGCAGATTTTTAAAACTATGTGCTCTAGAATAAAAAAAGAATAAAAATCGAGTTCTCATAGTTATTGTCACAGTTCCGAAATTTCGATAAATTCAAATGACGACACTCACTTTTAGACATTTGCTTTTTGATTGGAACACCGGAAATCTACAAAAGTGTTAGAATTTCGTGGCATTTTTGTGCTACAGAATAGCACAAAAATGCCACGTTAAGTAAATAAAAAGCTTAGGGTTTTTTTTTTTGCCTTTTACATCGGTTTTTTTACATTATATAAATATAGTTTGCAATTCATCTTTTTGCACAATGCATGCAGAATCAAATCTTATACAACTGCCTGGGAACTAGTAAGCAACTGCCTACCTCAACATTGGGAAGTCCCGCAACTTCGAGACACTTTGCAATGTTTTGCAGTATAATTAAATTCAGTACTTTTATTACGAAGTACGTTAATAGTTAAAAATTGTTTTTGTACGAAGGGTGAGCACTAGTCTTAGAACAAAAATTAATTTCTAATTAAAAATTAATGAAAGGATACTTAATTTTAATTTGAATATCTGATTTTATCAAATTAAAATCAAGTATCCTTTTGATTTTGGAATATAATTCTAACAACATTTCTAATATTTTTTTTTGTTGTAAATTTTATGTTTAAGAGCTTTATAATCTAAAAAATGTCTGATCCTACAATTAAATAATATTTACTTACTTTTTTGTGAAAAAGTTTTGACATTGTTTTTCTATTTAGTACAAAATACTTTTAAAATAATTTAATTACAGATAATAATAATTTGCAATTTTTATATGTAAAACGCTGAAGCCAAATCTTCTAAAAGTGATCTACAATTTAATGTTTTATTATTTAAGCATGTGTTACTTAAGACTGCTTATATAGTGATCAAATTAAAATCAATAAAAATATATCGGTCTGGGGATGTGAGGAAGGAAGAAAAGAATTCCGGAAACTTTCATTGACTAATGGCCCTAGAGGATTAGCTGATCCGGTCCTAATATAAAAATTCATCAACAATGGGGTAACATTCCCTTTTTAGTCGAAACACAGCAAAAAAGTATGTCCTCTTTCAAAGTTGTGTCAATTTCTGTTGTATACACGGAGTAAAAGAGTGCTCCATCTCGCTTCACAATTTGCGAAGAAGGAAATACAAAAGGTTTTTCTCCAGAGAACGGTTCGTTTTAAGCATTTTTCTGCGGCATAAAATCTTTTTTCCTATCTAAACTGAGGCATGAAGGATAATTGCTTATAAATACTTTTCAATCTAAAAAATAATATCTACTATTAATTTCTTCGTAAATAGTTGTGCAAGTAACTCTCTATTTGTGTCTTTATTTTGATTTTACAATTTTTTTGATTCACATATAATTGAATGTATCTTTGTAAGCAAAGAGAAAGGAACACAAGAAATTAATTGGAAACGTGTATTTTGAAGTTTTGATTTGGAATGAGTAATTTCTTAGTTACAGTTTCTTTATTAAAACTTTCTTGCAACAAATCAAAAATATTATTTTTTATTCAGTATTAATTTAACTATTCCAAATTTGAAAGACTGAAATTTATGTCGAAGGGTCTGTATTTTGTATTCCAGAATGCGGATATAGTGAACGAACTGCCGCTCCCCAGTACTACGGGCACCATTCCAAAGCTAATAGTAGTCATTCAGCTAATAAGTTAAGCATAAAAACAGTAGCTGCTGTTTAAAATAGTTGACATTTTGTTTCTGTGATTATAAAAATGTGCTCAGATTTTGTTCTTGCTCTCAACTAATTTGCAATAAAAAGCCCGTCACAAAATAGATAAAAGTTTAAAATCAATTAATTACAAAGGAATACGTAATGACCATAAAGAATTGAGGCTTCCACAGATAGAAATTGAACTTTTTCCATAGAAAGAAATTAACTCGACAAATCACCAATAAAGGATGTTAAAACGAAATGTAAAGCTCATCAGGCTTTTATATCTGGGTTCTTCATTCGATGCAGCATGTTATTGCAACGAGATCAATCGTTACTGATAAAATTCTTTTAAACAACTGCTCCAACAGCAATTGTTGCATTGTAAATATTTCATACCTTGAAAGGGTTCGCAACAAGCAAAATATCCATTTCATGTCTCAAGGAATTTTGGTGATTGTTCCAATATTAAGAGTAAGTAGATAGCTTGAAGAATGTAGACGAAACTGACAGATCATTTTGACAAGAAAGTGCATAACTGTCTACTGTGTGCCACGAAGACAGTGGCGGCTCGACCATTAGGACAGCAGAATTTTTATCATTTTCTGAAGTTATTTTTTAAAGTCTCTTTAAAAAAAATTTCTTTTACATTCTGAGTACTCGATACTCTTTAGACTTTTTCACTTTGGGTTATTTCAACTCTTCTTAATGAAAGATTAACTTAAATTCGCAATTTTATTTATTATTGTCTAACTGAACAGCAGTGGAGGCCCTTTCATTAGGATTCTATCTCTCTGACAATTACTTTTAAAAGTTGAAATAATGTTTTCTTTAAATATAATTTACTTTCTTTCCATTATGAGAACTCGAGGATCAAACAAAATAGAGCTATAAAAACGAGAAAATAAAACAGAAAGAAAAAAAGAAATGGAAAAAGAAATGAACTATGTCTGGTCATAAAGATACTCACATCACCCGAATATATTTGGAAACGAAAAGCAACCCTTTTTCTTTCAGAATTCAGATTCTTTGGGCTGCAATCGAATCAAACCTTGCGCTTAGAGTACGGTGGATTGATCTTCTCCTCACTCCCCTTCAAAGTTTGCCAGCGTTTCCTCAGTATTTTTCTTTCATTCTTTTATTGGCTGTTTATGAGTTTCGGTTCCGATTCTTTTTTGGATCGACATCTGGTTTAATGAATACTAATATTCTTTCAGTAGAGGGGATCTATACTCAGGCAATATTATACAGATACACATTACCGTTATTGAGATATTAATTATTGCTAACTTTTGCATACAAAAAATGATGAACGTGACAAATCATTTATTGCACTTCTTAATTTATATACATTTTTTTAACTTTCTTGCCAGTGATGGAGGTATGTGTGCAGAGGGGGGGGGGGGGATAGGTTCTTATATTTTTATCGGTTGAATCATCACATCAATAATCACATTATTTCTATTACCAACGTTACAAGGAATTTATAATATATATTATTTATTTAATATGTTCAAAATGCAGCATGCGTCATATCTAGCTTTGAAATTAAAATCTTTAGCCACTTAGTGAAGTTTTTTAGTATATAGCATGGACAAAAAAACAAAATCATCTATCTCGGGAACTCTAGTAGAAATTGAACAGATATCTAAGATTTAAGGCCTTGGGATCTGATATGGCTTACTTGAGTAGTGCATGGAGAAACAACGTTTACTTCCACTTAGTTACAATTGTGCACATATGGGGATGTGTGATTATCATGATACACAAATATTAAGATGTAAGCATAATGAACAAACAAAAAATTTGCTAAAATGGAAAGTAAAGTAAATCCTTAACACATTAGGTCGAAAATATGTTGAGATTTGAAACTATATTAATCACTTTAATAAAAGTGACGCCTCACAAAGTACATTTTATGGAACCGTAAAATTAAAAGCTTTTCTTTTGAATACTTTTAGTGCAATGACAACTCAAATTTGCCTCTACGATCATTAAACTTAACTCCATGAGATTTTTAGGTATTTAAAGTCTCTCGTATTCACGTCCTTCCAAACTCGTTGTCATTCAATATGTTAAAAAGGGAACTGCTGAACTCAATTGTCACGGGTGTTTTGATAAATTAATTGTGCAATTTTAACTTATTTTTTAAGTGAATCTCTGTTAGAACTGTTATTTCTTCCAGCTGTCATTTGGTGAGTTTTGGAACTGCAACTGAATTTTTTATGCTGAAAAAAAGAACCAAATTCTTCTTGAGTTTATTCGCGCAAACTGCAATTACTTAGAGCTTTTGCACCTTTTTAACGAACTTATGATGCACTCCGCAATTACATCTTAAATTTATTTCATTTGAATTCGTTGGTCTTGATGCCTTACAGAAATTCTTTTACTGGCAGGAATGTTTTATGATTACCTTCAATGCATAGCATTAAAATAAATATTTCGTACTTTGCTTGTGCATCCCGTAGAATTCCCAAGAATTTAGCATTAGATAATTTAAAATATAATCTAATCAAAATTTTATTCCTTGATTGTAGGTCTCTGTATTTGCAGCTGTCTGAGTTACCATTTTTTAGAATCTGCATTATGAAGAGTTGTGAACGAGAAATAATTTTGAATTGAAATATTGCTTCTTCTAAATCTTAATTATTGAATTTCCATGACCACCGTTTTGTTTCTACTTAAGAAATATAAATGGTGAATATAATGCTTCAAATACAAAGCTAACTTTTTCTGTTATTGTGTGAAGGTATCAATTTGAATTCTCCATTTCCCAACAGCTTAATTATTCAATATATAATGGGTAGAAAAAGTTTCCATACGCAACTGGGATTGTTAAGAATTGTTTAATTTTTGAAACAAATTACTTTGTAATGAAAATGAAAATTTGTTTAACATAATTTAACGCATTATTTATGAATATTATAAAGAAAAAAATATGGGGAAAATTAAATAAGTAAATTGAAAGATGCAAAAAATGTCACTAATAAGGAGCACAAAAGTTTCCATACGGTATTTACATAGTACATGAAAGACCTTTTTCATGCTGACCAACTTACATTTAATGATCGGTAGGCCCTCCTTTGGTCTTTACCACTTTTATCAAGCATTTTGGCATAACTCCCACAAGTTTTTTTTCAGAAATATTGCTCTAAATGTCCTGATTGGTTCTTTTGAGTTCAAGCTTGTTATTTGTGTCGTAATTTTTTTTTATAGTTTTCAAGACTGATTTCTTCCCATAAATATTCTATAGTGCTTAAATCGGGAGACTGGGGAGGTCAATAAAGCTGTTGTTTAACATAATAGAGGTTTTACTCATGATAGATCTTGTGGATGTGCTTTGGAAGGTTGTCCTGTTTCAAAGTAAAATAAGTTCCAAGAGACAGTTTTTCTGCTATGGGTAAAGGTTTTGTTTTAAAATATTAAGAAGCATGTACCGTTCCATACTTCCTTCTATAAAATATAAAATTCCGACACCAGCAGCACTCATACATCCTCATCACAGTTCTACATAAATTCTTAATTAAAATCTGCTGCTTTGGTTCCCTCCAGATCATAACTTGACCATCTGACTTATGGATATTAAATTTTGATTCATCACTAAAAAGGACTGATTTCCAAAAAGATAGAGGTTTGCTTACAAGTTTCTTTGCAATCTCAAGGCGCTTTTTTTTCTGTTCCAGACACTTATAATGGGCTTCTTACAGGCCGCTTATCCATTATAACTTTTTTTAAATGACATTTCTTACCGTTTAAGATGTGAATTTAATGTTGTAATCAACCATGAAATCAGTTGCCAATTGAGGTGCACTAATCCACGGATTAGCTTGCACCTTACGCATGGTATTTCGTTTATGTAAACGATTTACATAAATCTCTTTACATTGATCTCTATCCTCAAACATTTGCAGCTCGTGGTATTTTTCAATAATATACTCAACTGTAGACTTGGATTTGATAGTGATTTCACTGATTCTTTCCATATATAATTCATCTTTCATCACTAACTTTCGAATGGCTTTCGGAACTTTCATTTTAAGACGATCAGTTATAAACTGGAATCAAACAACTGTTGCTATGTTGTGTTCTTGACTCAGACAAATCAGCAAATTTCGCATATTTACGGTGGGAAAGTTGTAAAACACGCCAGGAAGAATTTCCGTACTTCGTGCGGAAACTTTTTTTGCATGACATTTCGTCATTTAATCTTAAAAATTACAAAAAGGTTTGCTGCGTTTTGTAAAAAGAGAAAATTATTATGAAATTCTCTTTTTATTAATCATATATAAGTAGTTGCCAAAGATAAAAACCAAAGATAAGAAATTATGCTAGTTTTATTTTTATTTTGTCTTCCGCACGGAAACATTTTTTTACCCACTGTATGTGCATAGAATGAAAGTTCTTCAAAAGAGCCCATCTATCTGACTGGTCGAAGTCTTATTCTTCCGGCATAATAGAGTTTGTTTTTATGAAACCAAAACCAACCATTTAATTTTACGGAATGATTGATTTTTATGCTTGCTAATACGCGAGTTAAGGAAAACAAGGCACTATTCTCAAAATGGAAAATATCTCACTCTTGTGATAGTTGCAACAGAGCATTTAATTATCCAATCATCTTGAGCGTGCACTATCAGTCTCATTCAGGTGCAAAACCATTCCATTGCTCCATTGCTTTTCTCACGATGCACATTTAATGGTTCACATCCAGATTCATCATCAAAAGGAGAAATACTTTTTCGAATTGTCATATCCATTTTGGAAGAGCGCACCAAACTGTATAAAGACGAGAAAGAATATAAAGATGATGGTACGACAATGCTTCTTAATGAAAGTCCTTATAACGTTACTCACAAACAGCACATATGTGTTATTTGTAGCGAAGTATTTTCCAGCAAAGATGATTTCGATCGACCTTTTCTTGTCCACAAGAATGTCAAACCTCATTCGAGGAACACATGCAGTAAAACATTTTCGAAGAAGACGAAATGAACAGTTCGGTAATCGTGTTCGCACCAAACAAACATCTCATAAATGCGAAAGATGTGGTAAAGCATTTTCGCAGAAAGGAAACTTGAAATCTCATTATCGTGTTCATACGAAGGAGAGGCCCTTTGTGTGGGACCAGTGTGGTAAATCTTTTGCACAGAAAGTAAACCTAACCGTTCAGTATCGAGTTCATACAAAAGAGCGACTCGATATCTGTGATACTCGTTGAAAAGCATTCGTGCAGATATCAAATTTAAATGCTCACTATCAAGCTAACGGGAGGTAGATGGCACGAGAGAAGAGCACACTGTCGTATATACTGAAAACTGGAACTTAGTACTCTTGACATATGAAATTAAAATTTTCAATTTATTCATTGCGAATTAAATCCTTCTTCCTCCTGTGTGTGAAATTTTTAACGAAATATTTCAAAGAGAATATTTCGACCAGCGATAACTTGAAATGTCATTTATGATTCATTTTGAAATAATATGATCTTAATAGTAAGTTATTGTTATTCTAAACTTGTCTCTTAAGCGAGATGAAATTTTTAGCAGGTTTGTATTGTAGATAATTATATATTGTTGAGAAAATATAAAGAAGTGGAATGTTTTCAAATTCTGTGAATAAATATATTTATATAACAAATTTTTGAATTTCTTTTAAATAATATTGTATATAAGAATAAAAGAATGTCTCATGGAGCTATATTTCGTCCGTCATTCTAGATAATTTACATTTCTTGTGTGGGAATTTCTTACCTTTTAAATGCTCCAGTTGTATTTCGCATATGCGCGAGAAAAATATTCAAGAAGCAAAATGCTTTTAAATTTCATTTTTAACCCTCTGGCTGCATAATTTTTTAAAATTGCTATTTAGATGCGATGTTTGCAAATAAGTTCAAATATTTTTTTAAAAAAAATGAACTCATACTATAAGTTACACGATAATAATATAATATAATATAATAAAAATCGCTTGATAACCAAACATTTCCCAAGAGATAATTCTGGCAGAAAGTTTTGAAAATCGTTCTATTATAGAACCAACTGAATGGAGAAAATATTTAGAAATTATTTAGTATATTCAAATTCCTGAAACGCAGTTTTTTTGCCTCCCATGCAAACTATTCAGTGAGAAGCATTCACAGCTTATAGGATGGATGCAATGATTGGGCACATTTAACCCACATTTTGAGAACAGCTGCATCTCACCTTAAACATAGTTTGAAATGCAGTGAACTCAAAACGTCTTTGCGTAATTTATGTTCCATGGATGCAGCTCAACAAAGACTTTATGATGCAGAAAAAGTTTAAAAGGCAATCGCTTATTAAACAGCTTATTTATTTAATTCAATGATTAGCCCGGTAATGCCTTGCATTTAGAGGTTCTTCGAAAGAGTTGTATCATAGTGATAATGGAAATTTTTTGAAGTTGGTTGAAACCATGGCAAAATTTGATCCAATAATCGCTGAACATCTCCTCAAAATTCAAACAACTCTATAGAAGAACATTGCTCATTACTTTGGGAATCAAATTCAGAATGAAATTATAAGCATTATTTCAGTAGGAATTAAAAAGCATTTATTACATATGATTAAATCATCAAAATATTACTAATTCTGGATACTACACCTGGTGACAGTCATACCGAACAGTTGATTGTTGTAATTCGATTTGTTAATAAGAATGTAGTGAAAGCTTATAAGTCATTTAACAGCTACGCTACCCGAACAATTGCTTTTGTATCGTGGTCATGTTACTGGGCTGCGAACCACAAGGTCCCAGGTCCTATCCTCGCTCATCACAATCCGCCACATTCGTGACCTCGGACGATGAACCTTCAATCTTCGTACAGCTGTTGTGGCGCCATCTACCCGCAATCAAAGTCGTCAGATTCGCTTGACGCAGCAACACAAAAAGGCCGCAGCAACCCAAAGTCGCCAGACTCGACGCAGCAACAGCATCAGTAACCACGTCACTTCTTCGACAGATTGGGTCCAAAATGTAATACATATATGTAGTTTTCAACCGAATTTCATCTGTATAACATGTATACGAGAGACAGACTTTCCTTCGATGGAATTCGTCCAAGTTTCATAGATATCTAGTTTATGTCAAAACTACATAATTGATTTCATCGTTCTCGTTCGTTTTCAAATGATCGGGTTCACTAGTGGACATAATTCTAAGAGAGTTTTACAGATTCAGGGTGTATGAAATGTGGCCTAGAGATAGAATTTTTGGACAGCTGTGAAACGTTTTCTTTATATACAAGAAAGTAAAAAATGAAAGGAATTAGAGCTTCGCTTATAACTCAGCTCTAATGCTAACACTTTTTTTTCTTCTACCTATCGAGGGTTCAGTTTTATCTGGTCTTATTTCCTGCAATCTTACACCCTTTTAAGTTTGACAGTTACTAACTCAAGTTCTAATATTTATAAACTGATATTATTTAAATAGCTTAAGTTTTCATTGAGAAGTTGGAATGAAATCCATTTCAGTTGGGTGATTGATAAATCAAGGTTTTGAAAATTAATTTATAAATTCATGAAAATAAATACATTTTGGAAATGCATTCAAGATAGTCACGTGCAATTGAAGAAAATCTTTCGATAAATCTATCATTTTGCTGCACTTGTAAAATATATGCCATGGAATACGACAAAAACTACTAAACGGTGACACGAAGCAAGGTCAATGAAATACGCTAAGTTTCGATATCAACGAAAAAGAATTTCTTAGTAGGCTTTAAAAAAGTATTTTATGAATAAAAGTAATTGGTATTTCATTCTTATAAATAATAGATAATGATTGGTTCCATTATTTTTTCGTTCTGAAGTTACACAAAGACTGTTTTGGGAGTGGGCTGCTTGTTCAAATGACTGCTGCTCTTTTTAAAGTCCCACATTACTTCACTGAGAATACATTTACTCTCTACCGATTTCTTCTGTAAGCCGTTATGAATACGAACTTGCTGAATTCAATCCTGAATCGGTAATCCTCGAAGATCAGCAACCAGACCCTCGTGGCTCTAATAATAATGCCGCATTGAAAAGAGCCAGTCGACTCTCCATGGCCGAATGGTCATAGCACTGATATCATAATCAAGAGATTGTAAGTTCGAATCCCACTAGAGACAATGCGATTCACAGTTTGTGTAAATATTTAATTCCTTGATTTTATGTTTCCTTTTATTTCATGCTCCAGAAGATTCTGGACATTTCTTATTGTCCCCAGAAAAGTTTTCTGGATCTTCCCCTGCTAGTATAAAAGCAGTCACCGTGTTCTGAGTTCAGAGTTCAATTAATAAATTAGTTTAGCTTTACTTGTGTGTGTCATAGAGTTCTATACTAAAGTATCTACGTGACAGTATGATGACACAAATGTTTTATATATGCAGTAAATACCCCGACTTTGCCAGACTCCAGGAGGCAAAGTTGATGGGACCGCCGAAGAGCAAACCACACCTAGCACGATGAAACAAGCGATATTTGATGATATTTGATACTTGCAAATAACAAAGGATCCGCTAGAGAAAAAGCATATTGGTCCAGAAAAAAAATTTCATTTTACATTACATATTAAATTGTGAAACATTAAAAATGCTTTAAATTCATAAAATGTACGTTAACGTTTCACAGAGAGAATTAAAGAGCCTTGACAAAATTTCCTTAATAAAAAATTGAATGGCTGGAATTTTAAATTTCTCTTTTTTTTTTCAGATTTACTAATTGAAAGATTTTTTGAAATGCTTATGACAGCACTGAATGTATTTTTACTTTCAAAATTAATTTTTAGATATTTGATTCAATACTATTGAAGATTGAATACTACTGAAATTCTCTTTCTTATAAATTTACATTTATCAAAATATTTTCAGCAACATAGTATATAAATTAATTTGATTGATCCTTCTATAGATTGTTATTAAGCAAGTGATCTTTCCATTAAATATTTATTATTTGATTCATTGTATCTTAATACTGTTAAAAGAAGATGTTGTTTAAATAATGGTGGGAGTTGGACCGATGTTCGAAACCAATTGTATTGTGTAGCTGTAAACGTTGTAGTATCCAAAAATGAAGATATTTGTGATTTTCTGTAATATCTAATCAAAATAAGATTTGAAAAAAAAGCACTCTAAATGTTTTCTTGTTTCAATTGCAATTAATGATAACGCGGTAGGAAGAAAGTCAAATAGACTCAAAGTTTTTTGGAAAGGAGGTGATAAATTGAGAACGGCCATTTGAGCCACTCATGATATAACTTAACCCTTGACCTACGATTTTACATACTTCTTAATTAGATGACACATTCTGTTTAAGACATTTATTATTATTTTAATTCTTAAAATAATATAAAGGCATTTGCCATATTGAAGAACTTCTAAGTAATTTTTGAATTTAATTAAAAGATTGATTTAAGATTCAGTAATTGGATGCATGCGTAAGATTTATCGTATGTTAAGGGGTAAATGGTTGAAATAAAAAACTGTTTAAGTCACCTGTTAAGATTAATCGAAATACAGTTGCTCCAAACCAAACTCGAACATCAAAGATAAGATACTAATACAGTGAAAATTTGTGAACTAAAAATGATGAGGAACATAGTTAAATGTATTTTCAGTATTATATTTATTGCAATTATAAAAACTAAAAATTAATTCATTTTAACCAGACATTATTTTAAAAAGCAAAAAAAAAAAAAAAAAAAAAATGCACAATCCAAACTCGGACGGATAAGAAAATTTTAAAAAGTTGTTAATATTTCGAATGCAAGTTGTTAATATTTCGAATGTTTTTTATATCTATTTTAAGATGTTTAGGCATAGATTGTAACAATTTTTCACAAAAATGAGGTGCAATATTTTCCAGTTCCTTCTACAATATTCCTTTCAATTCATCTTTACTGGAAACGGCGTGTTCCCGGATATTTTTCTTAATATATTGCCATGAATACAGTTGTGTATATATAGTCGAAAACAAGCGGAAGCGCTCTACTCTCGAGTGTCTGGCTCCCTCTTCCTTTTTTAGCACCATCTTTTGTCTTCTATTCTCTCTTGCATTTATTACGGTAAAAAAAGAAGGGAGCCCACAACATCCTACGTAACCTCTGACACTTCCCGGAGTAATTATGGCTGCATTTTGTGATTCAGGATATAATGAAGAAAACTGAATTTGCATTTAGATAAAATGCACGCAAAATTTGACTCGCATTTGTTATTTTAGTCAAATATTGCGCAACAAATTTCATTCATCTAAATCATTGCTTTTTCAAAGTAACACATTTTCAAACACGCGAATATGCCGATCGACAAATGGTTTTTCTCTTTTGAATCTTTCGATTCAAAACCTAATATACATCTGTTTTACATTTCATTCATAGAAATCCTTGGATTTTTTTTAAAAATTATCTTATGTATATGAATACGGCAGACAGATGAACAGATTTCATTTGGACTGATTTCGTTCAAATTTTGCTAAAAATCTACTGTTAAAAGCTCATCGCTCTTTCTTAATGCGCTTATAAACCAGAGACTCATTTCAAAAATGTATTTTTGAGAATGTAGAGAACTTCTGGATTGAATTATTTCTTTGTGTTTACTTCTTATACGAAATATTATAAAGGGTCCAAACAAAAATCAGCTACTGTACTGAATATATCATTTCCTGGATTACTTTCTTATTCGAAATCATATTGCTGTTTGCATCAATAACGGTTCTCACCTTTAATCGTATTTTATAGTTAATAAATTCTCGTTAAACATTTTTTCAATATATACAGGCTATATTTTCTGAGGCAGAAAGTGTTTCGTGATTGTTTTGTTCCTGCTTACTTAACGGCGGAAAAGATCTCATTGATTCGTTTTTTTTAGAAATCTTTGAGTCTAATAATCGAATCCGTGGTTATTCATTCACAACTAAAGAGTTTTAAACAAGATATACAGTCTAGTAACTCATTGAAAAATAAAACAAATAATGAATTTTGAGAATTCACATATAAAGATAAAGCCCAAATCGCAACAATCTAAAACCCAGCCATAATTGTGGTATTGGGACATTCCAAATTGAATCACATTCAGAAGTTTTTATTGAAAAAGGATGTCCGGTTCTTAAGAATTTTTCTCGCTTTTAAAGTCGAAAATCACAGACGATTTTTTTCCAATTATGTCATCCAAGTATTGAAATTCGCACTCCAAGAAAATTGGCTGCGATTTTAAAGAGAACGATTTTATTCCAGTGACAAATGTAACAACTCGCGGCTTTCTGAAAAACTGAAATTTGTCATCATTCCTGTGCGATTAGGCATTTCTCGAAAGTTGTTTTATACAAGCGCAAAGCATATTTTTAGATAATAATATTTCTAAGTTAATATACTATTTCGAGTGTGTGCGATTCAAAACTAATTCAAGAGCTGAAAGAGTAAAACATTCGCTTTACAGACTGTCGGTCCTTGAGCCTTCAAATGGCGATAAATTAGTACTTTTAAATAATAAATGCTCTCTAAAAACGTTTTTCAAAATTTTATTCAGATTTCTTATCGGATGTTTTATTAAAATATTACACTCATAATGTGTTGTGGCGCAAGAATTCATCATTTGAAAATTAAAATTAATTTTCTAGAGTGATGCCAGTTTTATTTCAATAAATATGGCTGCTAACAAATGATTTAATATATTTTTCAAAATAAGTTTCAAACACAATTTTATAGCAATATACTTTTTTATACTTCTTAATACACCCAGCAATGCTCGGGATGAAATTTTCATGCTTTTTAAAAATTAAAATTAAAAATTGAATTAATTGTCACAAACGCTTCATTAAACTCTTGCTTTTCATTTAGTGTCTGTGAATATAACTTTATGACTGCTATGAGAGAAAGTAAGAATTTATTTAATATTAGAATTCAATGGAATACCAATGCGTTGGATAAACGCTTATTGAATTACATATTTCTAATGGAAAAATTATTTTTTATAAACTATTATAAAAATTATATATTTCTATCGTTTGCAATTATATTTTGAATTGAAACAAGAAAATGTGTTGCACTAAAAATTTTAATTTCTTGCAGTTTTTTGAGAAATTACAAATTGTTCAAAAGGATTTTTAATAGCCGAGGAAAGCTAATTTTCGCCGTAAAATGCTGTCATTTTAAAACAATGATGCAAACTTCAGATAAACGGTGCGAGTCGTAAGTCAAATGTGTGTTTACAATGTGAAATAAGGTGGCAGCCATTTCCCGTAGTGAATTCCATTCTTGATCATCCGCTAAAAGCAAATAGTCAAGTAGTGAATTAGTTTTAAGTATTCGGAAACCTCAAAACAACTGTCATTAAAAATCGACAAAGTTTTATTTCGATATCAATAAAGAAAAAAACTTATTGAAATATCTTATATTTATCGATAGTGTTTCTTTTCTATGTTTTTGATATTTTAATATTCTGTTTATCACGCAAGTCTTGAGCCCCGCCATGTTGTTCGTTGGCACAAAGCTTCGCAATTCGATATTGATTCAATATTCTCAAAAAAAAAAATATTTTTTGCAATTTAGATTTCTATAAGAGGCAAAAATATTGGTATTTCAGTTTTATTTGCATACAGACTCACACACGCACGCACACATTAGATACTGCCTTGAAAAAACGATTTTACTAATTTTGAAGAAAAAAAAAATGAAGATTCGCAACTATATATATATATATATATATATATATATATATAGAGAGAGAGAGAGAGAGAGAGAGAGAGAGAAGGGCTAGCAGCAAAATTTCAAATTGTGATTGATCATTGTGAATTTTTAATAGATCATCTGTGACTAAGCACAAATAAAAACAGTAAAACTTCTATATATCGAATTTGCATACGTTAATATCTATAACCAAAACTTTTTTCTGGAATATTGCTTTTTCAATATAAATAAAATCAGTTTCTCTCTATCGAATATAATTTCTATGCATCAAATGCATAAAAGTTATGCGCACCCGTCCGAGCATTGATTCGTCTCATGAGAAGGAATATAAATTATATTAGTACATGGGAAAGTAAAAACCGAAATGAAAAATTGATTCGCAAAAAAGTAGGAAATCTCGATAAATAAGCACTAACAATTTTCCAAATTCGTCATCATTTGTATATTTTTTCAAAATGAATTTTACTATTTTAATTCTGCTAAGTCTTCATAAATTTTTAATAAATTAATTGTGCATATTTGTTTTCAATGAGAAAATATTTATAAAATTTATAGAAATTTTTATATATTGAATTTTTTTGTTAGGTACACAGAAGTTTAATTCTTATAGAATCGCTGCCATGTTCTTTTTTTTCACAGCATTTTTTGAAGCTCTTAAAGAGGGGAAACCTCTCTACCCTACAATATGCCCGAAGAAAAATGTGTGTACTATTCCACTACTTGATGTACCAAAGACTTAATGTTAAATTTTAAATGAACCATTTTGAAATGAGTTGTATTCGCGGCTAAGGGCTTTGTGAGACAGCTTTGCAGAAATCTGGCCTTTGATTTGCTTCTTTTAAGGGACGATGCCCAATATTGAATTTATCCTAGAAGTTGCTGTTTTTCACAATCCCGTGGGGAGAATTCTGCTCTTGATTTTTCTCTTGCGCTTGAACGATACAGCACCCTCATTTCGGTTTCCTTATGAAAGTCTGCTTCCCAGGAAATGATCGTAAAAATAGAGATCAAAAAGGTAGCAGCACATCCTCCCAGATCACGGCAAGTTCATAACAGCAAAAGTTCTTCTTCCACCGATTTCAGTGTCGTATGATTTCTAATGCGCAGCTTTAATGAAGAAAAGACGAAGTGATGACGAAGAAAACCGAGCATGAATTTTTGGATGCTTTCTTTCGACCGATTTGTTCCCGATTTAACCTAGATCTAGTATTTTGGTCACAAAACAGCATATTAGATTTTATTTATGTTAGGAGTGGCATTTTGTCGCGTTTATATACATATGAAAAAAAAAGTAGACAAATAATTGCTTTTTCGACGGATTTGACTTCAAATTGAATACTGAATAACATCTCCCATGGTAAAACTTTGTAAAACCTTTCAACCATCTAATTTTTTGCGTTTTCGAATTATCGTGTTCACAAGCGCTTCACCGGAAATTGTCCAAAATATGATAAAAATCTACCAATTTGGAGTTATGAACACATACCAATTTCATACCTCAAGCTGAATGCGTTTTTGAATTATTGTATTCATATAATTCTAAAAATGTTTTTTTTTATTCTGATTGTACAAAAACACAGATTTTTTTTTTGGCGATTACAATATTTTTTTGTATTCATTGTTTAAGAGAAACTAAAAATACGAAAAATAATTTCTTTTAAAATATGTATTGAAATTTTCAGCGTTTTTTTTAAAAACAGTATTCAAAAATACACTTAACTGAACGTAGTCATGTGAAATAAATTTTACCTCGCATGTTACCCATATTTGTCTCGATTGTATAACGTTGGTCTGTTCTACATAACAGAACACCTCAGTTTCCGTAACCATTCTGATCACTGAACGATTTGATGGGCAGGTGACGGGATTTTTATTAAACACCAAAGTATCTATAGTAGAAAAAACATAAATGACTTCATACAGAATTCACAAACATATAAGAAATGATATTAAAATGATTTTCAACTTTGAAAAATTATTTCGAATAATATTATACAGAAGGATATTATGTATGAGAAAACACGCACATGAATTTTGCGTTCACGTCTTATAAAAAAATAGATAAGAATGCAATTATAAAAAAACAATTAAAATAATTTCGTTAATGGTGATAAAAAAAATTCTGTTCGATTGATATTTATGAACGCAAATGTGTGTGAAGAAACTGTGGTGATTTTTTCCCTCAGTGTTTGTGAGTAGGTAGGCAAGAATAGAATCTATTTTCACTGCTAAATTTAATTATCCTGTGGATTTTTCGCCTGGAGAGGAAGTTGCTGGAGACACTTTTCAACCATTCTAGTTCACGGCCTGGGGATGGATTTTTTTCATATGCCAAGAGATTGTGAGGATGCCTCCACACAATCTCTTGGTATATGGTCTGTTCTGCAAGCGTGGTTGGTTTAGTTATATCAATGTCCCATCTTGAAGCTAAATTAGACGCAACAAAAACAGATGAAGATGAGACCCGAGCTGGCACCTCGTATATAAATCTACACATCACAGTTACGAGAGGGCGTTTGAACTACCGGCTTAAATTTAATTTGAACCCCTGTGGTTCTGAAGCCGAGATTTTACCACAGGCCTCCATTGATACCACTTTGTGAGAATAATTTGACAACCTTGCATAAAAGATAGATATAAGTTTTATGATTTAAGGATAACGTTGAATACCTTCTTAGAGGAAACTAATCTAAAAATGAGCAACAGATACATATGAGGAGACGTAAAATTGCGCATTTGAAGTTATGTGAAGTTAAATTACACTTTCATCCGATTTTAAAGCTATATGAGGGCTATTTTGGGATGGACTACATTAATTTTAAACCGTAGCTAAATGATGCATTAAACTAAGATCAAGATAAACGATATTTAAAAGTATAGATGTTGCCAATTGAATAACTCAAAATATTTTGAAATAATATGGACGTTTCCTTGCAAACAGTTAGTCGGAAGTCAGAGAAAAATTTTTTATCTTTAAATAGACTTTTCGAGATGCTTTGATAAATTAAAGATTATAAATGGCAAACGAAGTAAGTTTTTCGAAAAATTCAAGCGTTGTTTTTCACGTTGAAGTGTCAATTGAGCGACGCTCTATAAGTTGATAAAGGTGAAAACTCTGTGACGGTCATCTAAGTTGTTCAAAGAGCATCAAAAGAGGGCGCTAGTGTAAAGGTCCCTGAAGGCTACTGGAGGGTGATTTATTTTCTAAACCCCGCACATGAGCGCTTTGTGCGTCTTGGTATAGTGAATAAAACCGATTATGTATTCTGGGTGTCTTTTCTATGGATTGAAGCGAGAATTTAACACAGAAATAGTAAATTACATATCAAATTTCATGTGTTTCAGTGGTTATGTTTTTTGAGTAACTTCGTCAACATTTTTGCGAATGCACAGACCTTCTTATCGATCGATTTGATTTGGATCTGCAGTTTATTAACTAAAACTCTATCCCAAATTTGTTACATCAGCTCTTTGCGCTTTTTAATTATTATTTCAAAAAAAAAGAGACGCATCACATTCATGCACTTGGAAATTCTTCGATCATTATTTTGTTAAAGCTTTATTCATTGGCGAATATTTAAAACAATTTTAAACGTTTTTTATTCGCACAACAAACAATTTAGTCGATATATTTTAATTAAATTAAATTAATCATTAAAATCGTTAGTTTTCTTTAGACCACAAATTTCCGAATAAGAATCTTTAATGAAAAGATTGGATATTTACTTTCTGTATAATTAAATATTGTGGATTTTCATATAACGTGCTCTATTATAACGAGAACTCGTTTAATTCGATGAAAATATTTAAATTATTATTCATGCAACTGGATAAACAGTTCTGTATTACGTAGTTCTGTATTAGCTCTGTATTACAGATTATTATGTTCTGTATTCTGTATTATTACTATTATTATTATTATTATTATTATTATTCTGTATTGTAGGATAATTTCGACATTCGATAAAGTTCTTGATTTTATAAGCCGGTTGATGACCAACTATTGAATTTTGAATAGCTAAATCAAGCAAATAATTTCTTCTTGCTAAGAAAATAGCTTTCAAAATTTCAATATCAATTTAAATTTAAATTATTGATAGATTTATAAATATATATGAGGATATAGTCTGACATTGAAGGAAATATTAACGTTTCATTCAACATCAGACGATATTATCCCTAAAAAATTGATATAAATCTTATTTTTGGAATTTTTTTTAATTTCTTTTAACATTAATATAAATATAATTTAGTTATTAATATTTTAAATTTGTACAACCTCAAACAACGAATCACCAAGATTGTGAATAAAAAATGTAAATATTTAACAGCTTT
The DNA here is from genome assembly GCA_026543865.1 of Argiope aurantia. Classification (NCBI taxonomy): domain Eukaryota; kingdom Metazoa; phylum Arthropoda; class Arachnida; order Araneae; family Araneidae; genus Argiope; species Argiope aurantia. Next base: position 60,638 of record JAPMOR010028958.1, read on the forward strand.
CGTATATGTTTGAGCAAATAAAATTGTAGATCTGTTAAATTAATACTAATTAAAGCTTTAATTTATTTAAAAACATCGGATGTAATTATTAAGAAAATAATATTTCTAGGCAGCATTTTTTTTTTGTATGTAAATTATGCAATATAGAAGTTCTTTAGTACAATCAAGCAGGTCAAAACAAGACAAAAATCATACTTAAAACTTTATCGTGCACATTGTTTCGGACAGAAAATTGGATTGTTCTTTCATTTTTAACTGTCGTTTAGAAAAGCAAATGTTTCTAATTGTTGTATATAAGAAAATGTTGCAAAGTGAACCACTGACACTTTATAAATAATAATAATACATGAATACGAGGCTATATTTTGTACAAGTTAATAAATCTTAAAACACTTTCGCCATGAAACAATAGTTTGCACTGACTCACATTTCACTATAAACAATTTGAGCTCGGATGGTACCTCTCGGGCACCATTCAAGACAGTGAATCATTTTGACGTTTTATTTATTTATTTTTGAATTTCGATTGCTAAAAATACCTACAGAATGGTAAAAAGATGTAAATTAATTTTTCGGGGAAATTCAACATGAAACTATTATATATATTTATTTTCAAGAACAATAAACAAGCCCTTGTATTAGGTGAGTAGTTTTGCATCGAATTACTTTTCCGAGTGCAAAGAGTTCATATGCGCAGTTGCAGTTTATCCTTTGAACTACAATTTATTTTCAATCAACACTCTCAGGCAGGCATTTAATTCATCATGACGAGATGGATTCGTGATTTCAGTTCAAGGGGTTAACCCCTTATAGTTCTCTGGTATATATTCTTACCATCTATAAAATATTTTTTTATGAGGGAGAAAATTAGTATTTATAAATGATAAATAGGGTAATCAGATGCTTCAATTCGAGTGAGATACCTTCATAGTTCTGAAATACATTAAGTATATAATTAAATATCATTTAAATTCAAAAGTGGTAAATATGCTTACCACTGTCCGTTCACGATGTAAGTGTTTTCGTTGCGACATTAAATTCCAGCATTTGTTATTAAATTTTTACTCCTGAAAAAGTTTTCAGGCATGCAACGCCACTGTGTTGTGTTCCTTAATTGTAAGATTTTTTATATATAATTATCCTTATTTGTAATTGAATTTATTTAATTTAAATTCAACATTCATTTTTAAAAATGAACAAAAACTGTTGATGTAGTTGGAATTCCTAAAAATTCGGAATCTTCCTGTTAGTGATTTTATGCCTATTTTGACTTCCATTTTGATGCATTGATTATTTGAATACTATAGTTTGTCTTTTTTAGTTTATTTCTTAAAGCAAGACGTTGCTAAGATGTTATTAATAAAATTGCATCCGATTGCAACAGTTTTATTTTTATGCAATGTAGCAATCTGCCCAGCCATTGCAAATAAATGCAAAATGAGCTTCAAAGTTTTATGTAAGACATGACTGAATTTGAATTGCATGACTTCTAACTGAAAAACAGCTATATAAAGTTGTTTTAAATTCCCTGCAAGAGAGTGGTAAGTACGCTTACCAATGATGACAATTTTACCCTTAAAGCTCCATGGTAAGTATGCTTATCTCTTTCAGTTTTCCCTGAGCATTTGTTGCGTTCATGGTTTTGCCCAAGATCCACAATTTATATGAGGAGTAGAGGGATAATAACAATTTTGTAAGGCAGTTTATGAGAATCTTTCAAGTTGATCCCTCCTGCTTCTGTATTTTTGTAATTTTGGTGGTTTATTTTTTTTAAATAATTGAGATAATTTTACACATTTAAATCGAACGAAGTTTTTTCGATAAATATCTCGTTTTCTGTTTTGTGAAAGAGAATATGATATTCGAAACTATTTATGTCAAGTGTAGTGTAATATGAAACGCAAGCACTATAATGAAAATACAGTGTTAACAAGTAGATTAATCACTATGATTTACTTTTACATTTAGATTGCACAATACTTGTTTTATAACCATTAAAGTATTAACAACTACTTTGTTTATACTCGATGATTATTTTAATGTTAGTTTTGGGACTTGCTTATTTCCATTTGAGAGCAAAGCAAAGCAAATTCACCAGGTTTTTCTGTCTCAAACTATTTTATAAATAACTTTTGATTGATTTCAGTTTTGAGATTGATCTGTTCAGACATAAGTGAACGACATGATTCATGCTATAATTAAAACATTATGGTGAACTGTCCCAATAATTCTGCAAAATATTTGATGCCTTCAACCTTATTAAAGATTGTCTTAATTAAACATAACTGTTGACATTTGCTCCGGGAACTTTTTACTATTGAGCCACTAAACCCCAACAGCAGCAGCAGCAGCAACAACATACTATGTATCACATTCATTAGATATTTATTGAAAATTAAAGAATGATCCGCTGCAGCTGGTCTAATTTGTTAATTAATTTAAATTTTGAGATTGAACATTTAACATTATAAATAGATGAGTCATCAGGTCACATTTAGATAGGCAAATAATATTTCTTATTACTACAGGTACTATTCTGATTCTAAATCTTTTTAAATTATAAAGATTACATATCAAATATATCTGAAGTGCTCTTTTTCTTAACTTTCTCGCATGATTTCACATTAGAAGATCATTTACAAAGAGAGATCAAATTATTAGATATGTATGTTACTGAGCATTCTTAATCGAGGTAAAAAAAAATATCTTCAAATATTTTTTATTTATTGACAGTTTGGAGCTACTATTTTTAGTGTTTATATTTTCTGGTCATATATTTGGAAACTATTAGATAAAGAAAAAAAGTTTTAAGCCAAATAAGAATTTAAGGAATTATTTGTTCAACGATGTCAGCTTGATTGCTTAGCATTTTTTTAATTATTATTTCTACTCTGTTTTGAAATATTTTTTTAAAATTTGAGCTACGATAACAAATGCTCAACTAAATGTATTTAATATATTAACTAAATTATATGCTTAATTTTCTATAGTAAATAAATTCAACAATCTGAATGTATATGTTTTGTTTGTTTTTCGGTGTCAAAGCAAATTAAATAGAATAATTAAAATAGATATCTAACATTTGGACATATCAAAAGGACTTCTAACATGTTAAAATAATATTATAAATATGGGTCTTCTTTTCAAGCATATTTAATTTTCACAATATAAAGTAGAAAATCAAGTATATCTAAAAAAGAACCTCTTCATTCCAAAATATAATATAGATCTACAGTTTTGATGTGAGGCCTACTACCATGTTTCATCAACGTATCTTGAAAATATTACGAAGCATAAGAGCAAGTTCACAGGAATACTTATGAAAATCTTGGCTAAATATTTTGACGATACAGATACGATACTTTCTCAATGGACGATATTATGTGGTAAAGATAAAACACGGTTTACCTTATTTAGAACCCTAGAATTGAAAGTTATCGCATCGAACAATTTGTCGTTTGAAAGTTGTTAAGCGCTGTGGAACCATTTTAATAAGTCGTTTCATTGTTTTGTGTGATGAAGCGGCTCATTCTTATTCATATGGATGCTAAAAAAAAAATATTTGTAACGTCCAAGATATCATTTTTCTATCCCAGATATTTCGATTCAAGATGATAACCGTTTTAATATTTTAATGTTTTCCGAATTTGATATGATACCATTAAAACATTTGAATTGTTATTTTGTTAATAATGATAAAAGCAGATATTTAATTACATTTTTTGAACATTGATAATAATAAAGACTTCTGTAAACAATTAACATTTGAAACAAATAAACAGAGAAAGAAACAATTTTGTTTTAACAATGAATAAAAGACACTCTCTCTCTCTCTCTCTCTATATATATATATAGAACGGTACCATACGTGAAACAGAAATCGCTCCTATTACTTATTGTCGAATGGCAACAATCAAATATAAACCAAATCATCTTACGAATTATTATTTAGGCTACTTTAATGAACACTTTTACAGTTGTAGTGTACAACTTGCTTAACTAATGAATGGAACCGCAAAATATTATTGGAAATATTCTAAAGTTGGTTCACCGTATCATCAAAAAATGCATTCAATCAGAGGAAAGAAGATACGAAAGAAATCAAGAAGCGTCAAACAAAAACTTGAATCGAGTTCAAAAATAGGCGATTGTCGCCATATGGGTAATCTTTATGATTTGCCTATGGAAATAGATGATCATATCTTTCAAAACAATTATCTTTCAAGAAAATATCTTAAGACGCAAAAATTACATTTTTAATGGTATAAATTGTATTTTCGCACAACTTTTTATCTTAATTTTAACAATATTTTTTTTCAATCTGATGCATTATTTGTAGCAGTGTTTTTATTTATCCGTAATGATGGAATTCAAACTCGTCCATCAAAACATTCAGTCACGTGTTTTTTCTAATCATTAGTTCTGTAGCAGGATTTTCATTGTCGCCTTTATTCCGTAACATAACCCTTTTTAATTCGCAGTCATCTGATTTAATTGAATTCCTATTTTTCTGTTGTATCATATAATAATGTGTAAGAATTTTTTTTAATGCATTCCATATTGATAATTTAACTGCTTAAAAAGTCAATAATCTGAGTGAACAAACTGGACGCCAAAGGTGGCTATCTAACTTTTAAAGAACGGAGCAGACTTCAAATCATTTTTTTTTTTTTTTTTTTTGCACACGTGTCTGTTGTTAACAGAAAATCTTGCATTTACATATCGAATACAATTAACCTTTCTCTCTCTTATATATAAAAAGAACTATTTATATGTTTTTATGTTATTATTCAGAATGTGCTGCTGCATTGAAAGTGACGGAATTATCATTAGTTATTGTCCAACTAATTGAAAATTTTAGTTTCCTTATTTATATTTATTTTTGTTTAATATTATAAGCATAATAATATATTAAATTGGTGATGAAAACTCATTAAAGAGTAGATCTATATCATTATATATTATTTGTTTACAGCATTTTGAAATGAGCTACCTTTGTACGTCAATCTTATTAATATACTGTAATAAAGAGGTCTTGATGCTTTTCCGGAAGTCGCCGAGTGTAAAAAGTGATGAGCTCATTAAGAAAAAAAAATGACTCAATGATTTACTGAAATATCGTCCCGTGTCAAGGTTGTTGAACCACGTGGCTTTGTTCGGAAATTCTCGAGAGATCTTTGTTTTGAAACTTACTTGGCAACCTTGATACAGTTTACATTTTTATTTTTCACAAGTTGACAGTTTTTAAAAGGCGATGCGTAGTGCTTCCTAAAGTGCTTAAAGCATTCTAAAAGGATATTACTTTCACTGGTATATTCGAATCAAAATAAACAAATAAACGGGCTAAAAACAACAAAAGGAAAAAGAGGAAGAAATGCCACGAGTCGCATATTGACCTAGTCAATCGCACGTGCAAGTGAGGGAGGAAAAATAACTAAGTTCTTTTTTCAGATCTGACCGAACTTCTAATCTAAACCACCAGAGGGCGGGTCGGGTTTTCCAGCTGATCGTCGTTGGATGGTAAAAAAGAAAAAAGAACAATGGTAGAAATCAAATTCGCTTTCACGCCGAGTACAAGAGCACGGAAAAACAAGCAAGTTCGGGAAGATGATGGGACTTGCGGAAAAAACTGTTTTCTGCATCATAGCAACTGTTTTCTATTTTGCTCTTGCGGAATGTGGCAATGTTTATAAGATTGGTATTGGAATCGCTGATATTACAGGCCCTGCTGCTGAAATTAATATGGTGAGTTCCGCCTTTTTTACATGTAAAATATTCATCTACTGAAATAGTGCCCCAAAATCTTCCTTTTGGGGAATTATTTTATAAATTTTTTTCTTAAAACTATGCAAACCAAACTTTAACTTTAAATTTGAAATTGATTTTTAATTGATTTCGAATTGCATTTGAGTATATTTAGAACAAAAATTTTAATTTGTTAAAGTTATTAAAAAGTAAATGCTTCATTACAAAAAGTTTTTTGGTAAATTTTTCAAGTTTTTACTTTTGCTACTGAAATCGAAATAAAATGATAGCTTTTGTATGTATACAACATTCATATGATCACTATACAAAACGTGATTATTTCGATTTCAGTATTTTTCTGTTTATCTATTTCTAATATTATGAAAAATATTTGATGTAAGCCAAATTAAAAAATGAAATTAAAAATAAAGGAAAACTTTTGTGCCTTGCTATTAAAGGAAAAAAATCTCTTCTACTTTAAAGTATCGCATACAGCGGAGTATAAAAAATAAAAAGCCCGTCTTATTTCTGATTCCATATTTTCTCGCTTGTCTACATATGCGGATCCAGTAAATTCTTTTAGTTAGAATGTCTGATGAAATTTAAAGAAGTTTTAGTATGATTTAAAAGATTCACTACAAAATATATAAAACAAAACTGACTATATCCGGAAGAATATTTACTCATGAGTTGTAGAACAAAAAAAAAAAAAAAGCAAAAAAAAAAAAAAAAAAACTTTAGGTGCAGTCTTGGATTTTCCTACAGTAGTTTAAGACAGTTGTTAAATCTAAGTATTTTTGTGTATTCTCTTTGTGAAATTAAATTATTTTGGATTTAAAGTCGATAAATTAGGGTGTTTTTTTTTTCTTTTTAAAATCTTGCTATTTCGCGATATGTGAATGGTGATTGCCAAGGCTGGCTGGCAGTTTCAGTATTCATACATTAGAATCTTGATTTCTTATGAATTCATACCGAGCGCCTACTGCCAATGTCATATTTGCTGTTTGGAATCGAATAAAATTACATGCATTCAGAAATTAGAATTTTGCAATTTCTTGTTTCCATTGTCTTTAGCTTATGTTTAACGGAATTTTCCATTTAGGCTTGTACAAATGCAAAATTCTGATGTATTCGATGACAAAATTAATCTGTCAAGGATTAAAATTTGTTTTCAATTAAAGTCTTCTAAGTAATAAATGTTTTAGTTATGTTTCAGTTCCTCAAAAGATCGAGTGAAATGAATAGGAATCGGATGCCATTTTATGAATTTCAGCTTCAATACGAGACTGAAGCAAGAGCAGTTCGTTGCTGAACAGATCTTTCCATTCAATTATAAAACAAATGAAAGTTCACAGTTTAGTTTTCGAGTGCTTTGATATTGCGACATACTTTGGATTTAGCTTCGTAATAGTGTGGGAAAAAATAATCGGGCATGCATTTTAGATATTTACCGACTGAGCCCACAATTTCCTATGAATTTACGTCATTTCATTTATCTTGTTGCTGATATTTGTGAGGACTCTCGAGTTCATACACGCAAGAATAAGCAGATCTACAGGCAATCAACTTGTCAAATTTTATTCAGAAAATATCGAAGTGTCTAAAATGTTGATGTTGATCACGATACCAAATTTCTTTCATTTGGCTCGTGTTTTAGCTATCGTATTAATTATCGTAATTGAAGTAATTCCAGATTTAGCTTTTCCGGATTTAGGAAGGTCTAAAACAATGGAAATTATTCAAAATCTCGCTGTAGGATTTTTTGATGATGGCAGTACTTTTTTTTTTGCATAATTTGTACGCAAAAAATGCAGTTTTATGATATGTTTGGAATGTTTTATAAAAACAACCGTAACTCAAAGTATATCGAAATTGATTTCGTATTAAATGACCGAGTCATTTCAAAAAACGGTTTTAGCGAACCTGAATATTTCCAAGTTAAAATTGCTGAAAAGGATGAAACTTGAATTCCCGAAATGTTTTATTGATATCAATTCAGCACACCAAATTATATAAATATATAAATTTTGTGTAATGATTTTCATTTCCGAATATTATAAGTATAACAATCTGATAAATTGATCGCGTACATTTTCTGTCCGCTCCCCCCCCCCTGACGAACACGTGTGGCGCGCACGCAATCCGTCCTTGTTATTTAGCGGCTATTAGGCAAGGGATTTCGAAAACTGGCCTAAGTGCAAAAATGAAGTTTGTTTATCCAGGGGATTTATATATCAGACGCACTACAAAGAATATGTTTTTATTGGATCTCTGTCAAATATATTTCTCGAAAAGCCATGTTACTGTACCTAAGCTATGGAATGGATTTTCCCCTTTTCAAACTTGTATATTCTGATAACACTGGCAGTATTGCTTTTTCAAATAGTTGTAGTAATTAGTCACTTAAGATGTCGGCAGAGAACATTATAAAATACTTCATTTCCTAGATTATTTTTTCTCACTTCCGAGTTCTTTGATGGAGTTGATACTTTTTCGGCATTCAGCCTACTTCTTTCCCTGCTATAGTTGAACCCATTTGCACCATCCCTCTAAATTCGTCATTAATGAACATTTGGTGTTTGTGTCACCCAGCACTATCGCATGAATGTAGTTTTCGAGGTTTTCTTTATTATTAACTCTACATAGGAAAATAATTACAAGGGATAATAATTACATAGGTTTTATGGGGTGACGTCGAGCGAAAACTTTAGTGCTTCTATTATTTTTTGAAATGAAGAGGCGAAAGCAAGGATGTCATTTATAGTTACTAAAACACTGAGGACGACTAAGGCGACTTCCCCCGGAAACATGTTTTCTTACTACGCCACTGGAATCAATGATAACTCTCGATTCAAGTAATGATTTAAGATTAGGATTTAGAATTGTACAGAAGTATTTATTTTTCAATTACAGTTATGTGAAATATTAAAATATATAGTATACTAGCAAGGATAAGGGACTCTAAAAATTTATTTTAGAAATCATTTTAAACTGAAACGTTAATTTAACATAAATTTATTAAAATTTGCAAATGTTTAATAAAAATATTTTTATTTAGAAACTTTATTTAATTCAAAAATTTAAGAAAACGTTTTGTATAATAATTGATAATTTAATTGTAGGAAATTAATAATAAGAGCAATTTGAACTACTACATTTAAAGCATTATACATGATAATATTTTAGTCTGACTCGTCTCTGATTTTCGTTTGGATCGATTCAATCAACCGCGTGATTCTTTGATAATTTTTTTTGTCGCGCAATTTCAAAAAAAAAAAAAAAGTCTATCTAATAAAGTTTTAAAATATGAATTTTTCGATATTTCCCTTTTTTTCTACGAACGTTTTTATTTAAAATTATAAATAACATTAAGTAACGTAATATAATAAAAACGTAATAAAATATACATTTTGAGATTTTATTATATTATCATGTAATTTACTCTCAACATGATAGCCTAGAAGCATCATTATCGTAAAATTACAAAAATTTGAACAATGCAAATATAAATCACTGCGTAGTGTAAGGTTGATTTTAGTAACTTAACATTTTGCAAATGTCTATTTATATCGAAGAACAATTTTGAAACGGGACTTCGAACCCGCCTTTCAAAATCTGGCCAATTTATAAAGTTACAAATTTTATATTGTGATTGGCACAGTAAAAGTCATTAAAAATATACCATTGAAAAAGGCAATGTCCTTATTTAAAATTTTAGAAATTGAATAAAATTAAGTAAAATATTTTTATTTATTGCTCATCAAATTGTTTAAGAAAAAATGTTTTCGTCTCGCTTCTAATGGAAGAAAGTCAATATTAATAAAGTTTAAAAAGCGACATACTTTTTTTTTTGTAAATGTGCATTATTTAACACTTGCATTAATATTCAGATGGACGTGATTTGTACCTTATAAACTCCTATAAAAACTATGTTTTTTATATTTTTTCATAAAGAGCTCTGAAATCGTAATATCCAGTTTGTGAAAGATTTCCAAATCCTGCTGTAAATGAAACTTGATGCTGTGTCCATATCGTGTCTTACCATCACATTGGATGGAAGTGTTAATATTATTCACGATCATTTAATTTTGCCGTGCCATCTTTCAGTTTAATAACCGGCACTACATTTTGCTCGTTCCTTTGAAAACAGAATTCTTAGAAAAACAATCCTGTCTGAATGCGAAGTCCAATGGCATTAGAATTTTCCATTGCCGAGCTTTATTTTTGTGCTACGTTTAAAACCAATGTTTGTGAGAAAACGAATAAAATGCAGAGACAGAAAGAAATTTAGTCGGGAAAAATAAAAGATGATGGATTACTGAAGATTACAATTTGCCAAAACCTACTTAAAATATGATGCAATCATAAATTATATTGTACCTCTTAATAGGATGGCCTACACAGTAGTTCCATCTCCTTTCAGAGTCCTTTTTTTTTTTTTTTCCACGGCCCACAGTGGTTCGTCTTTTCGAGAGTTAAAAGTAACTCGCCTCACATCACCGATCTTAGTTGAAATAAATGTTTATATTCCAAAGATGTTAAAAATTTGGCAGCCATCATTTGGTGCTATGCCCTCAAAATGAAAAACTGATTTGACATGAGCTTTTATTACAAGAAAGTTATTTATTTTCAGATGGTACTAATTCTCCTTAATGTAAGTGCAGAAGAAAAACATATGCATTTTATATTTTTTTAAATCTAATTTTATCTTTATTTAGTGGATTATTAAGGCAATATTATTCTTTAAAAATGGAAAAATATTTTTAAATTTATAATATATTAGACTGCATCTTATTCTGCGCGTATTTGCACATGGTCTTTGAGGCAATGACAGAATAAGTTTTAGCTGCTCTTAAACGTTGCTTATGTTGGTGCTTGATTTCTTTTCGATCCCTCGACCCATTCTGCTCAATAGAACCTTTTTGAAAAAACAAAAATATGCAATACTTCAGAAAAAATATTCAGATAGAGGCGATAGACAACGAAAATAATTGAAAAGTGTTTCATTTCGGATAGGCACCAAAGATGTTTGAGCGAATCAAAGAAAATTTTTAATGAGAAATCAGAATTGGATGAAAGGCAAAGTAATTATTAAAATAGCAATTAAATTTACCAACAGCATCGAATGCAGTGACCATCCTCAATCACTTTTTCAAACAAGTGCCGAAAAAACACATCTAAGGGAAGTCAGTTTTCTTGTTGAATGCAGAGAGTTATATGCTACTTAAGTGAAATTCCGGAGAAATAAATGCTGTGGATGAGAAGAGAATAATAGCTTCTATTCCCAAAATTGCTGCCGAATTAAAAAAATTGCATATAAAAGTATGTAAGAGTTAAAGATATCCAGGCATTCTGGCGTTTATGATTTCTGCAACTAGTCAAGAGACAACATATGCCTGTGGATGCGGGAGATCTTTCAAAGGAAATGTTCCGACAGGATAACAAAACAGGGAATTTGAGATAAAATTGTGGGGCTTTGTGGATTTAACTACGAAAAGATGTAGCTTAGTACAAAATAAACCTGTGCACCTTCTGAAATCATATAAGAATATAAAAAAAGCGGTCATTTTAACTAAAGGTGTTTATAATAAAGTGAAGACAATATATAATTCTCATTATGTCTTCTTCTTTTTTTATCGATTTCACTTGCACACTTTCATTTTAATGGCTTTAAAAATTCAGAGAAATATTTTTCTTTCCCTGAATTTTAATCATCTTCCACTTCATTATCTGACCTATAAAGTTTAGATTTGTAAAAGAATCTGAGATTGAGATTTTACTTGATTTTAAAAACTAGCGAGAAAGAATAAATGCCTGGATGAAGATGAGTAGAATGCACGACAGCTAGTTTAGAAATTGTGTAGAGATTGGAAGAACAATAATATATGGCAAAGTATGTAATACTTAAGCTTTAAATGCCATCTCATTATATAGAGCACACTATTCCTACGAATTTCAGAACATAAAATATTATTGAATAGTCTCGTATTGATATCGTGAAATCATTCTAAACAAAGTGAGGGTGGATGAAAATGGAATATATCAGTAAAATATACCAATGTAAAAGGATATAATGAACAAACGTGTGTCATTTCACTCCATCGTGATTTCCTTAAGAAATGTTGCCCAAAAAAATTGAATGAAAAGTTTAGAACTCATCGACTTAAAGTAAAACTTGGCTGATGACACTACGTATGAAAATGATCGGAGTTTTATCCACTGAGTGTTCAGACCTGTTTTTAGAAAGCAGTAAAAACATGTAAAAAAAAAGTCTTTGAAGGTGAGGAATAAGAAATGGATAATCTTTTCTAAAGATAAGTTTCTTTAATATTGGAAATATATACTTTTTAGTAAATGCTTTAGACCGTTGCTATCTTATATTATCGCATGCAACTGGTAAATTCTATTGGATTTCCATTTTTCCTTACATCGGGATTCATAATAAATTGATCTTTTATTAGTTTTCATGAAATCTTTGGCCGAATTACGGTATGGCATTTCATATAAAACACTAACAAATACTTTTTTAAAAATCAGCTATCTTTGATGACGTGCTCGGCCAGATTGACTTTTTAGGCTGTGAAAATCGATTAAGATAGAAGGCATTTTAACCTTTTCACTTGATACGAATGAAAAACGTAAATTTAAATGAATCAATCTTGTTACAAATGTCTGTGGGTACAAATAAGAAATTGTACATTCTACGAAATAAAAGCGGAAGTGAAAATCCGATTTTGTTGCTTTATTGTCCAAAGAGAGCCATTTTTTAAATCTAAATTTTAACGTTGGTAAAAGCAAGTGAATGAATGTTTTGATGGATCCGTTTGAATTTTATCATAGCGTTTAAACATCGTCACAAATTTTGTATTAAATTTTTTAATAATATTAAAAATACAGCGGCATTTTTACTGAAATGAAATTTATACTATTAAATGGGCATTTTTGTGTTTTAAGACTACGCAAAAACAATTTTTGTGAGATAAATCATCCATTTCCATGTTAAATTATAGCTTTCATCTATCTGGCAACGGTTCAGTCTATTTTCACATTCGAGTCGAGCTTCTCTTTGACACCTGTTTCTCGATTTATTTAATGCCTCTGATTGAATCGAGTTTTGAGCGATCCTACGAGCCTTCTAAGAAGCATTTCTAATGTTATTTTGTAACCCTATTCATTAGCGAAGCACGGAATAAAGTATGGCTGTATAAACGGTGAAAGAAACGCTCATATAAATATTTATTTATTTTGGACTCTTAGCATTCGGCACTAAGTAATAGGAACAATTCCTGTGCCACCTACGTTAGCGTTTTATAGAGGCGCAGCTTTCCAATGATCGGAAGGGAAAAAGAAACAAAATATATTTTTGTCACATGAAATTGTATTGAAGAGATTCGAATGAGTAGGGTTGGATGATTTCTTGATTTTCTGAAATCATAGAAATGAAGAGCTGCGGCTACCTTCAATTCTTTTTTCCAACTTTTGAATGACGATAGTATGATGGCAACCACCCAAAACCCAATTTTAGATAAGTAAAGAATTAAATTTGTTTGAGTTTTCATTTTTATGAAGATGCATCTCAAGACATTTGCTTTGAGGAAGTCGAGGTTTCAGACTACTGTAGCATGTATTTCTTTCCTTTTCCAAATGACATTTCTCCCAAAAATAGATAAAAATAGTAAATAATAGATAACGTAATGAACGACACAAAATTAAATTTCTAGTTATCATCCTTTTTTTTATATATACTTAAAATGAATGTATTTAAGTAGCGCTCTTCTTTATTTTCTTAGTATTCTGTAAATATAAAAATCCATTTCTTATTTTCCTAGTATTTTTGTAGAGATAATGCTTAGAATTTAGTGACATGTAGAAATTGGAAGCCCAGATCTCTTTATATCTGCAGCAGCTGTGCATTTTTTT